>OY998244.1:55135139-55735139 GCA_963922005.1 Cornus suecica
ATTTAACATTTTAATTTCTAGTTATGCCAGTAGTAATTCGCCGGAGTTGGCATTTTTGGTTTACAAAAGAGTAATTCGAGATGGGTTTCTTCCAAATTTGTTTAATTTTCCGGTGGTTTTGAAATCTTGTGCCAAGTTTTTGGGCATGGAAGAAGGAAAGCAGACTCATGGTGTGGTTGTGAAGATGGGTTTTGCTAGTGATGTCTATGTTCAGAACTCTTTGGTTCATTTTTATAGCACTTGTGGTGAATGTGGTGTTGCTGGTGAGGTGTTTGATGATATGCTTGTGAGAGATGTGGTGACTTGGACGGGTTTGATATCTGGGTGTGTCAGCGGGGGTCGGTTGGAGGAGGCTGTTGGGCTGTTTCTGAAAATGGATGTGGAGCCAAGTATAGCAACCTTTGTTAGTGTGATTGTGGCTTGTGCGAGATTAGGGTATTTGGGTATGGGGAAGTGCGTTCATGGGTTGATTTTGAAGTACGGATTTGGAGGGAATTTGGTGGTAAGCAATGCTTTGTTGGATATGTATGTAAAATGTGAGAGCTTGTGTGATGGGAAACAGCTTTTTCATGAGCTCCCAGAGAGAGATATTATTTCTTGGACTTGTATTATAAGTGGGTTGGTGCAATGCAATTGCCCGAAGGAGGCGTTGCGATTGTTTAGTGACATGCAGATTTCTGGGATTCAACCTGATAAGGTTATACTTACTAGTGTGCTCTCAGCTTGTTCAAATCTTGGGGCTCTTGACTCTGGGAGATGGGTGCATGAGTATGTTGATCGTAAGGGGATCAAGTGGGATATTCATATTGGAACTGCCATGGTTGATATGTACGCAAAATGTGGTTGTGTAGAGATGGCACTGAAGACCTTCTATGATATGTCTGATAGGAATATCTCTGCATGGAATGCTTTGCTGGGTGGTCTAGCAATGCATGGACATGGCCACGAGGCACTCAGACATTTTGAGGAAATGGTCAGAGTTGGGGTGAGACCCAATGAGGTTACGTTTCTTGCCATTTTGACTGCTTGTTGCCATTCTGGTTTGGTTGACCAAGGTCGTCGGCTCTTTGATCAGATGAGTCAGGACTATAATCTCTCTCCAAGGTTGGAACATTATGGATGCATGGTTGATTTGCTTTGCAGGTCTGGTCTTCTGGAAGATGCTCAGAACGTTATTAGGGGTATGCCCATGCCACCTGATGTGCTCATATGGGGAGCTCTTCTTAGTTCTTTCAATGCCAATGGAAATGTGGAACTCGCCCAAGATACATTGGACCGCCTAAATGAGTTTGGGTCACAGGACAGTGGAGTTTATGTGCTTCTCTCCAACATACATGCTGCT
Organism: Cornus suecica; assembly: GCA_963922005.1. Classification (NCBI taxonomy): domain Eukaryota; kingdom Viridiplantae; phylum Streptophyta; class Magnoliopsida; order Cornales; family Cornaceae; genus Cornus; species Cornus suecica. The sequence continues at coordinate 55,136,482 of OY998244.1, forward strand.
ACTAAAAGATGGGATGAAGTGAAGGCGTTGAGGAGATCAATGAAGGAGAAAGGTATAAAAAAGGCTCCGGGGTCGAGTGTTATAGAGGTGGATGGTAAAGCTCATGAGTTTCTCGTTGGCGATATGAACCACCCTCGAAGTGAGGATATTCACACGCTGTTATATGTTCTTGCTACCCAAGTCCACCTTGGAGGGCATTTTTCTCACCAATTTTTATAAGGTAGGTAAGTTTGTGGCGAAATTTTCATCAAATAAGTAGGTGATGTCTTGTGTTATGTCAATTATTGATTTCTGAAAGTATGCATCTTATATTTCTTAAAAGTGTGCGTTCTTGAAGTCTGAAAGTGTGCGTCCTTCTTAAACAGAGGGAGAACAGGTTTAACACTCTACAAAATAGATTTTCCACCTTAAAAGACCATGCCACTGCTGGGTAGCATGTGAAATGGAAGACGAGTGACCTTGTTGGCTATTTAGTCAGAGCCAATATAGTGTTATTCGAACAGCCTATAATGGAAAAGTACTTTCACAAGATGCTACTTATTGAAGGGGAAATACTTAACTTAACATGGTGCGTTCTCAGGCTTTTGAGACATTGAAGAGAAATTGAAGAGTACTAATGTAAAGTAAGTTTGCTGAAACTGAGTTCAACTTAATTTTATTCAGTTTTCTTTCATGAAAATCTCAGTGTGACTGTAGTGTCTAGATGGTTTAAAAAGATTAAGCATGTCCTGCAGAATTCTTACTGCTAAATTGTGGCACTAAATTGTGTCTCCCCGATCTGGTTTCAGATTATTAAGATAAAGATAAGTTCTGGACTTGAGATGCATTTGAAGCATAGTTTATTCAAGTATAAGTAATGGGTACAGGGAGTAGAGGTCAATAGATGTGCGATTATTCAATGGGCGCCCAAAACGAAGGCTCAATTACTCAGGGTATATATTCCCTTAAACTTTTTGAGGTTCTAACTTTTGTCTGTTTGCTACTTCATAGGTTTCTGCTTGCTTTTGATAAATGAATGTCTTACCTGCACCACTATCCTACAAATAGTAATCAGTCCTTCTAACACCAAGCTTGTTGTGAGAAGTGAGGGTGTGCGCTTCCAATTCAGGCTCAATTATTTTTTACCACTCATGATAATAATTCGATTTGGACCACCTTTTACTGAAAGTTCATGTACAGTTTTTACATGGTATTAGTCTTCTTGTGCTGCTGTCAGTATTTCCCTCCAATAACAAGTAAATTTTATGTGAGCTGTGCCTCCTATTTACATGATAGATCTATTTCTTCTCTTCTTAATCTTTCTCAATTAACATGAGCTGCTACCACTCTATGGTTAATAGTGGTGGAAGATACAAAAGTCATTTACCAATAAAATTATTAAAGTCATTTAACAATAATTTTTTTAAATGTCTGTTCTATAATCCTCAGTAGTCAGACATTTTAACTTCTTAAACTCAATATATTTTCACAATCCCTCTAATGTGAAATACATACCCTTCTTTAGGATAGTTATGAGTCATGACGTGTCCATAAGCAATGATGCATTATGTCTACTAATTATATTCTAAGTGAAAATAACAAATATAGTTATATATGCCAATCTTATGTAACAAATTCAGGAAAAGAAAATTCTAATTATCATGAATGTCTATACTGATTATGGGAAATTCACCTGTATTAGATAGGACAAGAATTTTAGGGATTATAATAAAATACATGTACTACATTCTCTAAAGTATGTTTGAAAGAAGTCATTTGACTAGACAGATGAAGCTTCCATATAAAATTAAATCCATTTTCAGTCAATTACTTAAACCAGTTTTCCAAACAACCACCCCAATTGATGACTCTTGTTAGTGAGAGTTTGTATCTAACTAATAGTATTAACTGTTCCTTCTATTCATATATCAAATGTAACCGTTAACTAATGATTAATTCCAAGAGTACTCAAATGAATATCCTAAGCATGAAAAACCCTAAATCAGCTGAGGATATTTGAATTTGCCATTTATTAAAAACCATCCCTTGACAAATCCCCCAACACCGTAGAATACATGCTACCCTGGATAAGGAAGTGCCTAGGGGTGGCCCCGCCCCCGCCCCGCCCCGTTTAGCTAACCGGGGAGGGTATGAGGCCCCGAACCCGCCCCGATTAGCTATATAATATATATATATATATATTTATCTATATATATGAATAAACATGTATTGACGGATTGTTTATTATGCTTTTGAAATCTTTGATTTTGATTTCATATAGATTTATTATTTGATTTTGATCTCTTATAGTTAGGTTTGATTTTGGGATTTTATTGTTATTTGGGAGAAAAATAATACGTAAACCAGCGCACATGTGTTGCAATGGTATAATCTCACTCCCAAATTGGGAAGGTGAGGAGTTCGAGCCTCTTAGGAGGCATTTGTGGGCGTGGTAAAAAAAAAAAAAAAAAAAAGTAATCGGGGCGTGGCGGGGAAATAAAAAATTAATCGGGGACGGGGCGGGGAAAAATAATCGGGTTCGGGGACGGGGCGGGTGATACCCGCCCCATTGTCATCCCTAGAAGTGCCTCAACTCTACCCTAAACTTTACACCTCAATCAATCACAATACACAAAGTATAAGAAACATCTCATTATGCTTTCAACAGTTCAAAATAACATGATATTTGTTTGCCTTCATATATCTGTTTATGTATTCCTCTTACTCAATATCAACCTGTTCACACACACACACACAAACATATCTGTTGATGAAATTGGCGTTAGCCTGGCAGGCCTCTTAAAGGACCCCATAGTCCACCACCTGGCACATGCAGCTCCCGACCGTCCCACAAAATAACTAGCATAAATAAAGTATATTAGTTCATTGGACATTGATTATCTAACCTAAATTGCCCATAAGACCACTGGCCTTATTCGCCGAAGGCAGTCAACTAGTTCAACAGTTTTGGTTTTCTGTGAATTTTAATATGCCACAATCATTTTGGATATATTTTTCAGGGTTGTTTAGGAAAGTTGGATAAAAAGAATCTGTAATCCTTATTCACGAAGAAGCATGAGATTGGAACTCTATAATAGGTAAGAGCTACTGGTGTAGACTAATCGCAGTTAGATGTGCATGAGATTCTATATCTCACTAAGGAAAAATTCGATAAGTTAAGGGGTTGCTGCCTTTCATCTCATCAGGAGAGAGCATAGTTGTTGTTAAACTATTAGAGAGCGTGTAACTTAAGTATTTATATACTTCAACATGCCCTTTCACGTGTGACCTTTTTTTTTTGTTCAACACGTGAAAAAATATTTTTTTTTATATGGGTGACGCTGAGATTCGAACACAGAACTTCCTGCTCTGATATCATGTTAACTACCCAACTATTCTAAAAGCTTAAGCTCTTAGAGAGGGTATAACTAAAGTATTTATATATTTCAACAGTTTTCTATCATGGCAGGATTCAGGTTGTCGCTGATGAATTTGATAATAGACCTAGGGTTCGTTCGGTTGCACGGAATTGGAATTGCATTGGAATTGAAATTTTATGGTATTTCAATTCCACAAATGGAATTACAAATTCATTGTTCGAATAAGTCTTGGAATTCAAATGTAATTGGATTTCAATCCTAAACTTGTAAAAAATCATAAATTTAAAATTAAATTAGACAATATAAATAAATATATATATATATATAGGTATAAGTATGAATATATCTACATGTGTGTGTATGTGGATGTGTATGCATGTGTTTATGTGTGTGGATTCATATTTGTATATATATGCGTCTATAGGTACATATATATAATGTATGTCTTGGTTTTCAGCTATTGGTTAATTAGTGTCTATTAGGACGGTGCCATGGAGCTTAGACCAGTGAGTTATTACGCTTTTATGTTTGTATATATAGGCGTGTGTGTATATATATGTGTATATATGTTGGTATATATATAGATATATGTATATATATAAAAATTCCTTTTGTATATGTACGTATGTATGTTTGTGGTTATGAAAAGTTAGTTATTAGAGATAGAGTATTTAGTGGGTTGAAGATTTGAAATTGAAAATTGTTGAAATTAGTGTAATATGACTCACTAACTTTTTGGTTAGCAACCCTATATATATATATAAATATTAGGGCAACACATAGATGGGTACACAAAACCATATGGGCCTGACCCATATTAGGTCAAGCCCAAAAACACCCACACACTATAACTAACACTCCTCTTCAAGCTGAAGCATAGATATTAATCATGTCCAGCTTGTTACATATATAAGAAACCCGATTGCCCAAAAGAGATTTAGTAAACACATATGCTAGCTGATCACTGGTTTTCACATGCTTCAAAGAGATCTGTCCACCTTGTAGCTTATCCCGCATAAAATGACAATTCACTTCAATATGCTTTGTTCTTTCATGAAAAATAGGATCAGAGGCAATATGTATAGCTGCTTGATTATCACACCACAACTGAGACGGTTCTGAGGACTTGTAACCAAGTTCATCGAGAAGTTGTTGTAAATATATCACCTCACTAGTTAAGTGAGCCAATGTACAATACTCTGATTCAACACTAGAGCGAGCCATTACATTTTGTTTCTTGCTCTTCTAGGAAATTAAATTATCACCAACGAACACACAGTAACCTATAGTAGATTTCCTGTCACACGGGGATCCTGCCCAATCAACATCCGAAAACCCTTCAATCCGCATATGACCATGGTTATTGTATAATAATCCTCGACCTGGAGTACCTTTAATATATCATAAAATATGAATCACTGCATCCCAATGCGAAACACGAGGCGCTGCCATAAACTGACTGACCACACTTACAGGAAGGACAATATCAGGGCAGGTTACTGCAAGATAATTAAGCTTCCCAACCAAACGTCTATAACGCTCAGGATCAGAGAACACATCTCCATCTTCTCCAGATAATTTAACTCCAGGAGCCATAGGAGTATCACATGGTTTAGCACTCATCATCCCTGTGTCGCGTAACAGATCTAGAACATATTTTCTTTGAGAGAGAAATATTCCCCGTTTGCTACGGGCCACCTTAACTCCCAAGAAATAACGAAGACAACCAAGATCCTTTGTCTGAAACCGAGTCTGCAGAAATGCTTTTAGTGAAAAAATACCTGCACCATCGCTGCCAGTGATCACAATGTCATCAACATAAACAACAAGTAAAATGCTACCTGCATCCGACGATAAAAGACCGAGTGATCTTTGGCTGCCCACTTAAGACCAAACTCTAAAATAACATCACTAAAGCGCCCAAACCATGCTCGCGGGGATTGTTTCAAACCATATAGAGACTTCTTCAGGCGGCAAACAAGACCAAACTCCCCCTAAGCAACAAAACCAGGTGGTTGCTCCAAATAAACTTCCTCTTGGAGATCACCATGCAGGAATGCATTCTTAACATCTAACTGATGGAACGGCCAACCAGACGTTGCTGCAAGAGAAATAATGAGACATAGAGATGCAAATTTAGCCACAGGAGAAAATGTATCAGTATAATCCACCCCATAAGTCTGAGCATAGCCTTTTGCCACTAGGCGAGCCTTGAGTCTAGCTACAGAACCATCTGGATTCGTTTTAACAACATATACCCATTTACAACCAATAAGTATTTTGCCCGGTGGGAGAGGCACCAAGTCCCAAGTATGATTGGCCTCTAGGGCGGACATTTCATCCTGCATCGCTTCTTGCTAATCTGCAGAAGAGAGAGCCTCAGATAGATTTCGAGGCATAGAAATAGAGTTCAAAACTGATACGAAAGCTTGCAATGATGAAGAAACACCTGCATAGGAGAGGGTCGCAGATACAAGATAACTAACACAACTGCGCTTACCCTTCCGAAGAGCAATGGGCAAATCATCATCAGATGTTGGAACTGACACTAGAGGATCAGAGGACGAAGAGTCCAATGCAGCAGGGGGCGGCTCAGGATCAGCTACAGGAGTAGAACCAAACACCTGACATGGTCCACGGACATATGTCTGGAGGGGAGGACACACAGGCTGAACTGAGGGGACATATGTGACACGAATCAAGTCATAGACCAAAAACTCATCAACTGGCGGTGTGGGAGGTGGATCCACGGACGAAAGATGTGACGAGAAGGAAGAAGACACATGAAAAGCTACATCTGATGACACTAGGTACCGCCCCAACTCAGGAGAGAAACATCGATAGCCCTTCTGAGTATGTGAGTATCCCAGAAATATGCACCGTAAGGACTTGGGATCAAGTTTAGTCACCTGAGGTCGAATGTTCCGAATATAGCAGGTGCATCCAAAAATGCTTAATGGGAGAGAAAGAATAGGCTGGTTAGGAAATAATACTTTATGTGGAATCTCCCCCTTAAGAACAGACGATGACATCTGATTGATCAAATATGTTACAATCAATACTGCGTTGCTCCAGAATATTTTAGGGACTCTCATATGAAACATAAGTGCCCGAGCAATTCCATAATATGTCGATTTTTACGCTCAACAACTCCATTTTGTTGGGGGGTATTTGGACATGAAGATTGGTGAATAATACCCTATTGGGTCATGAATGATATAAAGGGAAAAGAAAAATATTCACGTGCGTTGTCACTACGCAACATGCGAATTGACACATAAAACTGATTACGAATTTCATTGTAAAAAGCATAAAAGATAGGAAATATCTCAAAACGTTGTTTTATTAGATATAACCAAATAACACGGGAATAATCATCCACAAATGTAACAAAATAACGGAACCCAGACTTAGACTGAACTGGACATGGACCCCAAACATCATAATGAACTAGATCAAATGGAGCACATGCTCGTTTATTTATCCTAGACACATATGACATGCGATGATGTTTCGCAAACTGACACGACTCACAAAACAACTCTGGTAAAGATTGAAAAGCTGGATATATACGCTTGAAACTAGGGAGAGCAAGATAACCAAGGCGACAGTGAAGCTTGAAAGGAGTGGATGACACACCAGAGCATGCCATGGATATTGGTTCCTCATCTAGCACGTAGAGTCCTCCTGAAGTGCGACGACCCCTACCAATCGTCCTCTTCGTTGAACGATCCTGAAATTCATAATATTCACCATAGAAAATTACACAACAATTAAGTCCTCTGGTCAGTGCACTGACATAAATCAGATTAAAAAGAAGATCGGGCAAATATAAAACGGATGACAATTGTAATCTAGGTGTAAAAGATGCTTTCCTAATCCCTCGAACAGTAATATATGATCCGTCAGCCACCGGAACATCGGGAAGAGATGATGAAGGAGAATATGCACTCATTATACCTGTAGTGTCAGTCATATGGTCTGAAGCTCCAGAATCAATAATCCATACCCGAGGAGAAGCTAAAAGACAAGCAGTAGATGGACCCGTCTGAGCAACAGTGACAGATATAGAGCTTGATTAGATAACAAGCGAGAGTATTCCTCAACGGATAAAGTCACACGACCATCATCAACAGTAGTATCCTAGATTACAATTGGGGAATAGGATTGAAATATGGTGATCCTCTACAAATGGGGAAGTGAAACGATAGTATGTGAGGTTAAAATCAGCTAGTTCTCATACACTGAAGGACAATTTACATTCCACACCAACTGAACTATATTTAGGAGAAATAGGACAAAAGTTGGTAACAAACTCTCTCATAATTGAGATTCTTAGTTCACATAGATGTGTATAGCTTTCCTCTTTCTTGTTTCAGATGATGGAACTCTTGGAAGGCCTTCATGAACTGTAGAGCATTACTCTCTCACCGCTAACCTTATTTTTGTAAGTGCTTTGGATAGGTAGAGAGATATAAGGGAGGCCGTAGTTGGTCTCATAAAGCATTTAAATTTGACATTTTGAAAGTAGAAAATTGTTTCTTCAGTACTTAGTCATTAAGACCTTTTTTTTTCTTCAACTTTTCCATTTTGAAGTTAGAGAGAACATGGGGTTGGGGTTGTGGAGTTTAATCTCTGCTTCTCTTCTTGGAATCCTCTTTTTTGATGGTTCTTGTTTCTGCGAGAAAGGTATTATCAATAGCTTTGCTCTCTCTCTCTCTCTCTCTAGTATTGGTTTTGATCAAGTAGAGACTCTATCTTGTTTATCACTGAAAGAAGTATATAATTACATTTTTTGCGCTCTCTCTCTCTCTGTATTTATGTTAATTGTGTATACCTCCATCTGACTCTCTCACTGTGGTTGTAGCTCCATATTCCACTTTCACCCGAGATGCAACATTTGCACTGTCAGTTGTATACTACGACTATATAGTCATTGGTGGAGGAACTTCAGGGTGTGCATTAGCAGCCACTCTCTCTGAAGGTGCAAATGTTTTGGTGCTTGAAAGAGGTGGTTTGCCCTATGGAAACCCTAACATAAGCAACATAGGATCTTTCTCCGCCACTCTTTCAGACACTTCTCCATCATCAGCTTCCCAACTGTTCATCTCCACGGACGGTGTGATGAACAGCCAAGCCCGTGTTTTGGGTGGTGGCACTGCCATAAATGCTGGGTTCTATACCCGGGCTAGCACCGCTGATGTGAACCGAGTTGGTTGGGACTCAAAACTGGTTGATGAGTCTTATGAATGGGTAGAAAAGAAGATGGTGTTCAGGCCTAAGCTGTCGGACTGGCAATCGGCAGTGAGAGATGGGCTGGTTGAAGTTGGTGTATTGCCATATAATGGATTAACATATAATCATCTATATGGGACGAAAATTGGTGGGACCATCTTTGATCAGGAAGGTCAACGTCACACTGCTTCTGATTTGTTGGAAGATGCTGACCCAAGTAGGATAACGGTTCTCTTACATGCAACAGTACACAGGATTTTGTTTAGGATGGAAGGTAAACATTATACCAACCTGAATAAGTAGTGGTTTAGGAAAACCTTACAGTATGTTTGGCAATTTGGAATATATATATATATTGAGATTGTTATGGGAGAGAAAATTAGTTAAAATTTAAACGGAATTGTTCCTACTCCAACTACAAGATTAGACTCCGAATTTACAGGCACAATGTAGAATTTTTCTATTTTTTTATTTTGGTTTGGTTTCCAGTTACTGTTTCATTTAGAATTCCAAGTTCTTACAATTATCAATTTTTAAATAAATCTATAATGAAGGGAGCTCCTTCATTGTTGATTTTTACTACTTTTTTATGTGTTGCAAATGCAGCACTCAAGAGTTACCCAGTTAATGATCTGGAACCCAATGGCACTTTGACATTTATCGACTTTTTATTTGTATCCATTTATATGTTTAATATGAGAAGAAAATTGTGACCAGGCTATCATGGACTTGATCATTTTTTCTGAAACATTCATATATACTAGAAATTAAACATACCCAACCAGTAGCCATATAATTATCGGATCATTTTCGTTTAGTAAGAATTGTGTGGTGCTGAACCTTTTAACTGATTGATGTATAACTTATTGCAACAATCATCTATTGTATTATTTTTGTAATTGGTGCCCTTATGATTCCTTTAAGTTGTTAAAAGTAATTCTTAGTAATATATACCAATACTTGTGTCAATGCTGTAGGAAAATCGAGACCAGAGGCTTGTGGAGTGGTTTTTAGAGATGCAAAAGGAAGCAAACACATAGCATACTTGAATAAGCACTCCAACAATCATCCTGTCAGCTGGTGCAATTGGAAGTCCACAACTTTTGATGCTGAGTGGCATTGGACCAGCAAAACACCTTTTGGCCCATAAAATAAGGGTTATCATGGAGCAGCCCATGGTTGGTCAAGGTATGGTGGATAATCCTTTGAACGTCCTATTTATTCCTTCCCCTCGGCCTGTTGAAGTCTCCCTCATCCAAATTGTGGGTATTACCCGGTTTGACAGCTTTATTGAAACAGTTAGTGGGTCTCACTTTGGTTATGAGTGGGCCCTTGGTATGGCTATAGACTTCAGAATGTTAGCAAATCAGGTTAGTTCTTGCTTCTTATTTACTGGCATATGCAGGTCTATGGATTACCCAGTTGATCAATTTTTTTGAGCTATCACAAGTTCCGCTTGTGCTTGGCCAAATCAAACAGTAGAGTAGGTTGCTTTGGGTTTAATTAAGGATTTTAAAAGTTAAGTCCAGATCCAAACATGGGTCAATACCATAAGCAGGAGTAATTGGAGTATATAGACTGTATTCACGTTTTTAATCTGTTTTGCGTCAAAATTTTGGAAAACAGTCTAGTTTGCCATGCATGAGATAACAATCTTGTGTAGGTAATATTTGAAACTTGTTCACATCACATATAAAGATTGAATTTAATATGTGACAAGTGAAAAACATAAACCCAACCTTCTCAAGCTGGCAATTGGAGAAATTTTTGGTCTGAATGGATGTTATAGTTATCGCTAAACTGAATTATTATAAGTAATTTTATGATGATAACGTGATAAAAACTATGAGGTTATGTTGGGTGACAATTATCTTAGATACTATATTTAGTCCAACAGACTTGTAGATTTGATAATTGTGGGAAAGGGTCCAAGGAATTGACTGAACAAAATGGTTGATATTTGCCAGACTGCCCAGGCCACCGCAATGTCTCCTGAGCAAAGAACCCGAGAAGCCAAAGATATTGTTGATGAAAACATTAATCATATATTCAATGGAATACTTCAAGCTGGATTCATCTTCGAAAAGGTTGCTGGCCCCTTCTCGTCCGGCTATCTCAAGCCCAGAACTAAAGATCCCAACAACAACCCCGATGTTACTTTCAACTACTTCAACCACCCTTAGGACCTGCAGAGGTGTGTCCAAGGCATGCAAACCATTATCAAAGTTGTAGAATCCAAGTCCTTCTCAAAATACCGCTCAGCTGAGCTGCAGGTGCAAAATCTTATCAACATGATGCTGACCTTTCCGGTGAACTTGCGCCCAAGGCATGACAATGCTTCACTTTCTTTGGAACAGTTCTGTATAGATACTGTCGTAACACAATGGCATTATCATGGAGGCTGCCAAGTTGGGAGGGTTGTTGATCGTGATTATAAAGTTCTTGGAGTGGATGCGTTGTGTGTTATTGACATGTCCACTTTTTATTATTCCCCTGGAGCTTATCCTCAAGCAACTGTTATGATGCTTGGGAGGTAATCAATCACTGCTTTCACTGTCACTATCACCATCATCATCATCTTCTAACTATTTCATCTGAGCATTATCAATGGAAGTTGTAATTTGTTATCTGGTGATACAGGTACATGGGACAAAAGATTTTGCAAAGGAAGGAATAGATGAGCTTCTAAACCTTTGTATTTCGAAAATGAATAATGTTATGCTTTTGCATGGGATTGACATTCTGTGCATAGGCTAGGAGTAAGTACTTATAAATGTTTTTGCTCCGGCCCTAGCTTTTTATCACATCCTTAAATAAAATCGCGTTTGTTTGAATTCGCATGTTATTATACATATATATTTGTATTATGTACTTTGCTAACCTTATATGTGCATTCATTGTTGATTCCTGGAATCAGCTTCGTCTCATTATATTCTTTATATTCATTTTACTTAATAATCTGCATATTATTTTCTTTAACTATATCACGAGAGAAAGAAGAATGTTGAATTAGCTAGGCTTACATTGTGCAGGTTGCATTTACAGGGAAGCCAAGCTAAGGACATACAACAAGGCAAGCCTTTGTTCTAAATTGAAAGAGCTGTTGATTACAATCACTGTGATATAATCCTTGCAATCATGCCGGGATATGAGTTAGAAAAAAATAGAAGACAAATAGATAAAAATTTCTTTGGTCCTAGCATATTGGAATGCATTTCAAATATTAAAAATAAACCTGCATTTCAATGATAACAGTGAAAACGAAGAAGAATATAGGAGACAACTAGTTTGGAGTATTTTGTACAGAAGGGTCTATGTCATATATGAACTGGATGTATACAACTTCATTAAGAAGAGTTGCAAGGCAAAATCTATTTCAGTTACCTTAACCATAAGAAACCTTCATGCTGTTGAAGGAATCAGAGCACAAGGCAATATATTAAGCTGAAAAAGTCACAGGGCAACTCTCCTTTGGCATGTCACTGGAATTTCATCCCGGTGGCACTATATATATATATATATATATATATATATATTTCGCCACTGATTACTATAACATGCCAAGCGAGAGGAGCCCTATAACTGTTTTGCTTATCGAACTGGTTCCTCATCCTGCATTGCATGATATGTTCTTCCGAGTTTGCAGGTGATTCATATACGACTTTATAAGCATTTCGAATAGGTCTTGAGATGGAATAAACCAAATGAAGCATTGGCATATGCCAAGTGATGTGCCATGGAATCCTTCGAGAGCTACTTTTATGTATTTTTGGTCACTCCAGGTAAGACTCCTTATCTTCAGCATTTCCATGTCTTGAAAAAGTGAATATGAGATTCTCCTCCCATCCTTGTCCATAAGCATTAAGAGAAGTAAAGAAAAGCAGTTGAAAGAAGATGCTATCTAAGCTATGAAAGTGTCTGAATTCTTACCAACACGGGTATTGAAATGGCATATCCTTTGTCATATTCTTCCTTTGCTTTTCTTTAAATGTTGGTTTCTGGATTCTTTGCAAGTCTAAGCATTGTTTGGCTCTTTGCTAATATATTTGATTTTCCACACCTCTTCAAGGAATATATGATCAATTTCATTCCCTCCCACGACTAGAGCTGGCAAAATGAGGCATGATACGGTAACACGACATGAATTAAAAGGGTTAAGGTTAATCATAAAAAGATTGAAGTTGTATAAGGTTGACCCAAATACGACAGGAAAATATTAGTGTCGGGTTAGGGTCAAATCCGAGTAACCCGAACAACCCGTTTGACACGATTATATTTATATTTATATTTTTTTCTCTTCCCTAATTGGTCATGTGTTGAAATACATCAATAAACTATTATTGGGACGTGTCAAATTCAATTTAATTTTGCCAATAAATAGGTTAAATAGTTCATTTCGTGTTGAATTGTGTCAAATTTAATTTAGGCTTATTTGCAAAAAAAACCCATGCAGTTTCATACTAGGTGCGAAAAACCCCCAATTATTATAAAATGTGTGTATAAATTCACTATATTTAAAAAATGTTCATCTTGCCCTCAAAAAGATATGAAATCCCTAAAATAACCCTTCTAACCTAATAAAAATAATAAATGTTGAATTAATAATAAATGATCTATAATAAAATATAATAAATTAAAATGAGTTAAAAAGTTTTTAAAAATATACATTTTTTTTAATATTTTTGAAAGTAAGATTGTAATTGTTTTTGATAATTTTATTAAATATATTTTTTATAAACATATTTTCAGTTTTTTGTTTTTGTTTTTGTAATTTTATTATATATATTTTTTAAAAGAATAGACTGGATTATTTTTTTTAATCAAAATGTTATATAAATATAAATAAAATGTTTTTAAAAAATAGTCTTATTTGTTTTTCAAATAATTTTAATATTTTTGAAAAAAAAATGTAATTATTTTGTTGATTATTTTATTAAATATATATTTTATAAATATATTTTCTATTTTCTATTTTTTTTTTGTTTTTGTAATTTTATTTTATTTTTTTTGAAAAAATAACTTAATCTAAGGATTTTTCAAACAATTCATATCACAATGGGGACAAAACGCACATATTTTTTAATAATAGAGTGTCAAAGAACCATAGGGTTTATACGCATTATATGCATACTATGAGAGGTTTTTCGCACCTGACCCTTTAAATTAATATATTATAATAAATAGGTTAAACGGGTTATATAGGTCGATACGGGTAACTTGTTTAATAAATGGGTTGGATTAAGGTTGAATATGTTTGACACGTATATTAACCAGGTCTTTTTTAACACGATCCATTTTAATCTGATACGATCTCAACCCGACACGAACAACGGCTCACGAACACGAATTGCCAGCGCTACCCCATGACCCTTGCATTCTTATTTGTAAATATTTGTCATGCCATTCATTTTGTTCCAATTTAATATCTCAGCTGTTTCTATTACAAATGCAACAAATGCAATAAAAAACATTGTAGTAATTTACCTAGCAAAAGACAAATCCCACTAACGCATAAATCTATAATGTAATTTATTTCAAAATTCAATTCTAGTTTGCAATTCATAGTTGCATTATTTAGACAACAACAAATGCAGTTGGGAAAACTCTGTTCTCCTAATTAATGCACAAAACTATGTATATAACTTGCCCCAGGCAAAAACATATATTATAAGCATCAATAACAATCAAAACACATTCTCCAAAAAGAAGGGTCCATCAGGTGATATATTTCCCCCCATCTCCAAGCCTCCCCTGCAAAATTCTTTGTCCCATGTACCTGCATGCATCACAAAATACATTACATATACCAAACTTTCTCCAGAAATTGTTGTATGGTTCTGAACAATTACAGGTCGATATATATGTAAATATATCGACTTTTCTGAAATATTTACTTTTGTGTCTACTTATGATTGTCCAGTACTGCATGATTCTCATTCACGTATGTATCATAAATTTTTTTTCCATATAATTACCTTCCTAGCATCATAAGGGTGGCTTGAGGATTAGTTCCAGGAGAATCATAAAAGGTAGATCCGTCGATAACGCGTAATGCATCCACTCCAACAACTTTATAATCACGATCAACAACCCTACCAACTTGGCAGCCTCCATGGTAGTGCCATATGGTCATGACAGTGTCCATGCAGAACTGTTCCATTGACACTGAAGCATTGGCATGCCTCGTTCGCAGGTTCACCGGAAAGGCCAGCATCAAGTCAAGGAGGGCTTGCACCGATAAGTCTGGAACCCGGAACTCCGAGAAGGACCTTGACCGTATGACAGCAATAATGGTCCTCATGCCTTGGACACACCTCTGCAAGTCCCTAGGGTCTTGGAAGTAGTTAAAAGTAACCCGAGGGTTGTCCTTAGGGTCTCTAGTTGTTAGCTCGAGATGGCCGGTCGACAAGGGACCCATGATCTTTTCGAGGATGATTCCGGCGTTGAGGGTTGTGGCTTCTGTGGCTCTTTGCTCAGGAGGGTCTGTCTGTGCTTGACTAGTCTGCCAAAATATAAACTTCGTTAGTGTTTCATAATAATAGTGATTATATTTCTTCCAATCTCAAATTCAATATACATGCGGTATTCTCAAGGATAGCATAAGTGAATTCAAATGTCTAGATAATTTCCATCACCCAAAACATTTTCTCATTAGATGGTCATTTTGATCTTCACAAGGAGAAGTATATATCTGAAAAATTATTAGTTATCACATGAATAACTGTGACGTGGTATTCCAAATTAATTAGGACAAATGGTGTTTATTGGTATTCCAAATTAATTAGGACAGATGGTGTTTATTGGTATCCCAATTAATTAGGACAATGGATGTTTATCATGCAAAAGTGATAGGATACAAGCGTGTATACACCTTTTTCTACGTTCGGGTATCACGTGAATTCACCTCCGAGTGACTTTCATTGACTTGAGAAATGCAATTCATTGGACTGTGTACTTTTCATGTGTTATCCTTAAAGTTAATAAATAGATGTATGTGATAATTTCTTGTCAATGATAAAAAAATAATAATAAAAAAGACATTTTAAAACAAACAAAAAAAAAAAATTCTAGAATAGTAACGGGTGCACTTATATATTTGATTAGATAAAATTCTGATTGATTGGTGAAAAAATTATAAACTAAAATATTTACTAACCTGAACCTTTGATGTATTCAATGCTCGAACCATCTTCCGGGTCCAATTATACCCGAAACTGGACCCACTAGCCGTTTCAATGTAGCTATCGAATCGGGTAATGCCCACAATCTGGATTAGAGAGGCTTCAACGGGTCGAGGTGAAGGAATAAATAGGGCGTTCATCGGGTTATCGGACATCCCTTGACCAACCTTGGGCTGGTTAAGTATGACCCGGATTTTGTGGGCCCTAAGGTGTCTTTCTGGCCCAATACCACTCAACATCAAAAGCTGTGGGCTTCCAATTGCTCCAGCTGAGATAATGATCTCATTCATGGACCCAATATTCAAGTATGCTCTGTGTTTGTAACCATTTGAATCCCTAAATACCACACCATATGCCCTTGGTCTCAATGTCGCTACAACATCATCACAAAAATATTAGTACACACCATATATTAGATAAAAAAAACATAACTATAAGAATGAAATATAAAATATGAATCACTAATAAAAAATTAGAACAAATTACATTGACCTCCCTTGAGGTCTGGAAAAATCTCACACGTGAAGTGTTTGAGGTTTATTACAATTACCATCCCTCATATTTGACCCGTGAGCTCAACTCCTCCCTAATAAATTGACAAAAAATGACCTTCCCTTATATTTGAAAGGATAATAACAACCTTATATACATCTATTAAAATGATTAAAAAATATATAAAAAATTTAAGATTAGAGTAAAATTTTCACATTAAAATTAAATATTTTCTTTCTACTAGGGGAGGTCATTGTAGTAAACCCCAAATGATTCACCTGTTTGAAATTTCTCCTAACTTCAGAGAAGGTTAGTGTAACTGAGCTTAATTTTCTAAAACAAATTACCCCCCAAAAAAAGTTAGTGTAACTTAAACTAAAAATTATGAGACATTATAATTGGGAGGAAATGATATTCACACTTCACTTTTTTTTTTTGGTTAAATAATTCACGCTTCACTTTCTTTGAACTAATTATAGCAAATTTTCATTTAAACGTGGTTACCCTTCCAAACACACTCAAACGTAGTACATGTTTTTAGGGGCAAATTGTAGTTTTATCTACTAAATATTTGAAGGAAAAAAGTGGAGTGTAAGTATTATGTATCCCTTATGGTCAGGGACGGATCCTATTCAGGCCCAGTGTGGCCATGGTTCCCATTGAAATTTTTTTTATTATATTTTTTATTTTAAAATTTTAGATATTTAATATTTAGCTCCCATTGAAATTGTTTTTACCTTAAGTACTACAGAATTTAGATTTCTTTACATATAAGCCCCTACTGAAAATTTGTTTTAAACTCCACTGAAATAAATATATATCATTTATACCCCAAAAATCCAAAAAAAAAAAAAAATTAGCCCCACTGACACGGATTCCTAAATCCGTCACTGCTTATGGTAAGACTAACACGGAAGTATGATTTACTCCCTTGTTATTTTAATCTTTTAAAACATTTGCGTCAAAGAAAACGTCAATACCTACCGCTTGACAGATTGTAGTTAGCCCCTGCACACTCTTTCTTCTGTTCACAACCTATTGAACATACTAGCTCGCAATTGAACTAACATATATATTTTTATTTTTTTTAACACTAAAAGCCACATTAAAAATAGATAAATAAAATAAAATAGTTCTTCAGTTTAGACGTTTTCGTCACTCCACAAACCAAACTTTTTAGTACATATATATACACACACGGCATGCGTCATACATTCTTTTATGCACTTCCCCTTATAGTTATAATTATAGACACTAACGGATCCACCTAATGACTAGTAAGGTCATGAAATTTATCCTAAAATTTTGGATATTTAGCATTT
Source organism: Cornus suecica (assembly GCA_963922005.1). Taxonomy (NCBI): domain Eukaryota; kingdom Viridiplantae; phylum Streptophyta; class Magnoliopsida; order Cornales; family Cornaceae; genus Cornus; species Cornus suecica. The sequence goes on from OY998244.1 coordinate 55,154,071, forward strand.
ATTCTATCTTAGATACTACAAAATTTAAATTTCTTTATAATAAAGCCCCCACTAAAAATTTGTTTTAAGTCCCATTAAAATAAATTTATATCATTTATACTCAAAAACCTACTGTAATTTTTTTTAGCCAAAACATGCATGCATAAACATAAGCTTCATCAACACACATAAACAACAAACACAATCTTTACCTGTAAATAAGATTCGGTGCACTGTTGCATTTAGCAAAACCCTAATCCTCCCTGGATCAGCATACTCCAGCAAATCAGCAGCAGTGTGTCGATGACCCTCCTCATCGAAAATGGTCCCACCAACCTTCGTCCCGTACAAATGTTCATACGTGAACCCATTGTAGGGCAACACCCCCACCTCCAACAACCCGTCCCTGACAGCCGACTGCCACTGCAGCATCGGCGGCCAGTACACTATCTTCTTCTCCACCCACTCGTACGACTCGTTCACCAGTTTTGGGTCCCACCCCACTCGCTTCACGTACCCTCTGCTAGCCCTAGTGTAGAACCCGGCATTCAGGGCGGAGCCGCCACCCAGGACCCGGGCTCGGCTGTTGATGACGCCGTCGGTGGAGATGAATGGTTGGGAGGGGGATGAGGGGGAGGCGTCGGCGAGGGTGTCTGCGAAGGTGTTGATGTTGTTTACGGTGGGGTGTGAGTAGGGGAGGTCGCCTCGTTCGAGGACTAGGACGGTGGCACCATTGGAGAGGGTGGGGGCAAGGGCGCAGCCGGCGGTTCCGCCGCCGATGATGATGTAGTCATAGTGGAGGAGGGGAGGGGCGGATGTTGCAGCCCGGGCAAATGTATGATATGGAGCTGGATTAAAGAAAGCACGCATAAATAACATTTAAGCTCAATGACGAATCCAGGAATTTTTTTCAGAGTTGAGAAACATTATTCAATATAAATAATTAGTGAGTGTCTGAACATATGGTAAGAGTTGTAAAAAATGAGTCAGAATGTGAGAGGGTGCAAGAGAATTAATATGATGAATGTGGAGGTAATTTTTGAATTTTAAAAACTGAAGACGATGAAATGGGGGTATTTTTTTAATTTTAATAAAAAAAAATGTTGTTAGTTATGCAAAAACCCAAAATTTGACTGGGTATTTTTTAAATTTTAATAAAAAAAATGTTGTTAGTTATGCAAAAACCCAAAATTTGAGTGGGTATTTTTTAATTTTTTTAAAAAAATGTTGTTAGTTATGCAAAAACCCAAAATTTGAGTGGATATTTTTTTTAATTTTAATAAAAAAATGTTGTTAGTTATGCAAAAACCCAAAATTTGAGTGAGGGCATATGCCTCCACTATCCGTTCATGTTTTAAGCTGTTAGAAAAAATTGTAATCGTAAACATATTTATATACTAATTTGTGGAAAAGGAAGACATGCATGTTAATTAATTTTATAAGTACATGGTAACTTTAGAATCAAGCAAAATATATATTATAGTGTTAATCTTAGAACCATTGAATGAAAAAGAGGCAATATTATAATAGATTTTGCCAGCAATGTTACATTTTTAATTATTTTTCTAGCCAATATGTGTTGTGGAAAGGGTTTTGTAATCTTGGATGTAATGAATATATGCAATGTGGTTGTCAAAAGATAAAAACGGTTTTGACAATCCATGCACATTGGTTTGAGAAGAACACTTTTCTAAATTTTCTCATATAATCCAAAGGAGATATGAATTCATTATAAATTAAGCAATACTCACACGTTAATTTACTTAACAAAAATTACCTCTCTCTCCTGAACATGAAGAAGTATTAAAGAAGAGAATTGCAAGAAGTGCTGCAAAAGCATAACTGCACAACCCAAAATTCATGTTCCCTTGGAGTCTTTGATTGCTTACAGAACCTATAATCAAACAATATAACCTTTAGATATAGAAAAGTGAAAACAAAAGATGTGGGAAAACATCCCCAAGGCACAAAGATCTTGGTAACACTTACTTGTAAAGAAAGGTAGTTGTAGTTCAACAAGCTCGATCAAAGTTGCACACTAAAGATTCAAATAATACTCTCTTCAGAGACTGTTGAACTGCTAATACCAAGTAGGTATTCTCTTGTAAATAGAGCACTTGTATATACACACACACAAAGTAGGTATTCTCTTGTAAATAGAGCCCTTGTATATATACACACTCAAACAAGATAAAACAGGTAAATGTGGCTATACTTGACAGCTCATGAAACTATTCTCATAATCCCATTTGTAGCAAGAAAGTAGGTACTGTGGACTTTTGTCCTATTTTAATTTCCAACTGCCTTCAATTTAATTAAATTGGCTAGAGTTGTCTTGTAGTAATTTCAAAAAAGGTGTACCTAACAAAACCATCTTTTTTAGTGCCCCATACAATTAACGGAAAAATTAATGCATTAATTTCGGTTTAGACTCGGTTTAAATGTCATAACCCATTGTTTCTTACCAACAGTACTTTCAAACCAGGGAAGGTATTGGTGAAAACTCATTAAATTATTGACTCAACTCAACTAAATTATTGGCTTATTATGGACTTTTTTCCCTATACTGTTTGCAGCTTCAACAGTTAATTATTGATTTAAGTCTGGGCAGAGCTAATTAAGGCCTAGAGGGGGGCATTTTCCCGCGTATTGACTTCTTACCTCTTACATATCTCTTGACTCAAAATGGAACCTTTTTTTTTTTATTGATTCAAGTCACAGGCGAGCGAATTAAAGCCTAGAGGGGCACTTGCACCCCTTATTGACTTCTTATCCCTTATATATCTATTGTACATTTCCTAAATATTTATTTGGCAAATGAGCATAAAATCCCTATTCTTTTTAAGGATTACAAAATACCCCTCTATGTTTTTTTTTGTCTCATTTTGCTACTCTCATATTTCTAAAACAAGCAAATTATCCCATTTACACCACTATATGCCCAAATTACCCCCAAGATTTTATTTTATCATTATCATTTGTATTAAAATTTAAACAAAATATATAAAATTCAAAAATATATATTTTAAATTTCAATTTTTTTTATAAAATTCGAAAATAATATATAAATTTTAAAAAGACATATAAAATTCGAAACAAATATATAAATTTCGTAAAATATATATTAAATTTCAAATTTTATTATAAAATTCGAAAATAAATATAAAATTCGAAAAAAACATATAAAATTTGAAATAAAAATGATATACCTAAAAATATAAGAAATTGTATTGCTGCATGTTTGTACCTAAAAATAATGTATGTTGACATGTTGATTCTACTTTGAAGAGACGAAAAATGTGAAGAACAAACCCATAAAAATCATGATTTAATATTAATGTTTTCTCTTATCTAGTGGCTCATGATTTACAGTTCCCTCAATGGTACTGAGTGAATCTGCATATCCAATTAAACAATCCATTTTGATTGTCCTATTGGGATCACAAAGCACCCCCAATGACATATAAAATTCAAAAAATATATATTAAATTTTGAAAAAAATATAAAATTCAAAAAATATATATAAATTTTAAAAAACATATATAAATTTCAAATATATATATAAAATTCGGAAAAAAATATAAATTCAAAAAATTTGTTCGCCGAATTTTATATATTTTTTTTCAAATTATATATATATATATATATATTTACTAATTTTATATGCTTTTTTCGAATTTTATATTTATTTTCAAATTTTATAATTTTTTCAAAATTTAATATATATTTTTTCGAATTTTATATATTTTTACGAATTTTATATGATTTTTTTGAATTTATATATTATTTTCAAATTTTATAAAAAAAATTCAAAATTTAATATATATTTGTTTGAATTTTATATTTTTTGTTTAAATTTTAATATAAATGATAATGATAAAATGAGACCTTATGGATAATTTGGGCATATAGCGGTGTAAATGGGGTAGTTTGCTTGTTTTAGAAAGGTTAGGGTAGTGAAATGAGACCAAAAAAAAAAAGTATAGGGGGTATTTTGCAACCCTTAGAAAGCATAGGAGGGTTTTATGCTCTTTTGCCAATTTATTTAGGAAAAAGATGGATGATGGTCACTATTGAAACTTAATTGCTAACAAGGGATCATTTAAGGATAATTTAGTTAATAAAGGCATTCTAGATTTTTTATTTATAATATCTTAAATCATTACCGTATCTCCACAAAATTAAAACAATATATATATATATACAAAAGATTATGCACCCACAATTTTTAATTTTTATCTTATTTTATGATAATTTTGTTAAGATTAAATACATATGTAACCACTAACGAAATTTCATGTACTTTCTTTTCTTTCTTTGGCAAATCATATCCAAATATATATAAGGGCTTCAATTTTTAATATTTATTAACAAATTATTACTAATTTTCTATTATTAATAATATAGACGTATGTTAAATATTATATATGAGCACGTAAAAGAGGTCTCTTAACTAAGAATAATCTTAGTTTCATCTGCCATTTTTTCCAGTAATACGTGATTTATTTGTTTCTTTATCAATAATTATTATTGTTAGTACTATTATTAATTTGTAGTATTTTATTTTAAACATATCATTTTTTTTAGCTTGCTCGAAATAAAAAAATATATGGACATAAAGAGTGAATGATAAAGGAAGTATGACTCGGAAATTAATTTTCTCAAACAAGAAAAAAAAATAAAAGACTCAAACAAACAGAAACCCTAATTCGCAAAGAGTGTGTGAACTATGTTCAACGGGGTTTGAAGTGGTGAAGTGAAATAGAAACCCTAATTCGCAAAGAGTGTGAGAATTAGGGTTTGGTGGTTTTGAAGTGGTGAAGAGAAACATAAACCTTAATTTGCAGAGAGTGTGACTATTAAATTATGGCAACATTTTAATTAAGTAGTGTAAGAACATTTGTAGGATTGTTCATTGTTAGCATGATCTCGACAATAACCATGTTGAGTGACTTGTGAGATCGGGTAGGTTTAGGAAAATTAAAGTGGTCAAGCAAAGGCATCGACAAGCTTCGTCAAACTCAAATCAAGATTACAGTATCGAAGAATACAAGAGAAATGAAGAAGAAGCAAGTTTGAGCAAAAAATGTCTTCCGGAGGGAAAAACGACATTTTTCAGAGCCGAAATTTTCAAGAAACATACCAACGGAGTCAAGGGGTTCAAATGGAAGAAAAGTTGGGAAAAGTAGTTTTCATGAATTTTGCTACGCTTGAGCTATGCTTACGCTAAAAGTGGCTAGAAACATCAAAAACTACGCTCAAGCTATGCTCATGATTTTTGGCTAGAAACATCAACGTAGCTGGGAAAGCGTAGGTAGAACTGTGGTTGTCTACAATTACAAGTTCTGATCCGTTTCAACTTCTATCAACTTGGATTACACTCCAACATATCCTAGGACGTGTATAAAGGATATTTACACAAATATTGGCCAGATTCACTCCCAATTACAAGAAAATTAAATAAGGGAGGAATTATAGTCCAAAAATGATACAAGTTTACTCGATATAGGATTCTTCTCTCCATAAATAAGAGGAGTCTTTACATAATTTTGGTGTGGCTTTTGAGAGATCTCTGCAATTCTTCTATAGTTTATACTTTTGTAGAGAGAGAAAATTATTGAGTGATCATATATATTCTAGTTCTATCTTGTTTTGGGTTTATCCAATTGTGTTTCAACAAGTATGATCTTTATGCACGATTGGATGACCTAGATTCTGAAAAATCATCACACCACCTTGTGCAATGTGGTTGCATCAATCCGTTAAGAAGTAGAGTCATTTGAGTATAGAGATCAGAGTGAGAAACATCGTGGAAAATTGATTTGTTGAAAAGCGGAGCCGTTAGAGTACGAAGATCGGACCTAGAGTTTCGTGGAGTGCGAGTGGATCTAGACTTTCAGATGTCGAGTGAAGAACAACAAATTACAACGGTTGTAAGTCATGTTTTCATAGAGTGTGTACAAATTCTCTGATTTATAGTGTATCGATACCCGAGTGCAGTGACGGAGCCACCTTTTGGGCAGGAGTTTTGTAAAAAAAAAACTTAGCCTAAAATATTATATATATTACAAATATGTTTATAAAAATTTCTTATAGCCCCTGCCAATTTTTTAAAAATTCCTTTGATAGCTTAAAAAAGTATAAATTTTACAAAAACATTTATAAAAAAATTGCATTTTCACATCTATTTTTCTTAAACAATTCTTCTAGTAACCTAAAATAATATAAATTTCATTAATAAATTTATTAAAATTTGCATTGCCCCCCCCCCCCCCCCCCCCCGACAAGTTTCCTGGCTCCGCCTCTGCCCAAGTGTATTCGTCGTTTTTTCCTTGGAACGTTTCCAAGGTTTTTTTACGTAAAAATCTCTGTGTCTTCTCATGATTTATTTTCTGCACTTATATTCATGATTTCTTGATTAATCTGATTAGAGAATTAGGGTTTTGTGACTGATTAAAATTAAATTTTTGCTAGATAATTTTAATTGATCTTAAAATCGATAAAAAGTCTATTCACCCCCCTCTAGGTTGTTTTTCTTAGTCACCTAGGTAATTTCAAGTTGGATGTGGGCGAGTAAATTTGTCTAGTTAAAAATTATTTAATAAAAAATACATATTTTGTTAATCAATCATCCGATAGTCACTTGATGCAAATAATTTTAATATTGGTCACCATACATTTTTTTTTTTTTTGTAAAGGAGGTCACCATCCATCTTTGGACAAAAAAAAATCGGGTGGGTAAATAAATTGCATTAAAATAAGAGAATTGTAAAGAAGTGGAAATTGCCAAAGAAAATAAAAGTAAAAGGTGAAGAACATCTGCCTAGAGTGAGCTCAAGCAAATCTTCAGAAGCGAATCAAATCCCGTACGTTTCCCTGATTCAAAGTCATCAGCATTTATTGCATCAATCCAATATCCAACATCATTTCAAGATGGTAACTATGAAGTTGTGGAGGTGGGTGCGGAGGTCATGGGGGAACATAGGGACAAGGAGTGTCAGGGGTGGGATGGATAGGTGATGTATGTGATGTAGGTATTGTTGTTGATGGTGATGGTGGTAGTGGTGGTGGATGTTGATGTTGAGTGCATGGGAGGTGGTGACGGTGGTTTGATTGAAGGAGATATGTAATGGTGGTGTTTGATGGGTAGATATGGGTCAGGTGGTGGTGGCGGCGTAGGGTTGGTAGTGTTATTTAGTGGTGGCGAATGGTTGAGAGGGGCATGAGGGAGGGGAAAAAATCATTTCCAACCACTAGGTCATAGAAAGAACTTGGCAAGTTAAAGTTAGTGGCCATTGCTTTAATTAGCAAGCGGGCAAGAGCTCATTTTGACCGAGAAGAGGGGGGATTTAACTGAATCCAGCACTGCTATGAATGTTTTACATGGCGGTAATGCTTGATCTCAAAATATTCTATTATTCCTCTCCCTCAAAATGTGATACACAAAGCTTGATAATGCGCTTCCATGTCACCACTATGCTTTATTTCAATTTGTTATTCCAATTGTGTGATGCCCATGCTATGAACTACTTGTTGTGCCATATTTCTAGGATCTACTCAAACCATACACACACAAACATATATACACACAGATATTTACGTGGTTCCCCAAAAATCGGGTACGTCCACGGAGTAGCTCAATATATACTCTCAGTTTCTTTCAACCCTCACACATCTCTCTCTCAATTTGTGTTCATCAACCACACCAATATATAACATGTATATGCTCTTATATATAGATCTTTGAGAGATGAAGCAAAGATGGGAACCATCACTTGTTGGCAGAGGAAGTAACCAAATTCTCCACGCATGAAGCCACTTTCATTGACTTCATTGATGCATGCATGAGGGTGAGCTTGTTGGATGAAGATGGAAGCTTCCTACAATATTACATCATTTCATGCATCATGTGATGCATGCATGGACTGTTGAGTCATTTTCCCACAAATTTCCACCTTGACGAAAGAGTCCAATGACTAAATCCACCGACTGAGTCAACTGATTGACGCTACCTCAATGCGCATTTATGCACTCTGTGCTCTGTTCTCCGAGAGATATTTTTTTATGCCGAAAGCACCTTGGCATAAACCCATTTGCATCCGATAGCCTTCATTCCCTTTTGAAAGCTGGACTAGCTTCCAAGTCTAGTTCTGGTGAAATGACTTCATCTCGTCATTCACTGCATCCTTCCACTTCGTACCATCAGTACTCTGTACTTTTTCCACTTTATCCGTGTACGTGACATCATCGTATGTCACTGGAAGTGCATAAGCTATCTTGTCTCTCTTCTGGATCTGTCGATGTCAATAGCTTCTTGCTACTGACTGGTCACTGGTTCTAGAGATGGATCATCCACCTCAACTGAGTCATCTTGCCGATGAGTCACCGATGCTGGATATCTCGTACTGAAGACCTCTCCTAGTCAGTCTGATTACTGACTGGTCACACGGTACTAGAGATGGGACCATAGATCCTCCACCTCAACTGAGTTCTCTTACTGGAGATCTCTTCTGGTCAGAGGTTTACTAACTGACTACCGATGCTTGAGATGGAACTCCTCTTCACCTCCCTCAGCTGCTGACTAATTTCCCGGTACTGGAGATGGAACACTCTTCACCTCCCCTCTGCTGCTGACTTACTCATTTCCCGGTACTTGTTTCCTGGTACTGGAGATGGAACACTCTTCACCTTCCCTCAGCTGCTGACTTACTCATTTCCCGGTACTGGAGATGGAACACTCCTTCACCTCCCCTTAGTTGCTGACTCACTCATTTCCCAATACTTGTTTCCCTGTACTTGAGATGGAACACTCTTCATCTCCCCTGAGTTGCTGCTGGCACTTTTCCCGGTATTGTATTCCCAGTACTAGAGATGGAACACTCTTCATCTCAACTTCAGCTTCTAACTCGTTTCCCGGTATTGTATTCCCGGTATTGGAGATGGAACACTCTTCACCTCCCCCGAGTGAGATACCCCTTAATTTTCATGCATAGGTTGGCCAGGCCTATACCGAAAACTAAGGCGCATCCACACTCAATAATAAACAAGCACGGAAGCAAAAGACGTATTTAATGAATAACAGAGTATCAAAAGTTTAATTCTCATGAATAAACAAATTTAGATATCAAAACCCCTAAAGGGTACAACTCGGGAATCCATATCTATGGACCCCTAAACCTTAATGAAAAAAAAAAGTAAAAAAAAATATATAACTAAATTGAATCCCTACACGGAACTAAATTCAAAATGGAAGAGCTTGCGAATGAATGATAAGAGACCTCAACCCAGTGGCTGAAACTGCTGAGAACCTGAAACAACAACGGTAGGTCAACCCACGAGCAAAGTAGACTCTACATGATCCCAAACAGAGTATCAATAATCCCATCATCTACCCATTATAAATATAAGAGTAATATTATAATTCCTATAAGTACCACACTTAAATATATATATATATATATATATATATATATATCCTCTAGAACATAGGCATAATAAATAAGGTACAATCATAATTAAATAATAAGTTAATAAACAAAAATAAAAAAATAAAGCGCAACCAAAAATCAAATCACAAATCAATAGGCAAAGCAAATAAAATAATACAATAACTAAACTACAAGTCCATAGGCAATTAACCCATGCCGAACCATAATCACGTACCCGAACTCCATGTTATGGTACAGATGAGACTGCGTTAATAGTCAGCCCATCGTGGTTCCTTCCATTCCACAATCACAAATATATATATATATATATATATATATATATATATATATATATATATATATATTAATTACTATTTTATCACTGATTAAAGAATTTATTAATTCTTTTGCAATAATTTTTTTTTTCCCTAACACATTGAATCAATAAATGGTGGTTGTTGGTGCTCTCAAAATTAAACATTTCATACTTATGAAACCATATCATTGAATATCATTTAAATACAGTTATCCTAAAAAAATATATATTATTTCTACATTAGTCACTAGCACCTATACCGAGCAGAGAGCATTTACAAATCCTTGTCAAAACCCACTAGCTCCATATATATAATTGGTTATACTAACCGGATCTCAAATCTATTTATTTCACAAATCTAAACATATACAATAGCACTTAAATTCCACCACAGAAGTATTACACTAGACAAAATCCCATGGCTTATGCTGGACCACAACCTTGTAACTATCCATCATTATATTATATAACTTTATATATATATATATATATATTTATATATTTATATATTTATATATATATATATTTATATGTAGGTACCAATCTGTTTTTAGTCACCATCAGGAGACCATCTACCCAAATCTTCAAAACAGTACTACGATATATATGTATATACAAACACCAAAACAACCTAACTCTATACATACATATCCATAGAAAATAAATTTTAATTTCCTGTACCACGTCAGCATATTCTCCACTCCCCATGATGCCACTGCCCCCATTAATCCAGTCATTGGCTTAAAGTGACTACAATTGGGAATTTCCCACCATTACCCATATTCGTCACAGCAACACCAATTTTCATATCAACCGAAAAATAATAATAACATTAAATCTGTTCCGCCCTATTGTATAAATTTAGACGAATAACTACCTATCTGTATAAATATTATCGCACAAGAAAAAAACATGAAATTATATACAATTATACAACACAAACATGTAATATATAGATGATAGGATTATGGGCTTAAAGGGGAAGAGAAGAACATTCTACTTGCCTGATCGTTGGGCTAAATCACGCACGAACTGTAGGCTGATCGATGTTCTCTCTTCTCTCTTCTACGCGACTCGCGACTCGCGACTCTGCTCTCTCTCCCTCGACTAGTCTGACAGAAACGTATCACTAACTTAGGGTTTATTTTAGTTATATAAATATATATATATATATTTAATCCTTCCGATGGGCCCAAAAATATAATATAGCCCATTAGCCAATAAGCCCAACTAATTAACTCAAAAATATATTCTAGTCCATTAGCTAATAAGCCCATCTAATTAACTTATAATTAATTTATTACTTAATTAAATTAAATATATCCAATATAAATAAATAAAAAATACGGGGTATTACACTGAGTCTCTAACTGGATTACTGGGTTTAGAGATGGCACTTCTCTTCATCCCTCCTCAGCTGCTGATTGAACTACCAGTACTAGAGATCTCTTACTGGAGACCTCTCTGAACAGTCCCTTCTTAAACTGCTCTCTCTAGTTGTTGACTCTTCCTGATTTATCATTTCCACCTTCAGGATGATCAACTACTAGAATGGTTACTAGTACTAGATTTCACAGTACTGGAGAGGGAACACTCTTCATTCTTGAACTGCTTGTTGAATCTGCTCTTCTGGATACCGCTATCTCGTACAAGTTGTATTGTAGAGCTGATTGAAGGCTAGGTCGTACTAGGCTTCATGGAGCTGGTATGTCTCAGCAAATCTCCAACTGTCGGAACAAATCTCCACCTCAGTAAAGCACTAGGTTGTACTAGTCTTTACTGATGATACCTTAGCTGGTGTCTAATTTGCTGCCCCAGAGATGGGACCCTTGATCCTCCACCTCCCTTGAGCTCTTTATGCCAAACTTGAGTATTGTCTGATTTTACCGCAAGCTTTGACAATTTACGAATTTTCAATCTTTATCCGAGAAGTCCTGGCGCTTGGTCTCCAAGGCTTATCCTCCACTTTCTCGGAGTTGAAGATCCAATCTTCATCCGAGAAGTCTTGACTCTTGGTATCCAAGGCTTATCCTCCACTGTTTCGGAGCTGTAGATTTGGAACATTCGCATTGTCACATATCAAAGTTAAGTGTGTCGTACACTTTCTTTACCTCAACTTTGCATTTGACATCATGATTCTCTTCTTAGAACTACTCGTCCTGAGATTTGACAACACTGATTCTCTGAAATAGATTGCTCGGTCTCCTTGTTTCAACCGTATGAAACACATGAACAATAAAGTGATGACGGTACCTCACCAAACAGGAGCAATACTAATCATAACCAGTTTTCAAACTCTGATTTTAGTACTTCATATTGCTCGATCTCCGATGCTTCAGTCGTATGAAACACCGGAACCATAAATTGATGAATGCACTTATCAAACTGGAGCAATAGAAATAAAACTCGATTTTTCCAATTTTCCTTTTCTCAAATGGAAAAATGGAACTTACGGTTGGATCCAGAACGGTCGAATTAGCTAGAAACGACTTTTCATTTGCTCAAATCGAACTTAAAATGGGCTCGAAATGTCCAAAACAGTGACAGAGGGCAATTCTGTAATTTCACACTTCACTGATGACGTGGCATGCTCTCATTGGTCCACGTGGCAGCCTTTGCTGTCCCACGTGTCAACAACTGATTAACCCACGTGTCATCCCTGGCCATGACACGTGGAGACATCTCACTACTGCCACGTGGCAGTAGCCTATTGGTGCCACATGGCAGTCCCTGACTGGCCCACGTGGCAGTCTCCCATTGGAGCATGAGTGCGCGTGGGCCTCACGCATGTTGGAGGTTGAAGACAAGTGAGGTGCATGAGGCCGAGCTTTCTCACGCGCCTTCCTTCAGTCCGCGCGTGTGGGCGCGTGCTGTGGTGGTTGGCCCTGTTATTCACTATAGACACATCTTGTTATAGGCATGCATATATGGGTTAAGAATTCGCATTGGGTCCATTCACTATTTTTCCTCCATTCACGATACTAGATTTTATCATCCCATGCGATGGGATCCCACCAACTCATCACCATCACATCTTAGATGGAATGTAGACCGTTGAATGTGTGAATAGAGTGAATGGAAGAGAGATAGTATATGAACCGGTTTTTTTTCATGGGTTAATGGAAAATATATACTAACCTGAGCCCCTGATGTGTTCATTGCTCGAGCCATATTCCGGGCCCAACCAAACCCGAAGGTGGACCCACTTGTCGTTTCAATAAAGCTACCGGATCGGGTAATGCCCACAACCTGGATGAGAGAGACTTCAACACGCCGAGGTGAAGGAATAACTAAGGCGTTCATTGGGTTATCGGACTTGCCTTGACCAACCATGTGTCAACCTCTTACTGGGCCACGTCACTTGCTGACGTGGCGGCGCGTGAGGAGCGTGAGTGCGCGTGGGCCTCACGCATGTTGGAGGTTGAAGACGAGTGAGGTGCATGAGGCTGAGCTTTCTCACGCGCCTCCCTTCAGTCCGCGCGTGTGGGCGTGTGCTGTGGTGGTTGGCCCTATTTTCAACAAAAAACTCTTGGGCAGGAGATGGGTCAACTCGCTATGTGGTTTGTTTGCTGTGTTGGTGAGTGTATAGGTTCGAAATAGAGTCGAAAAAAAACGACTTTGTTTTGAACCGAACTTGCTCTGATACCAATTGTTGTGCCCTATTTCTAGGATCTACTCAAACCATACACACACAAATATATATACACACATATATTTACGTGGTTCCCCAAAAACTGGGTACGTCTACGGAGTAGCTCAATATATACTATTGGTTTCTTTCAACCCTCACACATCTCTCTCTCAGTTTGTGCTCATCAACCACACCAATATACAACATGTATATGCTCTTATATATAGAGCTTTGAGAGAGGAAGCAAAGATGAGAACCATCACTTGTTGGCAGAAGAAGCAATCAAATTCTCCACGCATGAAGCCACTTTCATTGACTTCATTGATACATGCATGAGGGTGAGCTTGTTGGCTGAAGATGGAAGCTTCCTACAGTATTACATCATTGCATGCATCATGTGATGCATGCATGGACTGTTGAGTCATTTTCCCACACTGCTTCCATGTGTTTCGACCTGAATAAAAAGCCACAATTTTCTTGAATTCTATCCCACACTTGTCTAGAATAAGAACAGTGGTAGAATAGATGATCATGTGTTTCAGCTGCGTTCAGGCACAAAATGCATACATTAGGTTGCATGAGGTATGACATTCTAGTTCTATCCTTTGTTTGTAGCTTTTCCTGTATGGCAAGCCATACACAAAAAGAAAATTTTAGAATTTTGTGCTTGAACCATACCAGTTTATGCCAATGTACTTGGGTAAAGGGTGGGTTAACCGTTTGAAGTGTATGTTTCATAGGGAATGCTTTTGTAGTGGATTGGTCCCATTGTATGATGTCCCTTCCCTTGTGTTTGTGTTTGGACTACTTTATAGGTTTGGTCACTAATTTAGCTTATTAAGTGTCCATATTTGACTTTTCAAAAAAAATTAGGGTATTTTGTGTTTACAAATTTGTCATTTGAAAATATAGTATAGTTTTAGTTTTTAGTGAGGCCCATTAGTTTTTGAAGTTAATAAAAATGGATAAATTGGGAAAGTATAAGATTATATTGTATTGGGACTCGAAAGTGGACACTTATTTTAGAATTGATAAAGTTATGAAAGTTGATACTTATTTTTGGACGGAGGGTGTATAATATACTCTGTAATAGAAACTATATTGCTATATTCGATGTCTATATATTAAAATTTTATTAGCTAGTTATCTTTACGGCACCATTACAATACAATTAACTACTAAAAGAAGGGAAAATGAAAATTATGCAATATTAATGGGCTATAAAAAAGGAAGTAATTTACCTTTTCAGTATATATATATATATATATATATATATATATATGTATGTATACTATCTAAACCGTTGTAGAATTGGCATTATTATACTTCTTTAGCCAACCAGACCTTAGTTTTCGAGTGCCATTAGACCCGAACGCAGTATCTCTTATATGTTTACCAAAAAAAACCAATACAGCATCTCTTATATTTGCACTTGCATAGTATCCGTATGCACATATAGCAAATGATAAATCTGACAAACTCATAAATCTATAATGTTATTTATTTCAAAATTCAACTAGTTTGCAATCCAAATTATAGTTGCATCATTTAGACAACAATGAATCCAGTTGGGAAAACACTGTTCTCCTAATCAATGTACAAACTAAATAAATAATTTGTCACAGGCAAAGACATATCACATAAGCCTCAATAACAATCAAATCAAATTCTCCAAAAATAAAGGATCCGCCATCATCTGATCTATATGGAATTAGTATCCATATATATAATACTATATTTTTTTATTGGATTAGGTTTTCTTATTGTATAGAATTCTTAGGCTTTATCGATAATCAATTAATTAATTCATTCAATAATATTATTTCAAATTTCTGCAATCGTTTTGCAAGTTTTTTTTTTTTTTTTTTCATTTTTGCAGGTTCCTTACTGAACCCTTATTCGGCTACTTCACCTCCCCTGCAAAATTCTTTGTCCCATGTACCTGCATGCATCACAAAATACAATAAATATAACAAACTTTCACTAAAAATTATTAACAGTTCTGGACAATTACATGTTGACACATAAGTAAATATATCGACTTTATCGAAATATATATTTACTTCTGTATCTACTCATAATTGTCCAGTACCGCATGATCGTCATCAACATATAATTTTATATGCTTAGTTTATTCATATAATTACCTTCCTAACATCATAAGGGTGGCTTGAGGATTAGTTCCAGGAGAATTATTAAATGCGGATCCATCGATAACGCGTAATGCATCGACTCCAAGAACTTTATAATCATGATCGACAACCCTATCAACCTGGCAGCCTCCATGGTAGTGCCATATGGTCATGACAGTGTCCGTGCAGAACTGTTCCAATGATTTTGAAGCAAAGAGATGTCGCTTTCGCAGGTTCACCGGAACGGCCAGCATCAGCTTGATGAGGGCTTTCATCGGCAAGCCTGGAAACCGGAACTTCGAGAAAGACTTGGATTCTATGACATCAATAATGGTCCTCATGCCTTGGACACACCTCTGCAAGTCCCTAGGGTCTTGGAAGTAGTTAAAAGTAACCCTAGGATTGTCGTCGGGGTTTGTAGTTATGAGCTCGAGATGGCCTGTCGACAAGGGACCGATGATCTTTTCAAGGATGATTCCGACGTTAAGACTGGAATTGAGGATAGAGTCTATGGATTCCACAGCTATCTGCCAATATTTTGAATTTGTTAGTTCTTCACCAAATTTGCTACGCATAATTGCATGGTGGGTTGAATTTGAAATTCTAAGAAAATGAAATATAGTCGTAATGTAATGATGATTATATTTCTTCTAATCCCAAATTATAAATTGTTACTTAAAGTCTTGATAATTGAAAAAAAAAAAATTATAGTGAGTAAAAACTATAATTATATTCAACTCTAAATATAAAATTAATTTTGTGTTATAATGATGCACAATTTTATTCACTATAGACACATCTGGTTATAGGCATGCATATATGGGTTAAGAATTCGCATTGGGTCCATTCACTCTTTTTCCTCCATTCACGATACTAGATTCTATTATCCCATGCGATGGGATCCCACCAACTCATCACCATCACATCTTAGATGGAATGTAGACCGTTGAATGTGTGAATAGAGTGAATGGAAGAGAGATAGTATATGAACCGGATTTTTTTTCATGGTTAATGGAAAATATATACTAACTTGAGCCCCTGATGTGTTCATTGCTCGAGCCATATTCCGGGCCCAACCAAACCCGAAGGTGGACCCACTTGCCGTTTCAATAAAGCTACCGGATCGGGTAATGCCCACAACCTGGATGAGAGAGACTTCAACACGCCGAGGTGAAGGAATAACTAAGGCGTTCATTGGGTTATCGGACATGCCTTGACCAACCATGGGCTGGTCCAGTACGACCCGGATTTTGTGGTCCGAAAGGTGTTTTTGAGGCCCAATACCACTCAACATCAAAAGCTGTGGGCTTCCAATTGCACCAGCTGACACTATGATCTCGTTCGTGGACCCCATATTCAAGTATGCAGTGTGCTGCTCACCATTTGAATCCCTAAATACCACACCATGTGCCCTTGGTTTCGATGTCTCTACAAACATCACCAAAAGAAATATTAATACCACCATTGTATCACTAAAAAAAAGTTGTACCCATATCATAAATATAAAATAAAATATATAACATCGATCACTAATTAAAATTATTGACAAAAGTGCGAACACTTATGCTATCACGTTATTGCAATATACTCTTAGATTTGTTTTTTAGCAGTTTGGTCCCTCAATTTTTAAATAGTTGCAATTTATTCTCTTAAATATAATCGGAGTCACTTTTTCACTGGTTAGTGGCTGATAATTATTTAAGTACCCCTTTTTTAATTCACTAAAAATCTAATCAAAAATAAATTAGTTAAACCATCATAATACCCATGGTATCATAAATATTGGGTACTTCGGCATGGTGTATTGCGAGCTAGGGTTTTGTAGTAGCTTAAGCCCTCATGTCTTTTTCCAATCATAAAGTGAGAGTCAATAAGGTGAGAGTCTTTATAAAGGAGACCACAATACACCGATATATTCATTTATCATCGGTTAATTTGCTTTAAATATATGATTGATTGTCAATTGAGTGTATTATAATAATTTAACTAATCCCTTTTTGTTTATATTATTAGTGAGTTAAAAAATGAGGGTAGTTAAGTAGTATTGCACCTAGTACAAGTAAAAAATTTTTGACTCCGATGATGCTCAAGGGAGCGAACTTTTTCGTAGTTGAGGGACCGATGTGTTCAAAAAAATAGTTCAGGAGAGTATATTATAATAACCTAAGAGTTTAGGTGAATTTTTCGCACTTTTGTCAAAATATTTAAACATTAAGATAACTCCACTTTCTTTTGAACTAATTATAGCAATTGTTAATTTTTTTTTTTTATATACATGAAGTAAATACATGGTTAACCTTCCAAACAGACTCAAGTTACCGTCTTATTCTGTGAATTACTCTTATAGCATATTTGTTGGGACAAATTTGTGATTTTATCTATTATATATTCAAGGAGAGTGCAACAGGAGTATCAGAATTACATATTCTTTATAATAGGGTAATTTGCATTCAGACCCCCTGAGGTTTGGATCAATTGCAGTCAGAGGCTGGTCAATACTTTTTCGGTCCCATAGCCCCCTGAGGTATCAATTTCGTTGCAATGACACCCCTGGACTGGTGAAATGACTATAATGCCCCTTTAATTGTTTCACTTATTACATTAGGGTAATATATGAAGTGTGAAATTACTCATATGCCCAAACACTTCACCCCTCTGAAATTACTAATTACACTTCCACCCCTTATTACAAAATATATATATATTACAAAAATTATAATTTGATTTTTTTTCTTTATAAAATTCTAAATAAACACATAAAATTTGAAACAAACATATAAAATTCAAAAAAATATATATAATTTGTAAAAAATATATAAAATTCGAAAAAATATATAAATTTTGAAACAATATATAAAATTAAAAAAAAACAAATAAAATTCGAAAAACATATAAAATTCTAAAAAATATATAAAATTCAAATATTATATATATATAATTTTATAATATAAATTCGAAAAACATTTAAACTTCAGTCACACTTTATATATATATATATTTGAATTTTATATATTTTTTAGAATTTTATATGTTTTTCGAATTTTATATATTGTTTACGAATTTTATTTATTTTTTTTGAATTTTATATATTGTTTCAAATTTTATATATTGTTTCAAATTTTATATATTTTTTCAAATTTTATATATTTTTTCAAATTTTATATATTTTATACAAATTATATATATATATTCGAATTTTATATGTTTGTTTCGAATTTTATGTGTTTATTTAGAATTTTATAAAGAAAAAAAATCAAATTGTAATTTTCGTAATATATATATATATATATTGTAATAAAGGGTGGAAGTGTAATTACTAATTTCAGAAGGGTGAAATGTTCGGACATATGGGTAATTTCACACTTCATATATTACCCTAATGTAATAAGTTAAATAATTAAAGAGACATTCTAGTCATTTCATCAGTCCAGGGGGTGTCATTGCAACGAAATTGAAACCTCAGGGGGCTATGGGACCGAAAAAGTATTAACCAGCCTCTGACTGTAATTGACCCAAACCTCAGGGGGTCTGACTGCAAATTACCCTTTATAATAAGACTAACACAAAATGTATCATTTACTCCTTCTTATTTTTTTTTTTTTAATACATTTAGGTCAAAGAAAATGTCAATACCTACCGCTTTACAGATTGTAATTAGCCCCTACACAGTCTTTCGTATGCTCACAACCTCTCTCTTCTAATTGAAAATACTAGCTGGCAATTAAACCATATATATATATATATATCAAAAACAGTCTTACGGTGGATCAGTTTCAGCCTCTATTCTTTTTA
This sequence comes from Cornus suecica, assembly GCA_963922005.1. Lineage (NCBI taxonomy): Eukaryota > Viridiplantae > Streptophyta > Magnoliopsida > Cornales > Cornaceae > Cornus > Cornus suecica. The sequence continues at coordinate 55,173,349 of OY998244.1, forward strand.
AAGGTGTGAAAAAAAACAGTTTAATATTTTAACTTTGTGCAAAAGTATTTTTAAATCGATTTTTATAAGTTTTAGATGCTTTAATACATATTTTACCCTTTTATTCTTTCGAAAATACAAATATGTAATTGAAACTATTATATTATATAAATTGTATGAGTAAATTAGGGGGGTGTTCTATTTCCACAACACCCTGAGGCTTGTCATAATCCCACTTTGACTTTCGAAGTTGAATATTCACACTTTTATTCCTTTAAATTTGAATTTTGTCCCACTTAAACCCCCTCACCCTGATTGTCACTATGTAAAATGTCTAATTTGCCTCACAAAATGAGTTTTTTAAAAATATTTATATAATATTCAAGGGTAAGGAGGTAATTTCACTAACTCAAGGGGTTGGATTTTGTCCCACTTAGACCCCCTCACCCTAATTGTCACTATGTAAAATGTCTAATTTGCCTCACAAAATGAGTTTTTTTAAAAAATATATATAATATTCAAGTGTAAGGAGGTAATTTCACTTACTCAAGGGGTGAAAGTGGAAATATTCAACTTCGAGGAGTGAAAGTGGGATTTGGGCAAACCTCAGGGGTATTTGTGGGAATAACATCTTTTTTCTTTTGGGTAATACTAAAATGCCACATTTAAAAAAAAAATTGTTATTTTTCAGTTTAGGCATTTTGGAAATAAACTTCTTTAACATATACGAAATATATATATATATATATAGAAGGCTGTAGATACAAGACACATGCATGCATCAAATAGAAGCTTCATTAACAAACATAAACAACAAACACAATCTTTACCTGTAAATAAGATTTGGTGCACTGTTGCATTCAACAAAACACTAATCCTTCTCGGATCAGCATACTCCAGCAAATCAGCAGCAGTGTGACGATGACCCTCCCCATCAAAGATGGTCCCACCAACCTTAGTCCCAAAGAGATGATCATACGTGAATCCATTATCGGGCAACACCCCCGCCTCCAACAACCCGTCCCTCACCGCGGACTGCCACTGCAGCATCGGCGGCCAGAACGCCACCTTCTTCTCCACCCACTCGTACGACTCGTTCACCAGTTTTTGGTCCCACCCCTGATGCTTCACGTATTCTGTGCTAGCTCTGGTGTAGAACCCGGCATTGAGGGCGGAGCCGCCACCCAGGACCCGGGGACGGGTGTTGATGACGCCATCGGTGGAGATGAATGGTTGGGAGGGTGATTTTGGGGAGATGTCAGCGAGGGTGTCCGAGAAAGTGTTGATGTTGTTTATGGTGGGGTGTGAGTAGGGTAGGTCGCCTCTTTCGAGGACTAGGACTGTGGCGCCACCAGAGAGGGTGGCGGCTAGGGCGCAGCCGGCTGTTCCGCCGCCGATGATGATGTAGTCGTAGTTGACGATTGGAGGGGCGGATGTTGCATCCCGGGCGAAGGTAGGATATGGAGCTGGCTTAAAAGTTATAAGTCCCTTTTAGAAACAAAACATTGTTTAAGATGATAAATATTATTCTGTTGATAGTCAGTTTGGTCTCATTTAGGGGAGGTCTTGAAATTTTAAAACAATGTAGAGGCCTAAGCGAGATTAAATATGAAACCCCTTATATATAAGATTTTACGAACTTAAAAAATTGGATTTGTGCTCTTTTTTCAGTATCAATAAATTTATTCAAAAAAAAAAACTTTAAAAATGATAATTGTGAGAAAAAATATTAAAAATACATTAAATATACTAATATTTAAAAATTTGAAAACAACCTCCATTTTGGTGTTGTCATTAAAAGTTGTTGTTGTGTGTGAGTGAGTGCGACAATCGCGAAAGCTCGAGTATAGTCGCGTGAAAAATTATTTTGGCCTTTAAATTGTATTTGTATTGTTAAAATTATTTTAAATGTGAGAAGTATAGAGTTGAGAAACATTTCATATTAATTATTGGTTAGTGCATAAACATATGTTAAGACTTGTAAAATATGAACCCGAATGTGAGAGGTTGCGAGAGAATTAATATGATGAATTTAGAGGTAATATTTTAATTTTGAAAACTGAGAGGGGGCAAGAATTTGAAGTGGATAATAAAAAGGGAGTATTTTTAATATTTTAATTAAAAGGATAGTTAGTAACGCGAAAAAAAAAAAAAAAAAAAAAAAAAAAAATTATGAGTGGGGCCCACTAGGCTTGATCCGGATCCGGCATGTTTAAGGTGATAGACAAAATGTAACTGTAAACATATTTATATACTAATTTTTTTGGTAGGCAAATATACACACTCCAAATGTGCCCATGGGGCTCCAACCCAACCTCCTTATACCACTTAGACTATAAGGCTTTGGGTATTTGTATATATATATATATATATACTAATTTGTGGAAAAGGAAGACATTAATTAGTCAAGTACATGATAGCTTTAGAATCAAGCAAAATATTCAATGAAAAAAAAATCTTGTAGTGGTAATATTAGAACCATTAAATGAAATGGAGGCAATACAATAGATTTTGCAAACAATGTTACATTTTTAGTTATTTTCAAAGCCAGTATGTGTTGGGGAAAGGGTTTTAAACCTTGGATGTTTTAAATGCCCTGTAGTGAATGTGATTATTAAAAGATAAGAGCGCTTTTGACTAATAAATTTAAATTCTCTGCAGCCATATCTTTCTTTAGATATCCATGAACTTTAATCTAAGGGTGTATAAACATCCACGCAGCATTTATGTAAGTTATAATTACAAGTATGTCATTCTATAATCTGAAATATAATTGAGTTAATTTTTTTTAATGACGCGGATATTTATACACCCTTAGATTCATGGATATATGGCTGAAGAGAATCTTGTTCTTTGACCCTATCCCTTGTTTAAGAAAATCAGTTTTCTAAGTTTTCTCCTCTAATGCAAAAGGAGATATGAATTCATTATAAAGTTGAACAAAAGCAATACCTGCACGTTAATTTACTCAACAAAGAATAGAAGTTTAATTATTGATTAGAGAGAAATAAGCAAAATTACCTTTCTCAGAGGAACATGAAGTATTAAAGAAAAGAATTGCAAGAAGTGCTGGAAAAACATAACTCCACAACCCAAAATCCATGTTCCCTTGGAGTCTTTGATTGCTTATAGAACCTATATTAATTCAAACAATAACCTTTAGATATAGAAAAGTACTAACAAAATATGTGGGAAAACATTCCCCAAAGCACAAAGATCTTTGTAGCACTTGTAATTAAAGAAAGGTAGTTCTAGTTCAACAATCTCAAAGTTGCACACTTTTCATATAAAGATCAAATAATACTCTCTTCAGAGAATGTTGAATTGCTTGCTCTGCAATACCAATTAGGCCTTCTCTTGTATTGTACCCCTATAGCACTTGTATATATAAAACAGGTAATGTGGCTCATGAAGCCATTCTCAGTATCCCATTTGTAGCAAGAAAAATATATATAAATGAATATATATATATATATATATATATAACTGTTAGGCTGAACATTAGGTACTATGTCAAATGGAGATGCCTGGTTAGGCTGAACTTTTGCACTGTTTTTCGTACGGCCTTAAATTAAATTAAATTAAAGAGGGCTAATTGCAGTCGCGTGTCACAGTTGTGATTCGGAAGCATTTATTAATATTTTTAAGAATAAATTAAATTGACTAGAGTTGCGTTTAAGTAACATAAAAACCTTTCTAATTTTTGTTTAGACTCTAATTAAATGTCATAGCCCATTATTTGTTAACAAGATTCGCAAACCAGGCAGGTCTCGGTGAAAGCTCATTATATTATTGACTCAACTCAACTAAATTATTGACCTAAAATAGAACTTTTTTATATATCTTGTGCAGCTTCAACAGTATAGTTATTAATGTAAGTTAGGGTACAATCAATTAATGATGCAGGGGATTCGAGTCAGACGATGCCGAGCTGTCAGATTGTTCATTGATGACGCTGGATTACCTGGAGCGGGAGGATCATCGCAAGAATGACAAGAAATCGTGATCTAGCCTAATTGGAGCAGTTTCCGTGCACGCGTCGGTTTTTTTGTCATAGCTGGAGCTACAAGTGTCGGATTCGCGCCCGTGACCCCAATTCGGAAAGCTAATCTCGGCGCGGACGTCGTGGCCACCGAGCTCGGTGCACATCGTTTTGAGACCCAAATCCGCTGTTTTCCTTTTCAATTCTTTATTTTTAGTTAATTTTTGTTATTTATGGTAATTTTTTATTTATCAATTAGGAGATGATTCTGAACCCGATTTGGGCTAGATTTTTGGCAATCTTTTTACTTTTTTCCATATTTTCTTTTGGTAGGACTTTTAGGGTTTTGCTATTTTTGGCAAAAATCCCATTAGGGGTCAATTTTCAGCTATTTATACCCGGCTTGTGGGATGTTTTTATTCATTCTTGATTATATACAATTTTAATAAATTCCAGAGTGTTCTCTGAATTTTTGGGTCGAAATTCTCCTGTTTTTCCTTGCAAAGTACCGGTTGTATTAGCCTGCAGAATAATCTCTATTCTGTCCGGCGTCAATTAAGGCCTAGAGAAGGTACTTTCCCCTCCTTCTCCCTTCTATTGACTTCTTACCCCTTATGTGTTTATTTATATTTTTCAAAAGATTTCCTTTAATAAATAAATATTTTTGTCCATAATAACTTGAAAATGCCCCTCTAATTTTTTCACTTCTAAAATCTTTCTAATTATTCTTTTATTTCTATTCTTTTTTCTTTCATTTATTTTATTTCAAAATTTATTTGTTGTTCAATCTCCCTCCTAAAAAATATTTTATTCTTATTTTATTTTCTTAATTTGATCTTCTTTTATTTAAATGTTTTAGTTGCTCTTTTTTTAAAAAAAACTTTTTTTTTCATATATATATATGCCCCACCTGAGTTAAAGTTCTGGCTCCACCATTACTTAAGTAATTAACCTTCTGATCTTCTGAACTTGGAAAACAAAAAAAACTCACTCATGCAAAATAGTCTTGCCTGAATTGTGTTTCAGAAAATAATTCTCGAAAACGGTTTTATGAGAATCAGAACACAAACTAATTTCTAATTTTTGGAGTTGGAAAATTCACTTGGTGGAACAAATCACAATGCAGTTTTTAGAAATCAAAATGATAAAATTAGCTTGGATGAATCGAGATTTTATTGAAATCTCATTCCTCAAATCAATTAATGTGCATCACTAGTCACTTCCTCTACCGAAGCAAGATCTTCTAGCCAAATATCAACTTCTTTTACAAATTTAATTTTCACTGAAAATTACCCTCACTAATGGAATCAAAACCATAAAGCCATTAGAACAATACTACAATTGTTGGAATCAATGACAGAAGAAAAAGAAGAAGAAGAAGAATAAGGGTTAACACTCTCTCCAACAGCAGAGCCGAACAAGATGAGTACTATTAGAACAATACCACAATACCATGAAGCCATTGATGTTTGTTTCTTGGAGATGGAGTTAGGTTTAGGAGGAGAAGCCATACTTATATCATTACATGATATATATATATATATATATATGGGTTAATTTCATTTACACCCCTTGAACTTTGTTCAAAAGGCATTTTGACCCCCCCAACTCTGCATAAATGCAGTCAGACCCCCTAATTAGGCAAACTTTCATCAATTTGACCCCCTTATGAACTTTTAGTACATTTTCAAACCTAGCAGAGTGTGAAATGTCTAAAATGCCCTTATCCCTATCCCTACTTCTTCCCCCCTTATCTGTACAATTTTGGCGCCATATATGTAATGTTTTATATCATTTTGACCCCCTTATTCAAGAGTAGGTTGAGTTTGGCACCAAATTGTATAATTTAATAAATCATTTTGACCCCCTCACCACGTAACTTGTTTTAGGCGCTGTAAATAGTGAAAATTACAGGCCCAGGTCCATGTATTAGGCCCAAAGAATATTGAGCCCATGTAGTATGTGAATAATAAATAGCCCATATATTGTACCCACCAAATACACGTGGGACCATCAACGTGGGTCCATTCCCTTGAAAAATGGATCAACAACCCACTACCAAAAAGAGAGTGGGTAGTTATTAAGAAAGTGGGTCATGACCCCATGAACTTAGGCCATGACCCAAGAGCATAAAAATGTATAAATATGGTCATTTGAGGCTAAATAAGATATTCTTTTGATGTGAGTGAAATTTGACACTTACATTTGGCGCCGTCTGTGGGAAACGATTATATATATTTCCACTTGCAAGTTTTATTTTTACAAAAAAAAATGGTGTCCACACAGTCAACAAACAATGAAAGCAGATTCGAAGAAGTCATGAGGAGGTTGGAGGCTGTAGAACAGAGGAACGCGGCCCTCGAGCAGCAGAATGCCGAATTGCTCCATCGAGTGACTCGGGGCCCATTTCCTCTCCAAAATTCCGACCCAGCAGAATGCGCAGATGAGCCAGAGCACTTCAACTCTCGTCACGAGAAAGATGCATATGCTGCCAGAGGAGATAAAGTCCCGAGGGAAGAAGAAGAATCCTCTCACCCCACTACAGGAGGAATGCCAAGGACGCAGGTCCCGACCCAGAACGGCCTGCACGAAATGGCTGCCAAAATCCAGAGAGAAGTAATGAAAGATTTGAAATTGCAGACCCCTGACGATCTGGCGATCCACGCGACAACGAATATGACTCAGTCTTCGTTCACAGAAGAAATTGAAGCAGTAGAATTCCCGAATAAGTTTGTACTGCCAACTTTTATGCTGTATGATGGTACGAAAGACCCACTTGATCACATCTACCAGGTGCAGACCAAAATGACTGTTTACGGGAGAAACCAAGCGCTCTTGTGCAAAGTCTTTTCAACCAGTCTGACGGAGGCACCACTTCTGTGGTTCAGGAAGCAGACGCCTGGATCCATCAGCAGTTGGAATGACCTCTGCAGACGCTTTATCGGTCAATACTTCAGCAACCGGAGGCAGAGGAAAACGATATCAAGCCTTTTCACCATGACCCAAGAAAAAGGAGAAAGCCTCAAGAACTTCTTATCCAGATTCAACGTCGAAATGTCTTCTATCGACGATTGCGATCAGTTGTCAGCGGTAGAAGCATTCCGTATGGCGGTCATCCCTGGCACGAAATTCCATTCTTCACTAGTAAAAAGACCCCCTGTCAACATTGGTGAACTCAACTCCAGAGCACAAGGGTATCTCAGAATAGAAGAGGAGGAAGCTGTCAGATACAGAAGAGCCTCTCTGGTAACGGTAGAGGCAAAATCCAAAGAAAGGATGAGGGATCAGAGGCCTCAACGACAAGATCCACCTCGACAAACCTCATCATCCAGAAATTCAGACAAGCGTCAACGAACGGAAGAAAGAACTACTCCGCTCAAAACCAGCCTGGGAAAGCTCTTCCAAGAAAACAAAAACAAAGGTATTTTCAGACCGCCTCCACCGATGAGACAGCCGATGGAGCAGAGGGATATGACCAAGCACTGTGCCTTTCACAGCGAGTATGGTCATCATACAAATGACTGCAGAAACCTCCGAAGGCAGGTGGAGGCAATGATCGCCAAAGGAGAGCTTGCAGATTACGTAATAAGGGATCAACCGAGACCAGACAAACCGCACACGACACAGCCGAACAGCACCACATCAGGGCAACCGGTGAGGGTTATCCACATGATCCAAGGGGGTGAAGAGGCGTTGGAGGCCGAAGGAAGCAGAAGGTCAAAGCTAAGAAAAGCACACAAACTCAGGCGAGTCGGGGAAGTCTGCCAGACAACCCTCCTTCAGGGAGAATCGAAGATCATGTTCTCAAAAGCTGACATGCAGAATATTCAGATGCCTCACGAAGACCCTCTGGTAATCACTCTTCTGGTAGCTAATTGTCTGATCAAACGCGTAATGATTGACCCAGGAAGCAGCACCAATATCATGACAAAATGGGCCTTCGACAAAATCGGAATTGATGTATCACAGCTTCACCCGGCTCGGATTCCTTTGGCCGGCTTTGACGGACGACGCGTAGAGCCAATAGGCGTAGTCCATTTGTCGGTATCAGCAGCACGCCGAACCCTGAGAGAAGCCTTCATCGTGGTAGACGTCAAGCCATCGTATAATCTGCTGATGGGACGGGGGTGGATCCATCGGATGCAAGGTGTTCCTTTGACACTCCATCAGGTCATGCGTTGTCTTGACCCGAATGGAGTGGACGTGACAGATATTCCTGGAGACCAAGTAGCAGCGAAGGAATGCTACTCAGTATGCATGAAGGACCTGAACCAGAGAAATAAACAAGCGTTGGAAGCACCAGAAGAGTCCCTGTACAACGAGAAATAGCAATTACAGTCAGACCCTACCTCAGAGGGTCAGGAGACTCAGTCAACAACGGAACCACTGGAAGAGGTGGAAATTTGTCAGACGGATCACACCAGGGTCACGTTCATCGGATCATATCTCCAGAAAGAAGAAAAGGACAGGCTGATTCATTTCCTCAAAACAAATTCAGACGTGTTCGCCTGGTCTCATCTCGACATGCCGGGCATCGATCCTTTGGTCACTCAGCATAACCTGAATGTTGATCCAAATGTCAGACCGGTAAGGCAGAAGCAGAGGAGGTTCGGGATAGAAAGGAACCAGATCATATCCGAAGAAGTGGGAAAGCTGCTAGAAGCTGGATTCATAAGGGAAGTGAAGTACCCATCATGGTTATCAAACGTGGTGGTAGTCAGAAAGAAGAATGGGAAATGGAGAGTCTGCGTTGACTTCACAAACTTAAACAAGGCCTGCCCGAAGGATTGCTTCCCTCTGCCGAAAATTGATCAGATGGTAGATGCCACCTCGGGATATGAAAGGCTCTCTTTTCTTGATGCATACTCCGGCTATAACCAGATTCCGATGAGCCAGGCTGATGAGGAGAAAACAGCCTTCATTACCGAAGAAGGTACGTACTGTTATAAAGTAATGCCTTTCGGACTTAAAAATGCAGGTGCCACCTATCAAAGGCTTGTCAGAGGAATATTCAAAGGTCAGATGGGCAAAACGGTTGAAGCCTACATAGATGACACGGTGGTGAAAAGCAGGAGGAAAGGCGATCATCTCAAGCACTTGGAAGAAGTGTTCGATGCACTCCGAAGGTACAAGATGAAGCTCAATCCAGCCAAGTGTTCTTTCGGAGTCTCATCCGGACAGTTCCTCGGACATATAGTCAACCGAAGAGGAATCGAAGCCAGCCCATCGCAAGTCAAGACTTTAGTAAGCTGCGAAGAGCCAAAAACGCAAAAGGAGGTCCAAATTCTGACAGGAAGGGTAGCCGCCCTGAGCAGGTTCGTATCCCGACTGACAGACCGATGCAGACCATTTTTCCAGGCAATTAAAAGCGGAAAAGGAAACATATGGGGGCCAGAACAGGCAGAGGCCCTCCAGAAGTTGAAACAGTATCTCCAAAGTCCACCGATCCTCGCCTCACCAAATCCAGGAGAACCATTGCATCTGTACCTCGCCATGTCAACAACCTCAACCAGCGCAGCGCTAATAAAAGATGACAAAAAGTGCCAGAAACCAGTCTTCTTCAGCAGCAAGTCCCTATCTGATGCGGAAACCAGATACACCATGGCGGAGCGAGCTGTTCTTTCTCTAATCAACGCAAAGAGACGACTGAGGCACTATTTCGAAACTCATCCAATCGTGGTGCCAACCACCATGCCGATGAGATCTATCATGTCCAAACCCGATCTGACTGGAAGAATAACCAGATGGGCGTTGGAACTCGGGACATTTGACATTACGTATGTGCCACGAACAGCTATCAAAGGTCAAGCCTTAGCTGATTTTCTCCTAGAAGCAGAGCCAGAGTCCATCCTCCAAGATCCAGATGAACCCGAATGGACTCTCTATGTAGACGGATCAGTTGGTTCAACTGGCTCGGGAATTGGGCTCGAAATTATAACACCAGACGGGACCCGAATCCAGCAGTCAGTGCGTCTGGAGTTCCCCGCCACCAATAACGAAGCAGAGTACGAGGCACTCCTAGCTGGGCTGCGACTAGCTCAGAGCCTCCGTATTAAGAAGCTCCGTATTTTCAGTGACTCACAGCTGGTGGTGAAACAAGTTCAAGACGAGTACGACGCAGGAGAAAAGCTACAGCCCTATAAGAAGTTGGCTCAGATGGAGCTAGACAGACTGGAGCAGTATTCCCTCAGTCAGATCCCAAGGGAGGAAAATGAAAATGCGGATCGATTGGCCAACATGGCTTCAATCAACGATCAAGACCTGACCAGAATCGCCCCGATCGACTATCTTGATGTCCCAAGCATCCATCAATCAGATGTGGTGTGCGCAATACCTTGGGAGCCGAGCTGGATGGACCCCATAGCAGAATACCTCAGAAATGGTACATTCCCTGATGATAAAACAGAGGCTCGGAAAATCCGCATGAAGTCGGCCAGGTATGCCTTGCTACACGGCCAGCTGTATAGAAGATCTTTTGGTGGACCCTACCTTCGATGCCTCACACCTTCAGAGGCATCGGCCGTAATGAAAGAAATCCATGAAGGGTCATGCGGAAATCACTCGGGGGGACGAGCTTTGGCCCATAAAGTACTAAGCCAAGGATATTTCTGGCCTTATCTTTCCCACGATACTGAAGCCTTTGTCAGAAGGTGCCGAAAGTGTCAGTTCCATGGGGATTTCATCCATCCGCCACCAGAACTGCTTAACCCCATATTCAGCCCACACCCATTTGCACAATGGGGGATTGATGCAGTTGGACCACTTCCCATGGCCCTCAGATCAGTGAATCAAGCACTGATAGTAACTGATTATTTCACCAAGTGGGTCGAGGCAGAAGCTTATTCCAGCATCACTCATAGGCACGTGATCAAATTCATATGGACCAATATCATCTGCAGGTTCGGAGTACCGAGGGCGATAGTGATTGACAACGGATTAAATCTGGATAATCAATGGACCAGACAATTCTGTAAAGAACATGGGATCCAGTTGAGAACGTCATCGGTCGCATACCCTCAAGGAAATGGCCAGGCCGAAAGATCCAACAGAACCATATTGAATACCCTAAAGAAGAAGCTAGAAGAGCATAAGGGAGTGTGGCCAGACAAACTTCCAGAGGTACTGTGGTCTTACAGAACAACATCAAGAATCCCTACAGGAGAAACACCATTCTCAATGGCGTATGGGACAGAAGCAGTCATTCCAACAGAACAAACAGTGCCAACAGCCAGGACAGAGCTGTATCAGGAAGAACTGAACGACCAACAGCTGGTTGATGGACTCGATCTGCTCGAAGAGAAGCGAGAACAAGCTGCCATCAGGCTAGCAGCCTACCATCAGAGGGTCAGGAACACCTTCAACAAAAAAGTCAAAAGACGAGAATTCCAGGTGGGCGATATGGTACTACGAAAGAAGATCGGGCTAATCGGAAAACTCAGGGAAAATTGGGAAGGACCATACACAGTCACAGAGGTCATAGGACGTGGGGCTTACCGCCTCAGGAAAAGTGACGGCAATATGGAACCCAATTCACAGAATGCCTCACGACTGAAGAGGTATTATCCCTGATATTTATTTCGTTCTCAGAATAATTAAACAGAGGCATCTGAGCCCAGCTTTATCTCTCTAAAATTTCCATTTTAGTTGTCCTGACTCAGTCAGATATTGTTATCTTTGTAATTTCACGGTTATAATAAAAAGATGGTCATCCTTCTTGCAAACAGATAGCCAAAAATTAATCAATCCTAAGTAGTGAGATGACAGAGGCTCATATGCCTGACTCACTCTTTCAGAGGAATAAGTTTACAAAATAATTCCTAATTAGTGAGGTGCCAAAGACTTATATGCCTGACTCGCTCTTTCAGAGGAATAAATTCTAGAAGGTGACAAAGGCTCATATGCCTGACTCACTCTTTCAGAGGAATAAGTTTACAAAATAATTCCTAATTAGTGAGGTGCCAGAGGCTTATATGCCTGACTCACTCTTTCAGAGGAACAAATTCTAGAAGGTGACAGAGGCTCATATGCCTGACTCACTCTTTCAGAGGAATAAGTTTACAAAATAATTCCTAATTAGTGAGGTGCCAGAGGCTTATATGCCTGACTCACTCTTTCAGAGGAACAAATTCTAGAAGGTGACAGAGGCTCATATGCCTGACTCACTCTTTCAGAGGAATAAGTTTAAGGAATAATTCCTAATTAGTGAGGTGCCAGAGGCTTATAAGCCTGACTCACTCCCAGAGGAATAACATTAAAATATTTCCCAAATGGTGAAATGACAGAGGCTTACAAGCCTGACTCACTCCCAGAGGAATAAAATTAAAATATTTCCTAAGTGGCGAAATGACAGAGGCTTACAAGCCTGATTCACTCCCAGAGGAATAAAATTAAAATAATTTCAAGTAATGAGATGACAGAGGCTCATAAGCCTGATTCACGATAAAAATTGCCTGACTCGTACCATAGGAAAGTGCAGTTTCCATTAAATAAAGCAAAAAATTGTCGTTTTGTATTACAAAATTGCCTGAAAGGCATGTTACAAAACACATCACTACAAAAGGAATACGGAGTGACCTAAGCTTGGCCTGAACCACTAAAATCTTTTCCTAAGGTATCCACATGTGTGGTCGGAGGGAAGAATTCTATGGAGGGGTTGAGAGGGTCAGCAGGGAGATATCCCTGAAGGAATTCTGTGAAAAGATTATGAGCATGACTAGGCTCGGGGCTGGAATATGGCCTCTGCACCCCTAACACCTTATCCATGGCATCAGGATCTTTGATCTTCCTCCTTGCTGGATCCTTCTCTCCAACAACAAAGCCCTTCCTCCAGAATTCACCAGCTACAATCCTGTTCATCTGAGAATAGTGCTGGTGCATGTCAAGCCCTCCTTTCTTACACATCTCCAGGGCTGACTGAGAGATGCCGAATCGGTGTTGAAGAGCCTCATGGTCAGATGCCAGCCTCTCCTTCTCACTGGTCAACCTGGCATTTTGCTCTTTTGTTTGAGCCAGTTCCTCTTCCAATTGGGCAACCCTGGATGGGAGGTCCCCTAGCTGAGCTTTCAGTTTTTTCTCCTGATCGTCCTTCTCAGCTAGGTCAGCTCTCAGGCGTTCAAGCTCCTTCACGCCCTCCTCGTGGGAAAGACATAACGCATTGACGCTGAAGAGAGCCTGAGAAAAAAACTTCAAGGCAAAATGGGTCAGCAATGTGGGTCAGTAATGTATACAAAAGTAGGAATAACATGGAATCAAGCAAATACGTACCCCCAATAACAACCCCGGAGTTTTGCGCACAAGGCGGTCAGGGTCAGCATGCCTCTGTGCCTCGAGCTCCTCCGACGTCCAGAGCGCCTACGCCCGTGTTATCATGGCGGACATAGAAGTAAGGCTGGAGGTGGATTGGTCAGAAGAAGCAGAACTCTTCTCCTTACCCTTATGCTTCCTCTTCTTACTGGGCCTTTCTTCCCCCGTCGGTCTGGTTCGGGCGGAAGAAGGTTGAAGCAGCTCAGGGATGGTGGTCTGCACAAGTGCAGACCCGGAAGCATCGCCCGCCGGGTTGACATTCGCAGCCTGAAGACTAGAATCCAGAGGCACTTGCCCTTGATCGGTCGAAAGAGCAGCCATCTCCTCCATGTCATCATCATCATCCTCAATCACTGGTCTGATCGGATCCATAATGATCTTGTACTTGGCTCCTAACCTGGATATACCCTGCAAATTGGCAGGAGTAAGCAGGTCAGTGCATGATAAACGGTCCGACCAGACCTTGGATTTTAACAAAGAAATACGGGCTTCTACATCCTGAGCCACTATCTATGTATCCCTATAACCTAAAGACTTATAAACAAAATCCGCCCTGAGCTGGTCGCATCCGGAACAGAGGCAGGATTCCTTATGGATAAAAGAAAAGGGAAGAAGGGCTAAATGCTTGAAAACACATGGGATCGGCCATCTCCTAGAATAGGGGTAAAACCAAGCCCCCTTCACCAAAACCATCTTCTCCTTCCAGTACTTCTCTGTTTTCTCAGTCCCCTGGCAGATCGCCCGACCCTTGAATGGGTAGAAGTTGTACCTCCCTTCACAGTCTTTCAGACCCACAATCTTGTAGCTGAGCAGAAGATCTGCCAGACCCAAGGATAGCCTTTTCTTTCTGTTGATCAGGATTAACATGGAAATTATCCTGAAGAAGTTTGGGTTGACTTGCAGAGGGGCTATTCCTAGGGTGAAGAAAATAAAATGAAAAAGAGGATGGAGAGGAAATCGAAGCATTTTTATCTGAAGGGCCGACAACAACACCTCGTCCGGACCAACTCCGTCGCCCAATATGAAGTCGAAAGAAGGATCGTACTCCATCAAGATCACCTCTTTTGGGATCCTACAATCCCTCCTCAGACTTTTAAGGTTCACATATTTTCTTTTGTGAGCTTCAAGTGGTTCTGCCACGAAAGGAGCTGGTTCGGTGGAGGGTCCAACGGGAGCACCTCCAGGAGCATCGGTCCCACCCGGTTCGGATATTACAGGAATTCCAATCGGAACTAAATCAGCAATATCTGCCTGGTTGTTTATCTCCGAAACAGCTGCTCCCAAGCCAGATAGGTCCGGACGACTTGGTATGGACAAAGAAGGAAGAGAAGATGAAGAAGATGGATTTGCAGAAGGGGGGCTCGGAACCTCAGATCCCCCATATTCTTGATGGGTCGTCTCTTCGGTAGATCTTGTGGCGCTACTATCAGACATGATGAGAATGACAAACTTACACAGATAACCGGCGAGAAGAAAGAAGAACCTCCGGTAATCAAAGTACAATCGGCGGTCAAAGCTTGAACACTGCTAAAGATTGCTTGCAAGATTTGAAAGCGATGAAGAGTGAAAATGAGATCACACAAGGGTTTATATACGCACTGCATATCAACAGACACCGTTAAGGCTGAAGGGATGCGTCGATTCCCTATGCCTCGAGTACAGCGAACCGGCGGCTGCCATCATGAACTTCGAAAACACACGTCTCTCCACAATAATGACACTGACGTCATCAACAAAACGGCTGGCATCAATCAATTCAAATAAATTCGGGCCAAGCCCACGAATCGTATGCCCGACCCGAATGGGGCTAGTGTAAATAGTGAATATTACAGGCCCAAGTCCATGTATTAGGCCCAAAGAATATTGAGCCCATGTAGTATGTGAATAATAAATAGCCCATATATTGTACCCACCAAATACACGTGGGACCATCAACGTGGGTCCATTCCCTTGAAAAATGGATCAACAACCCACTACCAAAAAGAGAGTGGGTAGTTATTAAGAAAGTGGGTCATGACCCCATGAACTTAGGCCATGACCCAAGAGCATAAAAATGTATAAATATGGTCATTTGAGGCTAAATAAGATATTCTTTTGATGTGAGTGAAATTTGACACTTACAGGCGCCAATCTCACCCCCTCACCATGTAACTTGTTTTAGGGTCTAATCTGACAACTTGATTTAATCATTTTGACCCCCTTCATTGTTTAAAACGACTATATTGCACAAACGGTTATATTTTTTAGATTTGTGTTCATCATTTTGACCCCCTCAAACGGTCATATTTTGCTTTTATAAATAGGGTTCAATTGCCTCTAATTTTAAACACAAGTTTCACTTCATCTACATCATTTTCTCTCTCTCTTTCTCTCCATCTTTATTCATGTCTCAAACAAGTTATGAAAGTGGGAGTAGAGGTTATATACGTTACAAAAAGCTGTTCAATACACCAACATTCACATCATAACAGTTTTTCATAGATAACATAATTTGATAGTTCAAAATGATCACCAAACCTAAGTTGAATCAACATAATGACAGTTCAAAATAAGTTGACAACTTTACAACACTTTCTAAATGATCATTTTGAACTATCCAATTGCAATTCCAAAAGAACCAAAATATTGTCCAAAACATAACCAAAATAACTTCAAAATACAGAAATCAATATGTCCTTACACTTCACCACTTCACCATCATTTCAAAATAATCCAAACTGCAACACTTCAATCCATTCCATCACATTGCTACCCTCACTGCAATATTCCAGCTTGAGATGCACTTATTCCAGCTTGTGACTAATGTTCAAATGTGTAAAAACAGTTAATGTTCAAGTAATGCTTTAGTAAAAAACATAATAAATAAACCCTAACTTCATTGCATCAAATGCAATGAAAATCCTCTTAAAAGAGGGTTCTTTGTTCAATTGTGAGTCAGCAAAATCAAGCTTTATTAGAGTATATGGATTGGATCTCCTAATCTCATTTATGTAAAGATAAACCAAGGTGTATGACTTCTTATGGTTCCCATCAATGACCTCCAATGCCTTCTTCCTAGCCCTATAACATCTTTGCATGTTTGACACAATCCTAAATTTATTGTGAAGCTGCTCCTTTAGAGACTCAACTGTCATTTGTGGGTTTTGCTTTAATTTTTTAAAAAACTTTTTTGCAATCCATGTTGACTTAATTTGTGGATTCTTATTAGTCCTAATACATGTGTGCTCTCCACAATATGACTTAATCATAAATGTAACTTTGTCCGACAATGGAGATGCATGAACCCTCCATGGACAACCTTTGACTTTGCAAACCCAAGTCACTCTAGTGGACTCATTCTTCCTTTTGTCAACCTCAAACCCTTCCTGGACACAATAATCTAATACAACCTCCCTAAATTTTCTAAAATTTTCAAATACCTGATGTGCTTCCAACTTAATAGGTTGCCCTTTCACCATTTTAAATTCCTTACCCTTAATCTTTTTTTCCCATAGATGACTCTTAGACTTACTCCTTTTTGACAATCTCACACCAACCTCCACACTAGAATCTGAATGCACCTCATCATCTGACTCATAATTGGACAGCACATCATCCTCCACATTCAACTCTTCATTAGGTGGAAATTCCTCATCTGAACTAGAACTATCTATCACATCATGGTCACCTTCTGCCCAACAGTCTTGCTCTTCCTCTCTAAGCCCATATACTTGATCTTCCTCCTCTAATTCAACTAATTTCTCATGCTCATTACACTCTTCCTCATCATCTAAGTCAGGACGTACTTCCCCCTCATTCAACTCAACATCCTCATCCTCATTCAAGTCAACATCCTCCCCCATATTAGGTTCATTAACCCCCACATTAGCTTCATCAAACTCATCAATTACAGCTAAGGGTGTCACTTCAGTTAGCTTAAGAAAACAATTGATCTCTTTTACACCTATATGTTGATAGAACATGTCCATAACCTGTTTGTCAGTCTCCACTAGCATATTACCCCCATTACCAGGTAAAGTACAATACACAGTAAATACAAACCCTATACCACATTCTTCACTAAGAAATGCCTTATTAATGTCTTGTAGAAAATCTAATATACTATACATGTCAGGATCAACCCTTCTAATACTAACCATAGTTGCCTCATAGTGAACATGTATGTCATGAGTAAAGAATGGGTCTGTCATGGCTGTAATGTGAAAAAAATACACAAAAAACATAATACAAATTACATGCATGCATTCAGAAACCTTAAATCACTTTCAACATATCATGTATGCACTCATATCATAATGTTTCATTCAACCCAACACTTAACAAAATTCTCGGGTTATAAAATCAAACTCATGCAATCATTTCATGGGTAAAACAACATTAAATAGTAACCCTAAACACAATAGCTATAGTAACCTGAAAAATAACATCAATTTCAAAAAACCCCAATTTTACAGCAACATAGTAACCCGAAAACCATAAATCATATGTTAATGTGCAAAAAAAATGAAATTAAAAAAAATTAAACATAATAATCACCATTTATGGACTAATTACACCACAGATTCGAATCAATTTCAAAAAACCCTAAAATTGGATCTCTGTCAGAAAAACTCTAATTTTTTCGCTTGCATTCAACACTTTCTAAATGAGATCATGTTTGAAAGGAGAGAAGGAATGTAAATGAAAGGTTATATGTGTTACCTCTTTGAGATTTCGAAGCCAAAACACTTGAACAATATTTCTCTTACAATAGATCTACTATTCGTCTCAGATCTGACCAGAAGAGAGCTCGAAATCGTGATAAGAGAAGACGTAAAACTGGAGTGAACGAAACAACTGGTTTCAGATGTAAACGAGAGAGGGATGTGAGCAGACGAACAGTTTGAGATGGGTTTAGGGTTTGGGTGAGAGAACGAAACTTGGTTTCAAATGTAAACGAGAGATAGATGGAGGTGGTTTCAGATGTGGTTAAGGTTTGAGAGAGAGATAACGAAACATGTCCATGGGGTTTGAGAGGTGAGAGAAGAAACGGGCAGAGTTAGTGTTTGAGAGATGATATTGATTTAGGGTTTGAGAGGTGAGAAAACGAAGCTTGGTTTCAAATGTAAACGAAAGAGAGATGGAGGTGGTTTCAGATTTGGTTAGGGTTTGAGAGAGAGAGAATGAAGCACGTCTATAGGGTTTGAGAGGTGAGAGAAGAAGACTGGTAGGGTTAGGGTTTGTCTTAAAAAATATCTTAAGCGTGGATATATATAGTATTAGGGTGTTTGGGGATGGGTTTTACCTAAACCCTCAATTGGAATAAGGATATCCTTATTCCTACAAATGAATAGGTTTATATTTAAAATACAGTTGTTTGGCAGAGGGCAAATTTGTCTTTTCCTACCTAGTCAACGCCCAAAAGTGGTCAGGGGGTCAAACTGATGAAAGTTTGCCTAATTAGGGGTCTAAATGCATTTATGCAGAGTTGGGGGGTCAAAATGTCTTTTGAACAAAGTTCAGGGGGTGTAAATGAAATTAACCCTATATATATATGGTTTACTGACAGAAAGAGAGAGAGAGGGTGTTTTGTTAATATTTGAGGGATTGTGGTGTTATATATAGAAATATACAGACAGAGAGAGTATAAGAAAAGGTAAGGTGAAGAGATAGGAGAGAGAATAGGCAGAGACATGTGTAAAAGTGGATGTTTTTTTTGGCCCTATTCTTTGGAATGGTTGGGTTTAATCACGGGCGGAGCCAGGATTTGAAGGCACGGACTGAACCAGTGATAATTATTTAAATAATACAATTATTTTTGGTTGTAAAAAATATTTAATTATTAATTAACTCTAAAACAAATGTGACTTATTCAACTTTGTCAAATTTGTGTACAAAAAAACATAAAAATTGATTGACTTATCTAAATATTACAAAAAAAGGTAGACCAAAACTCAAAATGTATTACAAAAATTTATTTTGACAAATTTTTAGGGAATACAAATTATTTATTATTAAATCTAACTTCAAAGTGGCAATTTTTACTAATACTCAAGTAATTATAGGAAGTTCGTTCGGCATCTTGTTATTATTTTTGCCAATTTACATTCTCGTAAATGGATTTCTTTTTATAGATGCGATATTTTATTTACCTAAAAGAATAGCATGCATTTTTGGAATGTACAAAAAGCCAAATTCAATCACGTTAGCAAAATTGGCATTATTTGCTTTTCTAATTTTTTTATATTTGGTAAGTTATTTGACCACTGTAAGTGTCAAATTTCACTCACATCCAAAGAATCCTTTATTTAGGCTCAAATGGCCATATTTATACATTTTTATGCTCTTGGGTCATGGCCTAAGTTCATGGGGTCATGATCCACTTTCTTAATAACTACCCACTCTCTTTTTGGTAGTGGGTTGTTGATCCATTTTTCAAGGGAATGGACCCACGTTGATGGTCCCACGTATATTTGGTGGGTACAATATATGGGCTATTTATTATTCACATACTACATGGGCTCAATACTCTTTGGGCCTAATACATGGACCTGGGCCTGTAATTTTCACTATTTACACTAGCCCCATTCGGGTCGGGCATACGGTTCGTGGGCTTGGCCCGAATTTATTTGAATTGATTGATGTCAGCCGTTTTTTTGATGACGTCAGTGTCATTATTGTGGAGAGGCGTGTGCTTTCGAAGTTCATAATGGCAGCCGCCGGTTCGCTGTACTCGAGGCATAGGGAATCGACGCATCTCTTCAGCCTTAATGGTGTCTGTTGGTATGCAGTGTGTATATAAACCCTTGTGTGATCTCATTTTCACTCTTTATCGCTTTCAAATCTTGCAAGCAATCTTTAGCAGTGTTCAAGCTTTGACCGCCGATTGTACTTTGATTACCGGAGGTTCTTCTTTCTTCTCGCCGGTTATCTGTGTAAGTTTGTCATTCTCATCATGTCTGATAGTAGCGCCACAAGATCTACCGAAGAGATGACCCATCAAGAATATGGGGGATATGAGGTTCCGAGCCCCCCTTCTGCAAATCCATCCTCTTCATCTTCTCCTCCTTCTTTGTCCATACCAAGTCGTCCGGACCTATCTGGCTTGGGAGCAACTGTTTCGGAGATAAACAACCAGGCAGATATTGCTGATTTAGTTCCGATTGGAATTCCTGTAATATCCGAACCGGGTGGGACCGATGCTCCTGGAGGTGCTCCCGTTGGACCCTCCACCGAACCAGCTCCTTTCGTGGCAGAACCACTTGAAGCTCACAAAAGAAAATCTGTGAACCTTAAAAGTCTGAGGAGGGATTGTAGGATCCCAAAAGAGGTGATCTTGATGGAGTACGATCCTTCTTTCGACTTCATATTGGGCGACGGAGTGGGTCCGGACGAGGTGTTGTTGTCGGCCCTTCAGATAAAAATGCTTCGATTTCCCCTCCATCCTCTTTTTCATTTTATTTTCTTCACCCTAGGAATAGCCCCTCTGCAAGTCAATCCAAACTTCTTCAGGATAATTTCCATGTTAATCCTGATCAACAGAAAGAAAAGGCTATCCTTGGGTCTGGCAGATCTTCTGCTCAGCTACAAGATTGTGGGTCTGAAAGACTGTGAAGGGAGGTACAACTTCTACCCATTCAAGGGTCGGGCGATCTGCCAGGGGACTGAGAAAACAGAGAAGTACTGGAAGGAGAAGATGGTTTTGGTGAAGGGGGCTTGGTTTTACCCCTATTCTAGGAGATGGCCGATCCCATGTGTTTTCAAGCATTTAGCCCTTCTTCCCTTTTCTTTTATCCATAAGGAATCCTGCCTCTGTTCCGGATGCGACCAGCTCAGGGCGGATTTTGTTTATAAGTCTTTAGGTTATAGGGATACAGAGATAGTGGCTCAGGATGTAGAAGCCCGTATTTCTTTGTTAAAATCCAAGGTCTGGTCGGACCGTTTATCATGCACTGACCTGCTTACTCCTGCCAATTTGCAGGGTATATCTAGGTTAGGAGCCAAGTACAAGATCATTATGGATCCGATCAGACCAGTGATTGAGGATGATGATGATGACATGGAGGAGATGGCTGCTCCTTCGACTGATCAAGGGAAAGTGCCTCTGGATTCTAGTATTCAGGCTGCGAATGTCAACCCGGCGGGCGATGCTTCTGGGTCTGCACTTGTGCAGACCACCATCCCTGAGCTGCTTCAACCTTCTTCCGCCCGAACCAGACCGACGGGGGAAGAAAGGCCCAGTAAGAAGAGGAAGCATAAGGGTAAGGAGAAGAGTTCTGCTTCTTCTGACCAATCCACCTCCAGCCTTACTTCTATGTCTGCCATGATGACTCGGGCGCAGGCACACTGGACGCCAGAGGAGCTTGAGGCACAGAGGAATGCTGAGCATGCCCGCCTTGTGCGTAAAACTCCGGGGTTGTTATTGGGGGTACGTATTTGCTTGATTCCATGTTATTCCTACTTTTGTATACATTACTGACCCACATTGCTGACCCATTTTGCCTTGAATTTTTCTTCTTAGGCTCTCTTCAGCGTCAATGCGTTATGCCTTTCCCACGAGGAGGGCGTGAAGGAGCTTGAACGCCTGAGAGCTGACCTAGCTGAGAAGGACGATCAGGAGAAAAAACTGAAAGCTCAGCTAGGAGACCTCCCATCCAGGGTTGCCCAATTGGAAGAGGAACTGGCTCAAACAAAAGAGCAAAATGCCAGGTTGACCAGTGAGAAGGAGAAGCTGGCATCTGACCATGAGGCTCTTCAACACCGATTCGGCATCTCTCAGTCAGCCCTGGAGATGTGTAAGAAAGGAGGGCTTGACATGCACCAGCACTATTCCCAGATGAACAGGATTGTAGCTGGTGAATTCTGGAGGAAGGGCTTTGTTGTTGGAGAGAAGGATCCAGCAAGGAGGAAAATCAAAGATCCTGATGCCATGGATAAGGTGTTAGGGGTACAGAGGCCATATTCCAGCCCCGAGCCTAGTCATGCTCAGAATCTTTTCACAGAATTCCTTCAGGGATATCTCCCTGCTGACCCTCTCAACCCCTCCATAGAATTCTTCCCTCCGACCACACATGTGGATACCTTAGGAAAAGATTTTAGTGGTTCAGGCCAAGCTTAGGTCACTCCGTATTCCTTTTGTAGTGCTGTATTTTGTAACATGCCTTTCAGGCAATTTTGTAATACGAAACGGCAATTTTTTGCTTTATTTAATGAAAACTGCACTTTCCTATGGTACGAGTCAAGCAATTTTTATCGTGAATCAGGCTTATGAGCCTCTGTCATCTCATTACTTGAAATTATTTTAATTTTATTCCTCTGGGAGTGAATCAGGCTTGTAAGCCTCTGTCACCTCACTAATTAGGAATTATTCCTTAAACTTATTCCTCTGAAAGAGTGAGTCAGGCATATGAGCCTCTGTCACCTTCTAGAATTTATTCCTCTGAAAGAGTGAGTCAGGCATATAAGCCTCTGGCACCTCACTAATTAGGAATTATTTTGTAAACTTATTCCTCTGAAAGAGTGAGTCAGGCATATGAGCCTCTGTCACCTTCTAGAATTTATTCCTCTGAAAGAGTGAGTCAGGCATATAAGCCTCTGGCACCTCACTAATTAGGAATTATTTTGTAAACTTATTCCTCTGAAAGAGTGAGTAAGGCATATGAGCCTCTGTCATCTCACTACTTAGGATTATGATTAATTTTTGGCTATCTGTTTGCAAGAAGGATGACCATCTTTTTATTATAACCGTGAAATTACAAAGATAACAATATCTGACTGAGTCAGGACAACAAAAATGGAAATTTTAGAGAGATAAAGCTGGGCTCAGATGCCTCTGTTTTATTATTCTGAGAACGAAATAAATATCAGGGATAATACCTCTTCAGTCGTGAGGCATTCTGTGAATTGGGTTCCATATTGCCGTCACTTTTCCTGAGGCGGTAAGCCCCACGTCCTATGACCTCTGTGACTGTGTATGGTCCTTCCCAATTTTTCCTGAGTTTTCCGATTAGCCCGATCTTCTTTCGTAGTACCATATCGCCCACCTGGAATTCTCGTCTTTTGACTTTTTTGTTGAAGGTGTTCCTGACCCTCTGATGGTAGGCTGCTAGCCTGATGGCAGCTTGTTCTCGCCTCTCTTCGAGCAGATCGAGTCCATCAACCAGCTGTTGGTCGTTCAGTTCTTCCTGATACAGCTCTGTCCTGGCTGTTGGCACTATTTGTTCTGTTGGAATGACTGCTTCTGTCCCATACGCCATTGAGAATGGTGTTTCTCCTGTAGGGATTCTTGATGTTGTTCTGTAAGACCACAGTACCTCTGGAAGTTTGTCTGGCCACACTCCCTTATGCTCTTTTAGCTTCTTCTTTAGGGTATTCAATATGGTTCTGTTGGATCTTTCGGCCTGGCCATTTCCTTGAGGGTATGCGACCGATGACGTTCTCAACTGTATCCCATGTTCGTTACAGAATTATCTGGTCCACTGATTATCCAGATTTAATCCGTTGTCAATCACTATCGCCCTCGGTACTCCGAACCTGTAGATGATATTGGTCCATATGAATTTGATCACGTGCCTATGAGTGATGCTGGAATAAGCTTCTGCCTCGACCCACTTGGTGAAATAATCAGTTGTTATCAGTGCTTGATTCACTGATCTGAGGGCCATGGGAAGTGGTCCAACTGCATCAATCCCCCATTGTGCAAATGGGTGTGGGCTGAATATGGGGTTAAGCAATTCTGGTGGCGGATGGATGAAATCCCCATGGAACTGACACTTTCTGCACCTCCTGACAAAGGCTTCAGTATCATGGGAAAGATAAGGCCAGAAATATCCTTGGCTTAGTACTTTATGGGCCAAAGCTCGTCCCCCTGAGTGATTTCCGCATGACCCTTCATGGATTTCTTTCATTACGGCCGATGCCTCTGAAGGTGTGAGGCATCGAAGGTAGGGTCCACCAAAAGATCTTCTATACAGCTGGCCGTGTAGCAAGGCATATCTGGCCGACTTCATGCGGATTTTCCGAGCCTCTGTTTTATCATCAGGGAGTGTACCATTTCTGAGGTATTCTGCTATGGGGTCCATCCAGCTCGGCTCCCAAGGTATTGCGCACACCACATCTGACTGATGGATGCTTGGGACATCAAGATAGTCGATCGGGGTGATTCTGGTCAGGTCTTGATCGTTGATTGAAGCCATGTTGGCCAATCGATCCGCATTTTCATTTTCCTCCCTTGGGATCTGACTGAGGGAATACTGCTCCAGTCTGTCTAGCTCCATCTGAGCCAACTTCTTATAGGGCTGCAGCTTTTCTCCTGCGTCGTACTCGTCTTGAACTTGTTTCACCACCAGCTGTGAGTCACTGAAAATACGGAGCTTCTTAATACGGAGGCTCTGAGCTAGTCGCAGCCCAGCTAGGAGTGCCTCGTACTCTGCTTCGTTATTGGTGGCGGGGAACTCCAGACGCACTGACTGCTGGATTCGGGTCCCATCTGGTGTTATAATTTCGAGCCCAATTCCCGAGCCAGCTGAACCAACTGATCCGTCTACATAGAGAGTCCATTCGGGTTCATCTGGATCTTGGAGGATGGACTCTGGCTCTGCTTCTAGGAGAAAATCAGCTAAGGCTTGACCTTTGATAGCTGTTCGTGGCACATACGTAATGTCAAATGTCCCGAGTTCCAACGCCCATCTGGTTATTCTTCCAGTCAGATCGGGTTTGGACATGATAGATCTCATCGGCATGGTGGTTGGCACCACGATTGGATGAGTTTCGAAATAGTGCCTCAGTCGTCTCTTTGCGTTGATTAGAGAAAGAACAGCTCGCTCCGCCATAGTGTATCTGGTTTCCGCATCAGATAGGGACTTGCTGCTGAAGAAGACTGGTTTCTGGCACTTTTTGTCATCTTTTATTAGCGCTGCGCTGGTTGAGGTTGTTGACATGGCGAGGTACAGATGCAATGGTTCTCCTGGATTTGGTGAGGCGAGGATCGGTGGACTTTGGAGATACTGTTTCAACTTCTGGAGGGCCTCTGCCTGTTCTGGCCCCCATATGTTTCCTTTTCCGCCTTTAATTGCCTGGAAAAATGGTCTGCATCGGTCTGTCAGTCGGGATACGAACCTGCTCAGGGCGGCTACCCTTCCTATCAGAATTTGGACCTCCCTTTGCGTTTTTGGCTCTTCGCAGCTTACCAGAGTCTTGACTTGCGATGGGCTGGCTTCGATTCCTCTTCGGTTGACTATATGTCCGAGGAACTGTCCGGATGAGACTCCGAAAGAACACTTGGCTGGATTGAGCTTCATCCTGTACCTTCGGAGTGCATCGAACACTTCTTCCAAGTGCTTGAGATGATCGCCTTTCCTCCTGCTTTTTACCACCATGTCATCTATGTAGGCTTCAACCATTTTGCCCATCTGACCTTTGAATATTCCTCTGACAAGCCTTTGATAGGTGGCACCTGCATTTTTAAGTCCGAAAGGCATTACTTTATAACAGTACGTACCTTCTTCGGTAATGAAGGCTGTTTTCTCCTCATCAGCCTGGCTCATCGGAATCTGGTTATAGCCGGAATATGCATCAAGAAAAGAGAGCCTTTCATATCCCGAGGTGGCATCTACCATCTGATCAATTTTCGGCAGAGGGAAGCAATCCTTCGGGCAGGCCTTGTTTAAGTTTGTGAAGTCAACGCAGACTCTCCATTTCCCATTCTTCTTTCTGACTACCACCACGTTTGATAACCATGATGGGTACTTCACTTCCCTTATGAATCCAGCTTCTAGCAGCTTTCCCACTTCTTCGGATATGATCTGGTTCCTTTCTATCCCGAACCTCCTCTGCTTCTGCCTTACCGGTCTGACATTTGGATCAACATTCAGGTTATGCTGAGCGATCAAAGGATCGATGCCCGGCATGTCGAGATGAGACCAGGCGAACACGTCTGAATTTGTTTTGAGGAAATGAATCAGCCTGTCCTTTTCTTCTTTCTGGAGATATGATCCGATGAACGTGACTCTGGTGTGAGCCGTCTGACAAACTTCCACCTCTTCCAGTGGTTCCGTTGTTGACTGAGTCTCCTGACCCTCTGAGGTAGGGTCTGACTGTAATTGTTATTTCTCGTTGTACAGGGACTCTTCTGGTGCTTCCAACACTTGTTTATTTCTCTGGTTCAGGTCCTTCATGTATACTGAGTAGCATTCCTTCGCTGCTACTTGGTCTCCAGGAATATCTGTCACGTCCACTCCATTCGGGTCAAGACAACGCATGACCTGATGGAGTGTCGAAGGAACACCTTGCATCCGATGGATCCACCCTCGTCCCATCAGCAGATTGTACGATGGCTTGACGTCCACCACGATGAAGGCTTCTCTCAGGGTTCGGCGTGCTGCTGATACCGACAAATGGACTACGCCTATTGGCTCTACGCGTCGTCCGTCAAAGCCGGCCAAAGGAATCCGAGCCGGGTGAAGCTGTGATACATCAATTCCGATTTTGTCGAAGGCCCATTTTGTCATGATATTGGTGCTGCTTCCTGGGTCAATCATTACGCGTTTGATCAGACAATTAGCTACCAGAAGAGTGATTACCAGAGGGTCTTCGTGAGGCATCTGAATATTCTGCATGTCAGCTTTTGAGAACATGATCTTCGATTTTCCCTGTAGGAGGGTTGTCTGGCAAACTTCCCCGACTCGCCTGAGTTTGTGTGCTTTTCTTAGCTTTGACCTTCTGCTTCCTTCGGCCTCCAACGCCTCTTCACCCCCTTGGATCATGTGGATAACCCTCACCGGTTGCCCTGATGTGGTGCTGTTCGGCTGTGTCTTGTGCGGTTTGTCTGGTCTCGGTTGATCCCTTATTACGTAATCTGCAAGCTCTCCTTTGGCGATCATTGCCTCCACCTGCCTTCGGAGGTTTCTGCAGTCATTTGTATGATGACCATACTCGCTGTGAAAGGCGCAGTGCTTGGTCATGTCCCTCTGCTCCATCGGTTGTCTCATCGGTGGAGGCGGTCTGAAAATACCTTTGTTTTTGTTTTCTTGGAAGAGCTTTCCCAGACTGGTTTTGAGCGGAGTAGTTCTTTCTTCCGTCCGTTGACGCTTGTCTGAATTTCTGGATGATGAGGTTTGTCGAGGTGGATCTTGTCGTTGAGGCCTCTGATCCCTCATCCTTTCTTTGGATTTTGCCTCTACCGTTACTAGAGAGGCTCTTCTGTATCTGACAGCTTCCTCCTCTTATATTCTGAGATACCCTTGTGCTCTGGAGTTGAGTTCCTCAATGTTGACCGGGGGTCTTTTCACTAGTGAAGAATGGAATTTCGTGCCAGGGATGACCGCCATACGGAATGCTTCTACCGCTGACAACTGATCGCAGTCGTCGATAGAAGACATTTCGACGTTGAATCTGGATAAGAATTTCTTGAGGCTTTCTCTTTTTTCTTGGGTCATGGTGAAAAGGCTTGATATCGTTTTCCTCTGCCTCCGGTTGCTGAAGTATTGACCGATAAAGCGTCTGCAGAGGTCATTCCAACTGCTGATGGATCCAGGCGTCTGCTTCCTGAACCACAGAAGTGGTGCCTCCGTCAGACTGGTTGAAAAGACTTTGCACAAGAGCGCTTGGTTTCTCCCGTAAACAGTCATTTTGGTCTGCACCTGGTAGATGTGATCAAGTGGGTCTTTCGTACCATCATACAGCATAAAAGTTGGCAGTACAAACTTCTTCGGGAATTCTACTGCTTCAATTTCTTCTGTGAATGGAGACTGAGTCATATCCGTTGTCGCGTGGATCGCCAGATCGTCAGGGGTCTGCAATTTCAAATCTTTCATTACTTCTCTCTGGATTTTGGCAGCCATTTCGTGCAGGTCGTTCTGGGTCGGGACCTGCGTCCTTGGCATTCCTCCTGTAGTGGGGTGAGAGGATTCTTCTTCTTCCCTCGGGACTTTATCTCCTCTGGCAGCATATGCATCTTCCTCGTGACGAGAGTTGAAGTGCTCTGGCTCATCTGCGCATTCTGCTGGGTCGGAATTTTGGAGAGGAAATGGGCCCCGAGTCACTCGATGGAGCAGTTCGGCATTCTGCTGCTCGAGGGCCGCGTTCCTCTGTTCTACAGCCTCCAACCTCCTCATGACTTCTTCGAATCTGCTTTCATTGTTTGTTGACCGTGTGGACACCATTTTTTTTTTTGTAAAAATAAAACTTGCAAGTGGAAAAATATATAATCTTTCCCACAGACGGCGCCAAATGTAAGTGTCAAATTTCACTCACATCCAAAGAATCCTTTATTTAGGCTCAAATGACCATATTTATACATTTTTATGCTCTTGGGTCATGGCCTAAGTTCATGGGGTCATGATCCACTTTCTTAATAACTACCCACTCTCTTTTTGGTAGTGGGTTGTTGATCCATTTTTCAAGGGAATGGACCCACGTTGATGGTCCCACGTATATTTGGTGGGTACAATATATGGGCTATTTATTATTCACATACTACATGGGCTCAATACTCTTTGGGCCTAATACATGGACTTGGGTCTGTAATTTTCACTATTTACAACCACATAATTTGTTGATTTTTATAAAATCATGTTATTTTAGGCCACATAGTTACTTAAAAAATAAGTTAGGAGGGGCCAATTATATATATAATTTACATTATTTTAAAATATATGTATAGTAAGTACCCCCACCCCCCTCCGCCCTGGGTTTAATGACCGAGGGTCGTGTTCTTGTTTGTGTTACGATGTTAGTATGTTTCATCAATTACGTACATTAAAAACAATAATATTAATTTCTGTCACATTGTCTGAAAACAAAACTTTGGTCTTGTCCAATATTGGACCCTACTATTTTAAAGAGACTGATCTAAAATCTTCCAATATATACCAGTATTGATTTTATGTGGTGGTATACGCATTCTCTAATACATAACAAATCATATTATATTTAATATATTGAAATATTTCAATGTCAAAGGAGTCAAGAAGAATTATTCCTTACAGAAAATGTTTAATTGATCACATGTAAAAGATTAAAAAAATGAGACGATTCAGTTCAGTAAATAGTGTATATATCATAAGTTTTTGATAAAAATAAATATATTAAAAAAATGAGTTCCTTTATGTAATACTAAAATAGATCAACTTAATACATAGGCGTGATTTTCTTGTAATTTGAATGGAATTTCTAAGAAATACAATTATAGATTTCTTGACAATTTAGCTATAGTAATGGGGACAAGATTCTGCTGCAGCGAAGGTGTGGAGTGATGGCGTGAAGTGCGGGCCTCACATAGATTCAACGGGACCTCATATAGATACAACGGTCCAAATGATGTAAAAATTTTGATGAAATTTTGGGAATTTTAACAGGGGGTCCACCCTTAGTGATGTACGGTTCAAATTTTGTCTTGATCCGTGAAACCCGTGGTGTAATGTGGAGGATTTTTTTCCTAGTGACGGAGTCGTGGTAAAAATCAAACAAGAAATAGTTGGTTGAATGACTTTATTCTTACAAAATTAGTTAGAATTTGTTTTTTTTTTCTTTTTAATGCCTTAGGTGCAGAAGGAGGAGATGAGAGAGGTAGCACAACCAAGGGAACAGTAGAGGGGGGTCCCACAGTCAAAGGTTGTGAACATTGACTCTGAGCAGAGGCAAGGAACTGATGTGATAAGGGTTGATGTAAAAATGGTAAAAAGGGAGGGAAATCAGGGATTGCCTGGAGAGGGGGTGGGGGCCCAAGGAGAGATGGAGATATCATTTGAAACCATCATGATCATGAATTAGTCTCATTCAATTAATTGACCAATGCATGCTACACATAAGGCTGCAAATAAACTAAAATGTCTCTGAGTAAACTTAGGTATGAGTGATTAAAAGTTTGGCTTGGGCTCATTCGTTTTGTAAATGAGTCGAGTTCCAACATATTTTTTTTGGTTCATTCAATACATGAGCTGAGGTTAAACATTGTGGACCTCGACTCGCTAAACTCATGAATAGACGTGTCTAAATAGAATAATAAGATTAGTTCATAATCACCAAGATAGGGTATGAGAATGGAAGAAATCTTGAAGATAATAAGACTGACATGATCACTTTGGAAATATCTCTTCAGAAAATCTCTACAACTAAAAAAAAATATAGAGAAATAAAAATAAACAAGAATTAACGATCATGATATTTGAAACATGAAAATAAATTAAAAATAAACATGTAGTAACTCAATCTAGGTAACTATTGACAAGAATAATATATGTTGCAATTGAACCAAGCTATTCATGAGTAAGCTTGATCTTTACTTGTTAAAACTAGCATTTGGTTTGGGCTTGTTTGTTTAGTAAATGAGTCGAACCCGAACACATATTTAGTTTGAATATTGCAGAGCTCGGCTCAACTTCGTTCATTTACAGCCTTACCTATAAAGTTCTATGAAAATAGTTTTAGATTGCAAAGTCTTTCAACACCCCACTCCTCTCTCTACGAGAGCATGAAACACCAATACTATGGTTAATTTACCGAACAAGAAAACAAAGGCACATTTATATTAAATTGGGTAACCCCTTATGATATGCATATAGTGCGTATAATCCCCCATGGTTTTACTTCACCACAAATCTTTTAATATAGTGGGCGCAATTCACACAAAAATAAAAGGTTTGGGGTGAAGTGAAACCATAGGGCCGGGGGATTAAATACACTATATGCATATCATCTGGGGTTAAAAGCTTGAACCATCTTTATTTTTTTATTTAAAAAAAAAAAACAACTTCTTTGAGAAACTATGTGGGTTTATTTACCAAAAACAAAAAAATAAAAAATAAAAATTGGTTTCTTTAATTAATACCAAAATAATCGTTGACATCATATTTTTGAATTTTTAATGTGAAAAATCAAGGATTACTCCTTTTAAAAATATATGAATACAAAAAATAGATGATTAATTTTAATTTAGAAACTCATGAAACAAATTTTTTTTACAAATTGAGTGATTCATAATAATTTAGGTGTCAATACACATATTTTTATTTGCATAGCTTAGGCATTTTCTTTGATGTTATATATAATACTTAATTCTTCAAAAGCAAATATATACACATTTTTAAATTAATGGGTGTTATAAGCATAATATTTATATTAAAGGGATGTTTTAAGCACTTGTCCAAAAAATAAGTGTCAAAACACACATTTTAAAACTAATGGGTGTTATACGCACCATATCTATATTACATGAATGTTTTAATCACTTGTCCCAAAAAATTATGTGCCAATAGACACATTTTGAAACTAATGGGTGTTATACACACACTATCTATATTACAGATGTATTTTGAATACTTAACCCTATTAAATAAGATAACATTATCGTCACAAAATGCCTAATCGCCAAGTGGTACATGTCCTTATTCTCAAATGAGAGGTCAATAATTCAAGTCTTAGTGGAGACATATTTTCTATTCCCACTAATTTATAAAACAAAATGTAAAACATAAATTGCAATTAAAATAAACTACTTACAAGTATAATTTTGATGATTAATTATATGTATAATATACTCTTCTCAATGCCCCAATGGTGAAAAAAAAATGCCCCAATGTCTTGAATTTTATAAAGACCAAAATCCCCTTTCTTATTGAAATATATTTAATGCATTGTTTTAATTAACATACATGGATTATAACACAAATGACACTAATTTGATGACATATTCTCTATTCAAATTTTCATAAATATACAAATTTTAATTGTAAATTAATTAATTAATGCTTTTAAGTTGTTAAAATGAAAATTTAAATAAAAACAGTTTAGATTGTTAAGTTATTACTTAATGTTACTTAAATATAACATGAACAAAATGTATTATATTGTTAAAGTGATTTGTAAGTGTTTTTATGAATTAAAAAAATTTAAATTTAGGATGAGGAATTTTTTGTGTATTTAAAATATACCTTTATATAAATATATATTTATATTGTCTAATTTAATTCAAAATATATGAGCTTTTACATTCAAATTGAGTTTGAAATTGTAATTCAATTACACTTGAATTCTAAGACTTATCTAAACAATGTATTTGAAATTGCATTTGTGGAATTGAAATATCATGAAATTCTAATTCCAATGCAATTCCAAATACACGTACCCAAATGGACCCTTAATATTTTATTGTCAATATTACAAGGTTTTTTTTATTATTTATTTTTAATTTTTTTTAGAGTGCTTTTAGATAATTAGGATGTCTTATGGAATTAGTATCCATATAATACAAGATTTTTTAGTGGATTAGATTTCTTATTGGATAGAATTCTTAGGCTTTATCGGCTTATTTTAGTATTATAATTTTTTCATTATAAATACGATGTAACACGGGGATTGCAATCAATTAATTACTTCATTCAATAATATCATTTCACATTCCTTCAATCATTTTACAAGATAATTTTCATTTTTGCATGTTCCTTGCTGATCCCTTTTTCGTTTCGTTTCTGCTTGCTTCACCTCCCTTGCAAAATTCTTTGTCCCATGTACCTGCATGCATCACAAAATACAATGGTTCTGGACAATTACATGTGGACACATATGTAAATATATCGACTTTATCAAAATATATATTTACTTCTGTATCTACTCATAATTGTCCAGTACCGCATGATCGTCATCCGTATATAATTTCATATGCTTAATTTATCCATATAATTACCTTCCTAGCATCCTAAGTGTGGCTTGAGGATTAGTTCCAGGAGAATTATTAAATGTGGATCCATCGATAACGCGTAATGCATCAACTCCAAGAACTTTATAATCATGATGAACAACCCTATCAACCTGGCAGCCTCCATGGTAGTGCCATATGGTCAGGACAGTGTCCATGCAGAACTGTTCCATTGACTTTGAAGCATTGAGATGTCTCTTTCGCAGGTTCACCGGAATGGCCAGCATCAGCTTGATGAGGGCTTTCACCGACAAGCCTGGAAA
This sequence comes from Cornus suecica, assembly GCA_963922005.1. Taxonomy (NCBI): domain Eukaryota; kingdom Viridiplantae; phylum Streptophyta; class Magnoliopsida; order Cornales; family Cornaceae; genus Cornus; species Cornus suecica. The sequence continues at coordinate 55,206,548 of OY998244.1, forward strand.
CCGGAACTTCGAGAAGGACTTGGATTCTATGACATCAATAATGGTCTTCATGCCTTGGACACACCTCTGCAAGTCCCTGGGGTCTTGGAAGTAGTTAAAAGTAACCTTAGGGCTGTCGTCGGGGTTTGTAGTTATGAGCTCGAGATGGCCTGTTGACAAGGGACCGATGATCTTTTCTAGGATGATTCCGGCATTAAGACTGAGATTGAGGACAGAGTCTATGGATTCAACAGCTAGGGTTGGGGCTTCTGTGGGTGCTTGACTAGTCTGCTAATATTTTGAACTTGTTAGCTCTTTACCAAATTTGCTAATGTTACGCATAATTGCATTGTGAGTTGGATTTGATATTAGAAGAAATGAAATATAGTAAAAACTAAGTTATATCTAACTCTAGATATAAAATTAACTACACAATTTTATACATTACAAACACGTCTTTTTATAGGCATGCGTATCTGGGTTAATGGAAAATATTTACTAACCTGAGCCCCTGATGTGTTCATTGCTCGAACCATCTTCCGGGCCCAACCAAGCCCGAAGCTGGACCCACTTGCCGTTTCAATAAAGCTACCGGATCGGGTAATGCCCACAACCTGGATTAGAGAGACTTCAACGCGCTGAGGTGAAGGAATAACTAAGGCGTTCATTGGGTTATCGGACATGCCTTGACCAACCATGGGCTGGTCCAGTACGACCCGGATTTTGTGGTCCGAAAGGTGTTTTTGAGGCCCAATGCCATTCAACATCAAAAGCTGTGGGCTTCCAATTGCACCAGCTGACACTATGATCGCGTTCATGGACCCCGTATTCAAGTATGCACTGTGTAGGTCACCATTTGAATCCTTAAATACCACACCATATGCCCTTGGTTTCGATGTCTCTACAAAATCACCATAAGAAATATTAATACACACCACCGTTGTATCACTAAAAAAAGTTCTACCCGTATCATAAGTATAAATAAATATATATAACATCGATCACTAATTAAAATTATTGACAAAAGTGCGAAATCCTGTACTATCACGTTATTGCAGTATACTTTTAGATTTTTTTTTAGCAATTTGGTCCCTAAACTTTCAAATTATTGCAATTTATTTTCTTAAATATAATCGGAGTCACTTTTTCAGTCTTTAGTGGTTAAAATTATTTAAGTACCTCTTTTTTAATTCACTAAAAATCTAAATAAAATTAAATTAGTTAAACCATCATAATACCCATAATATCATAAATATTTGGTACTTCGGCATGGTGTATTGCGATGTAGTAGCTTAAGTCCTCATGTCTTTTTGTGGGGTCAAAGATCATAAAGTGAGAGTAAAAAAGGTGAGAGTATTTAGATTGTGACAAAAGCGCGAATGAGAAGACATATGTTAAGTGTCAAATTTCATTCACATCAAAAATATATTTTTTTTAGGCTCAAATAGTCATATTTATATATTTTTTGTGCTTTTGGATCATGACCTAAGTTCATGGAGTCATGACCCACTCTCTTAATAACTACTCACTCCCTTTAGGTAGTGGGTATTTGCTCCATTTTTCAAGGGAATGGCCTAATGCTAATGGTCTCACTTATATTTGGTGGGTTCAATATATGGGCTATTCACTATTTACATTTTACATGGGCTCGACATATCTTAGGCCTAATAAATGAATCTGGGCCTATGATTTTCATTATCTACACATATCATTAAGCAACCCACAATACATCGATATTTTCATTTATCATCGGTTAATTTGCTTTAAATATATGATTGATTGTCAATTGAGTGTATTGTAATAATTTAACTAATTCCTTTTTGTTTATATTATTAGCAAGTTAAAAAATGAGGGTAATTAAGTAGTATTGTACCTAGACCTGTCAATGGATTGGATTTTGATCCGAATCCGATCTGAATCCGATCCGATTAGTCGGATTTGGATTGCAAAAAAAATCCGATAACCCGAATATGATCCGAATCCGATAATCCGATTTCTTAACAAATTGGATTTGGATTAGCCTAATCCGATCCGATAGTAATCCGATCCGATAAAATATACATATATATATTTATATATGTATGTATATATTTAATATTGTACATGTATATAAATGTTAGTTGTTAATTATTTTATTATTTATTAATAATGATTGATCATAAATACAATTATTAAAAGTATGAATAATTTTAGTGTTTCAGTATTTATTGATTTTTGTATTTTTTTAATTAAATATTCGGATCAGATATTCTATAATGAAGAAATTCGAATATGAATTAATTAAGTGAAAATCTGTCGAATTATCGGATTCGAATCGCGGATTGGGAGTTTTTGTCATCCTTATCAATAATCCGATTATGATCCGAATCCGATCCGAATCCGATATTAACCGGATATGGATTGAAAATAAAATCCGATAACCCGATTAGGATCCGAATCCGATAATCCGATTTCTTAACAAATTGGATTTGGATTTAACTGATCCGATCCGAATCCGATCCATTGACAGGTCTAATTGTACCTGGTACAAATATAAAAAGTGATTCCATGATGTTCAAGGAAGCGAATAACAACTTTTTCATAGTTGAGGGACCGATGTGTCTTAAAAATTAGTTCAGGAGAGTATATTGTAATAACGAGACTTTAGGAGAATTTTTCGCACTTTTGTCAAAAAATTTAGACATTACAATTCAAGGAAATAATATGCACACTTCACTTTCTTTTGAACTAATTATAGCAATTGTTATTTATTTTTATATTGTTAAATTTTTTTTTTATATACATGAAGTAAAGACATGGTTAACCTTCAAAACACACTCAAGTTACCGTCTTATTCTATGAATTACTATTATAGCATATTTATAGGGACAAATTTATGATTTTATCTATTATATATTCAAGGAGAGTGCAACAGGAGTAAAGTAACAGAATTACGGATCCCTTCTTATTTTATGATAAGACTAAATCACGAAAAGTATCATTTACTTTACTCCCTTCTTATTTTAATTTTTTTAATACATTTAGGTCAAAGAAAATGTAAATACCTACCACTTGACAGATTGTAATTAGCCCCTACACACCGCTCACAACTCTCTCTTCTAATTGAAAATACTAGCTGGCAATTAAACAATATATATGTATCACTTTCAGCCTCTATTCTTTTTAAAGATGTGAAAAAAACAGTTTAATATTTTTAATTTCGTGCAAAAGTATTTTTAAAATGTCTAATTTGACATCACAAAATGTGTTTTTTTTTAACTTCGTAGGGTGAAAGTGAAAATATTCAACTTCGAGGGATGAAAGTGAGATTTGGACAAATCTCAGGGGTGTTTGCGAGAACAACTTTTTTTTTTTGTAATACTAAATCCCACATTTAAAAATCAATGTTATTTTTCAGTTTAGGCATTTTGGAAATAAACTTCTTTAACATATATATCTATTATATATATATAGAAGGCTATAAATACAAGACCTATGAAGCACAAATACTTCGTCTAGGATCGCCAAAAATACTTGTCCGATACACCAAAAACGTGTTATGTTTTTTTTAAAAAAAAAATTGGACACGCAGTGGACACACGGAGGACACGCGCGTGTCCGCGTGTCGGACGCGCGTTGGGTCGATTGATTTAATGAAAGATAGAAAATTTATAGAGCCGATAATTTGGTGGACCACTTATGAAACTTGAAGACCCCTAATCCAATTTTTAACTTTGAAGATACTTGAACATCTTTACTTCTCCTCATCTTGTGAGAGGAATTAGAGCAGCTATTAATTTATCCACTATTTGAAGAGGAATAAGATAACACCATAAAGAATCGAAGATTTGGTGTTTGCACATTCCAATATTTGTCTTCAATCAAGAAAATTTCACAATATAACGAGGGAAAGATTGAGATGTCAAATGTTGGAGGAAATGTATTTGATTCATTGGGTGGTAGTGGAATAATGAATTTTGAACATGCAGACATATCATTTAATCTATTTGTTTATTTTTATTTATAAGTTTATTTGGTTCTTATTGTTTAAATGATAAACGAAATATTTGTGTAATATAATATGTATATATAAAAAATTCATATCCTAATTTTTTGAAATTTGCGGGTATTTGTATTGTATCCGTGTCCCGTGTCGTGTCAGTGCTTCATATTACAAGACACATGCATGCATAAAATAGAAGCTTCATTAACACACATAAACAACAAACGCAATCTTTACCTGTAAATAAGATTTGGTGCACTGTTGCATTCAACAAAACACTAATCCTTCCCGGATCAGCATACTCCAGCAAATCAGCAGCAGTGTGACGATGACCCTCCCCATCAAAGATGGTCCCACCAACCTTAGTCCCATAGAGATGATCATACGTGAATCCATTATCAGGTAACACCCCCACCTCCAACAACCCGTCCCTCACAGCCGACTGCCACTGCAGCATTGGCGGCCAGTACACTATCTTCTTCTCCACCCACTCATACGACTCGTTCACCAATTTTTGGTCCCACCCCCGATGCTTCACGTATTCTGTGCTAGCTCTGGTGTAGAACCCGGCGTTGAGGGCGGAGCCACCTCCCAGGACCCGGGGTCGGGTGTTGATGACGCCGTCGGTGGAGATGAATGGTTGGGAGGGTGATTTGGAGGAGATGTCGGCGAGGGTGTCCGCGAAAGTGTTGATGTTGTTTATGGTAGGGTAGGTCGCCTCTTTCGAGGACTAGGACGGTGGCACCACCGGAGAGGGTGGCGGCTAGGGCGCAACCGGCCGTTCCGCCGGCGGATGATGATGTAGTCGTAGTGGAGGAGGGGAGGGGCGAATGTTGATCCTGGGCAAAGGTAGGATATGGAGCTGGAATAAAAGCAGGTAGTTAATAAGACTCCTTCGTCCCAAATTATAATTTCTTTTGGAAATCAAAATTTTTACGATAATGACTTTTATTGTAATGATGGTGAGTGAAATATTAATTTTACCCTTTGTCTCACTAAGTGATGTGATGATTTACAATTTAAACGTTTTATAATTTAAATGTTTTGAAAGGTAATTGGTAAATTGATGAAATAAATACATTAACTTTTCAAATGAAACACTTATTTTGAAATGACTAAAAGAGAAAAAATACACACTTAATTTAAGATGGAGGGAGTAACATTTAAGCTCAATGAAAAAATAATAATTTAATATCTGTTAATTTTTTTTGGACTTGTTCATCAAGTGTGGTTGCGTTCAATATGTAATGGGTTGACACTACAAGAAAATAGTTTTTTAATGATATGTGTAAATAGTGAAAATTACAGGCCCAGGTCCATGTATTAGGCCCAAAGAATATTGAGCCCATGTAGTATGTGAATAATAAATAGCCCATATATTGTACCCACCAAATACACGTGGGACCATCAACGTGTGTCCATTCCCTTGAAAAATGGATCAACAACCCACTACCAAAAAGAGAGTGGGTAGTTATTAAGAAAGTGGGTCATGACCCCATGAACTTAGGCCATGACCCAAGAGCATAAAAATGTATAAATATGGTCATTTGAGGCTAAATAAGATATTCTTTTGATGTGAGTGAAATTTGACACTTACATTTGGCGCCGTCTGTGGGAAACGATTATATATTTTTCCACTTGCAAGTTTTATTTTTACAAAAAAAAATGGTGTCCACACGGTCAACAAACAATGAAAGCAGATTCGAAGAAGTCATGAGGAGGTTGGAGGCTGTAGAACAGAGGAACGCGACCCTCGAGCAGCAGAATGCCGAATTGCTCCATCGAGTGACTCGGGGCCCATTTCCTCTCCAAAATTCCGACCCAGCAGAATGCGCAGATGAGCCAGAGCACTTCAACTCTCGTCACGAGAAAGATGCATATGCTGCCAGAGGAGATAAAGTCCCGAGGGAAGAAGAAGAATCCTCTCACCCCACTACAGGAGGAATGCCAAGGACGCAGGTCCCGACCCAGAACGGCCTGCACGAAATGGCTGCCAAAATCCAGAGAGAAGTAATGAAAGATTTGAAATTGCAGACCCCTGACGATCTGGCGATCCACGCGACAACGGATATGACTCAGTCTCCGTTCACAGAAGAAATTGAAGCAGTAGAATTCCCGAAGAAGTTTGTACTGCCAACTTTTATGCTGTATGATGGTACGAAAGACCCACTTGATCACATCTACCAGGTGCAGACCAAAATGACTGTTTACGGGAGAAACCAAGCGCTCTTGTGCAAAGTCTTTTCAACCAGTCTGACGGAGGCACCACTTCTGTGGTTCAGGAAGCAGACGCCTGGATCCATCAGCAGTTGGAATGACCTCTGCAGACGCTTTATCGGTCAATACTTCAGCAACCGGAGGCAGAGGAAAACGATATCAAGCCTTTTCACCATGACCCAAGAAAAAGGAGAAAGCCTCAAGAACTTCTTATCCAGATTCAACGTCGAAATGTCTTCTATCGACGATTGCGATCAGTTGTCAGCGGTAGAAGCATTCCGTATGGCGGTCATCCCTGGCACGAAATTCCATTCTTCACTAGTAAAAAGACCCCCTGTCAACATTGGTGAACTCAACTCCAGAGCACAAGGGTATCTCAGAATAGAAGAGGAGGAAGCTGTCAGATACAGAAGAGCCTCTCTGGTAACGGTAGAGGCAAAATCCAAAGAAACGATGAGGGATCAGAGGCCTCAACGACAAGATCCACCTCGACAAACCTCATCATCCAGAAATTCAGACAAGCGTCAACGAACGGAAGAAAGAACTACTTCGCTCAAAACCAGCCTGGGAAAGCTCTTCCAAGAAAACAAAAACAAAGGTATTTTCAGACCGCCTCCACCGATGAGACAGCCGATGGAGCAGAGGGATATGACCAAGCACTGTGCCTTTCACAGCGAGTATGGTCATCATACAAATGACTGCAGAAACCTCCGAAGGCAGGTGGAGGCAATGATCGCCAAAGGAGAGCTTGCAGATTACGTAATAAGGGATCAACCGAGACCAGACAAACCGCACACGACACAGCCGAACAACACCACATCAGGGCAACCGGTGAGGGTTATCCACATGATCCAAGGGGGTGAAGAGGCGTTGGAGGCCGAAGGAAGCAGAAGGTCAAAGCTAAGAAAAGCACACAAACTCAGGCGAGTCGGGGAAGTCTGCCAGACAACCCTCCTTCAGGGAGAATCGAAGATCATGTTCTCAAAAGCTAACATGCAGAATATTCAGATGCCTCACGAAGACCCTCTGGTAATCACTCTTCTGGTAGCTAATTGTCTGATCAAACGCGTAATGATTGACCCAGGAAGCAGCACCAATATCATGACAAAATGGGCCTTCGACAAAATCGGAATTGATGTATCACAGCTTCACCCGGCTCGGATTCCTTTGGCCGGCTTTGACGGACGACGCGTAGAGCCAATAGGCGTAGTCCATTTGTCGGTATCAGCAGCACGCCGAACCCTGAGAGAAGCCTTCATCGTGGTAGACGTCAAGCCATCGTACAATCTGCTGATGGGACGGGGGTGGATCCATTGGATGCAAGGTGTTCCTTTGACACTCCATCAGGTCATGCGTTGTCTTGACCCGAATGGAGTGGACGTGACAGATATTCCTGGAGACCAAGTAGCAGCGAAGGAATGCTACTCAGTATGCATGAAGGACCTGAACCAGAGAAATAAACAAGCGTTGGAAGCACCAGAAGAGTCCCTGTACAACGAGAAATAACAATTACAGTCAGACCCTACCTCAGAGGGTCAGGAGACTCAGTCAACAACGGAACCACTGGAAGAGGTGGAAATTTGTCAGACGGATCACACCAGGGTCACGTTCATCGGATCATATCTCCAGAAAGAAGAAAAGGACAGGCTGATTCATTTCCTCAAAACAAATTCAGACGTGTTCGCCTGGTCTCATCTCGACATGCCGGGCATCGATCCTTTGGTCACTCAGCATAACCTGAATGTTGATCCAAATGTCAGACCGGTAAGGCAGAAGCAGAGGAGGTTCGGGATAGAAAGGAACCAGATCATATCCGAAGAAGTGGGAAAGCTGCTAGAAGCTGGATTCATAAGGGAAGTGAAGTACCCATCATGGTTATCAAACGTGGTGGTAGTCAGAAAGAAGAATGGGAAATGGAGAGTCTGCGTTGACTTCACAAACTTAAACAAGGCATGCCCGAAGGATTGCTTCCCTTTGCCGAAAATTGATCAGATGGTAGATGCCACCTCGGGATATGAAAGGCTCTCTTTTCTTGATGCATACTCCGGCTATAACCAGATTCCGATGAGCCAGGCTGATGAGGAGAAAACAACCTTCATTACCGAAGAAGGTACGTACTGTTATAAAGTAATGCCTTTCGGACTTAAAAATGCAGGTGCCACCTATCAAAGGCTTGTCAGAGGAATATTCAAAGGTCAGATGGGCAAAACGGTTGAAGCCTACATAGATGACACGGTGGTGAAAAGCAGGAGGAAAGGCGATCATCTCAAGCACTTGGAAGAAGTGTTCGATGCACTCCGAAGGTACAAGATGAAGCTCAATCCAGCCAAGTGTTCTTTCGGAGTCTCATCCGGACAGTTCCTCGGACATATAGTCAACCGAAGAGGAATCGAAGCCAGCCCATCGCAAGTCAAGACTCTAGTAAGTTGCGAAGAGCCAAAAATGCAAAAGGAGGTCCAAATTCTGACAGGAAGGGTAGCCGCCCTGAGCAGGTTCGTATCCCGACTGACAGGCCGATGCAGACCATTTTTCCAGGCAATTAAAAGCGGAAAAGGAAACATATGGGGGCCAGAACAGGCAGAGGCCCTCCAGAAGTTGAAACAGTATCTCCAAAGTCCACCGATCCTCACCTCACCAAATCCAGGAGAACCATTGCATCTGTACCTCGCCATGTCAACAACCTCAACCAGCGCAGCGCTAATAAAAGATGACAAAAAGTGCCAGAAACCAGTCTTCTTCAGCAGCAAGTCCCTATCTGATGCGGAAACCAGATACACCATGGCGGAGCGAGCTGTTCTTTCTCTAATCAACGCAAAGAGACGACTGAGGCACTATTTCGAAACTCATCCAATCGTGGTGCCAACCACCATGCCGATGAGATCTATCATGTCCAAACCCGATCTGACTGGAAGAATAACCAGATGGGCGTTGGAACTCGGGACATTTGACATTACGTATGTGCCACGAACAGCTATCAAAGGTCAAGCCTTAGCTGATTTTCTCCTAGAAGCAGAGCCAGAGTCCATCCTCCAAGATCCAGATGAACACGAATGGACTCTCTATGTAGACGGATCAGTTGGTTCAACTGGCTCGGGAATTGGGCTCGAAATTATAACACCAGACGGGACCCGAATCCAGCAGTCAGTGCGTCTGGAGTTCCCCGCCACCAATAACGAAGCAGAGTACGAGGCACTCCTAGCTGGGCTGCGACTAGCTCAGAGCCTCCGTATTAAGAAGCTCCGTATTTTCAGTGACTCACAGCTGGTGGTGAAACAAGTTCAAGACGAGTACGACGCAGGAGAAAAGCTGCAGCCCTATAAGAAGTTGGCTCAGATGGAGCTAGACAGACTGGAGCAGTATTCCCTCAGTCAGATCCCAAGGGAGGAAAATGAAAATGCGGATCGATTGGCCAACATGGCTTCAATCAACGATCAAGACCTGACCAGAATCACCCCGATCGACTATCTTGATGTCCCAAGCATCCATCAGTCAGATGTGGTGTGCGCAATACCTTGGGAGCCGAGCTGGATGGACCCCATAGCAGAATACCTCAGAAATGGTACACTCCCTGATGATAAAACAGAGGCTCGGAAAATCCGCATGAAGTCGGCCAGGTATGCCTTGCTACACGGCCAGCTGTATAGAAGATCTTTTGGTGGACCTTACCTTCGATGCCTCACACCTTCAGAGGCATCGGCCGTAATGAAAGAAATCCATGAAGGGTCATGCGGAAATCACTCGGGGGGACGAGCTTTGGCCCATAAAGTACTAAGCCAAGGATATTTCTGGCCTTATCTTTCCCACGATACTGAAGCCTTTGTCAGAAGGTGCCGAAAGTGTCAGTTCCATGGGGATTTCATCCATCCGCCACCAGAACTGCTTAACCCCATATTCAGCCCACACCCATTTGCACAATGGGGGATTGATGCAGTTGGACCACTTCCCATGGCCCTCAGATCAGTGAATCAAGCACTGATAGCAACTGATTATTTCACCAAGTGGGTCGAGGCAGAAGCTTATTCCAGCATCACTCATAGGCACGTGATCAAATTCATATGGACCAATATCATCTGCAGGTTCGGAGTACCGAGGGCGATAGTGATTGACAACGGATTAAATCTGGATAATCAATGGACCAGACAATTCTGTAAAGAACATGGGATCCAGTTGAGAACGTCATCGGTCGCATACCCTCAAGGAAATGGCCAGGCCGAAAGATCCAACAGAACCATATTGAATACCCTAAAGAAGAAGCTAGAAGAGCATAAGGGAGTGTGGCCAGACAAACTTCCAGAGGTACTGTGGTCTTACAGAACAACATCAAGAATCCCTACAGGAGAAACACCATTCTCAATGGCGTATGGGACAGAAGCAGTCATTCCAACAGAACAAATAGTGCCAACAGCCAGGACAGAGCTGTATCAGGAAGAACTGAACGACCAACAGCTGGTTGATGGACTCGATCTGCTCGAAGAGAGGCGAGAACAAGCTGCCATCATGCTAGCAGCCTACCATCAGAGGGTCAGGAACACCTTCAACAAAAAAGTCAAAAGACGAGAATTCCAGGTGGGCGATATGGTACTACGAAAGAAGATCGGGCTAATCGGAAAACTCAGGGAAAATTGGGAAGGACCATACACAGTCACAGAGGTCATAGGACGTGGGGCTTACCGCCTCAGGAAAAGTGACGGCAATATGGAACCCAATTCACAGAATGCCTCACGACTGAAGAGGTATTATCCCTGATATTTATTTCGTTCTCAGAATAATAAAACAGAGGCATCTGAGCCCAGCTTTATCTCTCTAAAATTTCCATTTTAGTTGTCCTGACTCAGTCAGATATTGTTATCTTTGTAATTTCACGGTTATAATAAAAAGATGGTCATCCTTCTTGCAAACAGATAGCCAAAAATTAATCAATCCTAAGTAGTGAGATGACAGAGGCTCATATGCCTGACTCACTCTTTCAGAGGAATAAGTTTACAAAATAATTCCTAATTAGTGAGGTGCCAAAGGCTTATATGCCTGACTCGCTCTTTCAGAGGAATAAATTCTAGAAGGTGACAGAGGCTCATATGCCTGACTCACTCTTTCAGAGGAATAAGTTTACAAAATAATTCCTAATTAGTGAGGTGCCAGAGGCTTATATGCCTGACTCACTCTTTCAGAGGAACAAATTCTAGAAGGTGACAGAGGCTCATATGCCTGACTCACTCTTTCAGAGGAATAAGTTTACAAAATAATTCCTAATTAGTGAGGTGCCAGAGGCTTATATGCCTGACTCACTCTTTCAGAGGAACAAATTCTAGAAGGTGACAGAGGCTCATATGCCTGACTCACTCTTTCAGAGGAATAAGTTTAAGGAATAATTCCTAATTAGTGAGGTGCCAGAGGCTTATAAGCCTGACTCACTCCCAGAGGAATAACATTAAAATATTTCCCAAATGGTGAAATGACAGAGGCTTACAAGCCTGACTCACTCCCAGAGGAATAAAATTAAAATATTTCCTAAGTGGCGAAATGACAGAGGCTTACAAGCCTGATTCACTCCCAGAGGAATAAAATTAAAATAATTTCAAGTAATGAGATGACAGAGGCTCATAAGCCTGATTCACGATAAAAATTGCCTGACTCGTACCATAGGAAAGTGCAGTTTCCATTAAATAAAGCAAAAAATTGCCGTTTTGTATTACAAAATTGCCTGAAAGGCATGTTACAAAACACAGCACTACAAAAGGAATACGGAGTGACCTAAGCTTGGCCTGAACCACTAAAATCTTTTCCTAAGGTATCCACATGTGTGGTCGGAGGGAAGAATTCTATGGAGGGGTTGAGAGGGTCAGCAGGGAGATATCCCTGAAGGAATTCTGTGAAAAGATTCTGAGCATGACTAGGCTCGGGGCTGGAATATGGCCTCTGCACCCCTAACACCTTATCCATGGCATCAGGATCTTTGATCTTCCTCCTTGCTGGATCCTTCTCTCCAACAACAAAGCCCTTCCTCCAGAATTCACCAGCTACAATCCTGTTCATCTGAGAATAGTGCTGGTGCATGTCAAGCCCTCCTTTCTTACTCATCTCCAGGGCTGACTGAGAGATGCCGAATCGGTGTTGAAGAGCCTCATGGTCAGATGCCAGCCTCTCCTTCTCACTGGTCAACCTGGCATTTTGCTCTTTTGTTTGAGCCAGTTCCTCTTCCAATTGGGCAACCCTGGATGGGAGGTCCCCTAGCTGAGCTTTCAGTTTTTTCTCCTGATCGTCCTTCTCAGCTAGGTCAGCTCTCAGGCGTTCAAGCTCCTTCACGCCCTCCTCGTGGGAAAGACATAACGCATTGACGCTGAAGAGAGCCTGAGAAGAAAAATTCAAGGCAAAATGGGTCAGCAATGTGGGTCAGTAATGTATACAAAAGTAGGAATAACATGGAATCAAGCAAATACGTACCCCCAATAACAACCCCGGAGTTTTGCGCACAAGGCGGTCAGGGTCAGCATGCCTCTGTGCCTCGAGCTCCTCCGACGTCCAGAGCGCCTGCGCCCGTGTTATCATGGCGGACATAGAAGTAAGGCTGGAGGTGGATTGGTCAGAAGAAGCAGAACTCTTCTCCTTACCCTTATGCTTCCTCTTCTTACTGGGCCTTTCTTCCCCCGTCGGTCTGGTTCGGGAGGAAGAAGGTTGAAGCAGCTCAGGGATGGTGGTCTGCACAAGTGCAGACCCGGAAGCATCGCCCGCCGGGTTGACATTCGCAGCCTGAAGACTAGAATCCAGAGGCACTTGCCCTTGATCGGTCGAAGGAGCAGCCATCTCCTCCATGTCATCATCATCATCCTCAATCACTGGTCTGATCGGATCCATAATGATCTTGTACTTGGCTCCTAACCTGGATATACCCTGCAAATTGGCAGGAGTAAGCAGGTCAGTGCATGATAAACGGTCCGACCAGACCTTGGATTTTAACAAAGAAATACGGGCTTCTACATCCTGAGCCACTATCTCTGTATCCCTATAACCTAAAGACTTATAAACAAAATCCGCCCTGAGCTGGTCGCATCCGGAACAGAGGCAGGATTCCTTATGGATAAAAGAAAAGGGAAGAAGGGCTAAATGCTTGAAAACACATGGGATCGGCCATCTCCTAGAATAGGGGTAAAACCAAGCCCCCTTCACCAAAACCATCTTCTCCTTCCAGTACTTCTCTGTTTTCTCAGTCCCCTGGCAGATCGCCCGACCCTTGAATGGGTAGAAGTTGTACCTCCCTTCACAGTCTTTCAGACCCACAATCTTGTAGCTGAGCAGAAGATCTGCCAGACCCAAGGATAGCCTTTTCTTTCTGTTGATCAGGATTAACATGGAAATTATCCTGAAGAAGTTTGGGTTGACTTGCAGAGGGGCTATTCCTAGGGTGAAGAAAATAAAATGAAAAAGAGGATGGAGAGGAAATCGAAGCATTTTTATCTGAAGGGCCGACAACAACACCTCGTCCGGACCCACTCCGTCGCCCAATCTGAAGTCGAAAGAAGGATCGTACTCCATCAAGATCACCTCTTTTGGGATCCTACAATCCCTCCTCAGACTTTTAAGGTTCACAGATTTTCTTTTGTGAGCTTCAAGTGGTTCTGCCACGAAGGGAGCTGGTTCGGTGGAGGATCCAACGGGAGCACCTCCAGGAGCATCGGTCCCAACCGGGTCGGATATTGCGGGAATTCCAATCGGAATTACATCAGCAATATCTGCCTGGTTGTTTATCTCCGAAACAGCTGCTCCCAAGCCAGATAGGTCCGGACGACTTGGTATGGACAAAGAAGGAGGAGAAGATGAAGAAGATGGATTTGCAGAAGGGGGGCTCGGAACCTCAGATCCCCCATATTCTTGATGGGTCGTCTCTTCGGTAGATCTTGTGGCGCTACTATCAGACATGATGAGAATGACAAACTTACACAGATAACCGGCGAGAAGAAAGAAGAACCTCCGGTAATCAAAGTACAATCGGCGGTCAAAGCTTGAACACTGCTAAAGATTGCTTGCAAGATTTGAAAGCGATGAAGAGTGAAAATGAGATCACACAAGGGTTTATATACGCACTGCATATCAACAGACACCGTTAAGGCTGAAGAGATGCGTCGATTCCCTATGCCTCGAGTACAGCGAACCGGCGGCTGCCATCATGAACTTCGAAAACACACGTCTCTCCACAATAATGACACTGACGTCATCAACAAAACGGCTGGCATCAATCAATTCAAATAAATTCGGGCCAAGCCCACGAATCGTATGCCCGACCCGAATGGGGCTAGTGTAAATAGTGAAAATTACAGGCCCAGGTCCATGTATTAGGCCCAAAGAATATTGAGCCCATGTAGTATGTGAATAATAAATAGCCCATATATTGTACCCACCAAATACACGTGGGACCATCAACGTGGGTCCATTCCCTTGAAAAATGGATCAACAACCCACTACCAAAAAGAGAGTGGGTAGTTATTAAGAAAGTGGGTCATGACCCCATGAACTTAGGCCATGACCCAAGAGCATAAAAATGTATAAATATGGTCATTTGAGGCTAAATAAGATATTCTTTTGATGTGAGTGAAATTTGACACTTACAATATGTTTAACAAGTGTTGGTTGCGTTCAATATGTAACGGGTTGACACTACAAGAAAATAGCTTTTTAACGATATGTTTAACAAGTGTTGGTTGCATTCAATATGTAACGGGTTGACACTACAAGAAAATAGCTTTTTAACGATATGTTTAACAAGTGTTGGTTGCGTTCAATATGTAACGGGCTGGCACTACAAGAGTATTTTTAATATTATAATAAAAAAGATAATTAGGGTTACTATCGCGGACATAGTCCGAACAAGTTGATTTAATTGAAAAAGACTTGGGATTCGGTGCCTCAAGAAATATGAGGTCTTATGTTCGATTCCTATTAGGTGAAAAAAAAAAACAAAAAGAGAGTTACTAATGCAAAAAAAAAAAAAAAATGATGGGGGGGGGGGGGGGGGGGGGGATGTTAATTTTTACTTAATTTCCAAGACAATATGCATTGGGGAAAAGGTTTTTAATCTTGGGTGTTTTAAATGAATGTGATTACCAAAGGATAAGAGCGCTTTTAACCATTAAACTTGGATCATCTCTGGTGATATCTCTGTTTAGATATCAGTGAACCTTAATTTAAAAATGTATAAATATCCACGTTAGTATTTATATATATTATAATTACAAATATATTCTTAGATTTTATATTGACCTAAGCATTTATACACTTTTAGATTGAGGTTCATGGATACATGGAGAGATATATGACCGGAGATGATGTGTTCTTTGACCCTTTCCCTTGGTTTGAGAAAATCAATTTTCTAAGTTTTCTCCTCTAATGCAAAAGGAGAGATGAATTCATTATAAAGTTGAACAAAAGCAATACTTGCACGTTAATTTAGTCAATAAAGAATAGAAGGTTAATTATTGATTAGAGATAGATAAGCAAAAATACCTTTTTCAGAAGAACATAAAGTATTAAAGAAAAGAATTGCAAGAAGTGTTGGAAAAGCGTAACTCCACAACCCAAAATCCATGTTCCCTTGGAGTCTTTGATTGCTTATAGAACCTATATTAATTCAAACAATAACATTTAGGTATAGAAAAGTACTAACAAAATATGTGGGAAAACATCCCCCAAGGCACGAAGATCTTTGTAGCACTTGTAATTAAAGAAAGGTAGTTATAGTTCAACAATCTCAAAGTTGCACACCTTCTATATAAAGATTCAAAAAATACTGTTAAGTATGCGATCAAAGTCCCACATGGGTTAAAAGTGAGAAAGATTATGAGTATATAAAAGGATGTACATATCTTAATTGGTGTGAGGCCTTTTGGAAAAACCCAAGAGCAAATCCGTGAGGGCGTGGCCCAAAGCGAACAATATCACACCATTATTGAGATATGTGGGGTCCGTAATGCCCAACAATTGGTATCAGAGACTGGGTTGCGATTCGGAGGCCAGGAATGACCAAGTCATATGTGCGGCGGAGGTCGGTGATGGTCAAGTCGTATGTGGTGGCGTCATATCAACTAGCGGGAGTGGAAGCGGACAATATCACACCATTGTTGAGATATGTGAAGCCCGTAATGCCCAACATTTTGAACTGCTTGCTCTGTGATACCAATCAGGCCTCCTTCTCTTGTATTGTATTGTACCCCTATAACACTTGTATATATACACACTCCAACACACACATGAGTATATATAACAGCCATTCTCAATATCCCATTATGTGTAAATGAATATATATAACAGCAAGAAAAATATATAAATGAATATATATAAAAGCAAGAAAAATATATAAATGAATATATATAAAAGCAAGAAAAATATATA
This sequence comes from Cornus suecica, assembly GCA_963922005.1. NCBI lineage: Eukaryota > Viridiplantae > Streptophyta > Magnoliopsida > Cornales > Cornaceae > Cornus > Cornus suecica. Next base: position 55,223,106 of record OY998244.1, read on the forward strand.
AATGAATATATATAACTATTGAACATTAGGTACTTTGTCAAATGGAGATGCCTTGTTAGTCTGAACTTTTGTATTAAATTAAAGAGGGCTAATTGCAGTCGCGTGTCACAGTTGTGAGTAGTCAGCATTTATTAATATCGTGGAGAATAAATTAAATTGACTAGAGTTGCGTTTAAGTGACATAAAAAACGGTGTAGCTAACGCTGACATCTTTTTTTAGTGCCCCATTCTTTAACGGAACAATTAATGCATTAATTTCGGTTTAGACTCTAATTAAATGTCGTAGCCCATTGTTAACAAGATTCGCAAACCAAGGCAGGTCTCGGTGAAACCTCATTATATTATTGACTCGACCCAACCAAATTATTGACCTAAAATAGAACTTTTTTCATATATATATATATAAAATATATATCGTGTGGAGCTTCAACTGTATTGTTGTTAATTTAAGTCAGGGTAGAGCCAATTAAGGCCCAGAGGAGGCAGTTTTTAGAAAACAAAATTGATAAAAATTTGCTTGGATGAATCGAGATTTTATTAAAATCTCATTCCTCAAATTAATTAATGTGCATCACTAGTCAATAGGGATGACAACGGGACGGGTTTGGCTAATACCATTACCATCCCATTTAAAAATTACTAATACCAAATCCGTCTCAAACCCGCGACGGGTTGTAATTGGTAATACCATTACCACCCCGTTGGTATAAACGGGTTCCATCGGGTTACCATCGGTTCTACTAAATTATTTCTAATAAATTAGAAGCACAGTTGATTTACTAAATTATTTGATGACAAATTAAGTTATAATGCATTTGATAACAAATTAAATTATAAACCAAGTATCTCTCTCTTATTCTAAGCATATATTTTGCTTTACGTTATAAACCAAATATCCCACATATTTAAACAAACAAATGTATATATACGCATATTGACTGAAATTCTTCCAAAATATATATATATATAGATGTCAACACCAATAATCAAATTAATGAGTTATATATAGACAAAAACGCACATATATATATAATTAAAATTAAAATTGTAAACGGGTCGGGATCGGGTTACCAACGGGTTTTCTAGAAAATCCAAACCCGACCCGAACCCGCTTCGGATTTTAATTTTGGATACCAAACCCGTCCCAAACCTGTTTATAAATTTACCAAACCCGCCCCAATCGAATTGGGACGAATCAAAACCCGGCGGGTCGGACCATTTTGACATCCCTACTAGTCACTTCCTATATCGAAGTAAGATCTTCTGACCAAAACTCACTAATTCAATCAAAACCATTATCACATAGTAATATAAACCAAATAAAACTCAAAAACATTATTGGGTCCATTAATGTAAAGCCCGGTGGAATATCAAAATGGAATATTCCAGAGGATACTGAGGATACAATCCAGGAGCTGAATGTACTTTCTATGTTAGAAATTAATTCTCCCCCAATCAAAAAAATTAACAACTTTTTTTATTAAGTAATAAAAACGCTTAATATGAAAATATTACTCATAAATCTACCAATTTTACTTTCTCTCTTTTCCTATTTTTTCTCACACTTTTGCTCTTCTTTATTGCTAAGCTATAAGACCCTAGCCACCAGACTCCAATATATATAGAAGAAGCGAGGTGGTTAACAAGTTAACTCGGATTGGTGAACAAGTCAACCCTAAAAGGAAGTTCCTAAGATTAGTGAGCATGCTTGATTCAGTATAATGCAGACAACCACAACTATGAACGGCTAAACCGGTATCTAGGATTTTTAACAACCAAGTAGTGTAGACTTCTATTTATTTCAATTGTAAAAGGAGAAACTGAATGACACATATGTGATGATTGTGTAGATAAGTGAACATGCTGATTCAGTATAAGATTTTATATTTATTCTATGCCGTGTCTTAGCTTGAATGAAGATTTAATCTTACTCAATCATGATTATTCAATATGAGCTAAAACTCGGATGCTTAATTCATGATTTTCTACACAATGGTGGTCATTAACATGCAATCTAGATTTAGACATGTCATGCTAAGAGAATATGATATATGCATGTTTTTTATTTAATATTTTAGGAGTAGTTGTAGAGTAGATGCATGCATTAGTCATACTTTATTTGAAGATGGGTTGTTGCCAAGTCGAATGAATTGTTCATTTTTTAGGATTAGGGTTTGCCAATGTTACAACCCTATATCTAATTCACATATGATGAACCACCATTTACAGTTGAATGATTATAGGACTATATTATGCGACTAGTGGTGGTGTTAAAAATACCCTAGAACTTACATTTACTGTTCTTCTCAAAACAAAAATTCTATCTTTACTTTTTGTTATTTTATTTACCTGTCAAAGTAGTTATAGAAAACAATCCCACAAAATACTGCTTCATAATTTAGTTATAATAATTATGTAAGAACACTTTTTGTGTATTGTTTATTTATGCCATATTCTAGACAATAATCATGTTGAGTGTTAGATAGGTTGGATTGGTTTCAATGACATCGATAAGCTTTGTCAAAAACAGAATCTAACGTTGAAGTAATTAAGAATACAAGTAAAGCACGAAAGTGAGTATATTGAGGAAAAATGTCTCCTGAATGACGAAAACAACATTTTCTGAAGCCTTCACTTCAAGCAAAAAGTATTGTGGGTTCAAGAGGGTTATTTTGGCGCAGTTGTGAAGAAAAGCGGTTTTAACAAAAATGCATACGTTTAAACCTACGCTTTCAGTTTCAAAAATTGGCTGGAAAATTCATTTTTACGCTTGAACCTACGCTTGGAGGTATGTTTGGACCTACACTTAAAGCGTAGGCCATCTACGCTTGAAGCGTAGCTGCGGTAAGATTTTGGGTAAATTTTGCTACGATGTCTGATTTGTCCATGAGTTAGTTTTATGATTTGTCCACGACTTTTATATATCATAGTGCGTGCTATATACATTATATTCACTATAATATAGGATTTGGATGTGAAATTACGAGAAATGACGAACTTAGGATTTAGATTATCATTGTCTATAAATACCCAAGTCTACATCAAGAGGAGATACGTCTTTAAGAATTCTCTGCAAGTTTTCTACAGTTTTATCTTCTTCTACAGAGATATACATATGGTGAGAGAATATTATTGAATGATTAGAGATACACAAGTTCTCTCTTGTTATTGGCCGTCTTCAATCGTGCTTCTACATTGACGATTTCTATGCACAATTGAATGGTATAGTTGTTGAAAAATTCACACACCATTTATAGCAACGTGGTTGCATTGATCCGTTGAAGAACGAAGCCATCCGAGTGCAGAGATCGAAGCAGGAGGCTTCGTGGTGATTTTGATCTGTTGAGAAGCAGAGCCGTCAGAGTACGGAGATCGGAACAAAAGCTTCGTGGAGCGCGAGTGAATCTAGACTTTCAGACGTCGGGTGAAGAACAACAAATTACAACGGTTGTAAGTTCTGTTTTCATAGAGTCTATAGAAATTCTCTGATTCATAGTGCATCGATACTCGAGTGTATCCGTGGTTTTTACTTGGAGTCTTTCCAAGGTTTTCCACATAAAAAATCTCTGTGTCTTCTCTTTATTTAAATTTCTGCACTTATATTCATATTTGATTGATTGATGTTTTTTTAATAATTGAATTGAGAATTAGGGTTTGTGACTAATTAAAATTAAATTTATGCTAAATAATTTTAATTGATCGTAAAATCGACAAAAAGCCTATTCACCCCCCCTCTAAGATGTTTTCACTATCGTCTAGGTAATTTCAATTGGTATCAGAGTGTGGTTGCCCCGATTTAGGTTAACTACCTAGGGTTAGATCGTGGACTTTGACGATGGAGATGCCTCGTGAAGGAGGTTCCATATCTAGACCCCTTTTGTTTGATGGGTTGAATTACACATATTGAAAAGTGAGGATGAGAGCATTCTTGAAATCTTTAGATGAGAGAGCGTGGAATGCTGTCGAAGTAGGATACTCACCTCCCACTGTGAAAGACGATGCAACTAATGAAGTGAAAGCAAAACCGTCAAACGAGTGGACTGCTGCTGAGACGAATAGTGCGAATTGGAACTTAAAAGCGTTGAATGCGTTATACAATGTTGTTACTCTGAGTGATTTCAAGAGGATTGCTACTTGCGTAATTGCCATGGAAGCTTGGGACATTCTCCAAGTTACTCATAAAGGAACTTCGAAGGTTAAACAATCGAAACTTCAAATTTTGAATTCTCGATTTGAGCAGCTGAAGATGGAGGAGGATAAAATCTACGCCAAATTTGAGGCTAGGTTAATTGATATTATAACAGGTTGTCATAACCTAGGTGAGCCTATTCATGAGACTACCATAGTAAAGAAAATCATTAGGTATCTTCCTAAATGTTTTCGATCTAAGGTCACTGTCATTTCAGAGGCCATGAGTCTTAAAGAAATTAACATTGAAGAATTAGCTGGAAATTTAAAATCTTATGAGATGGAGATGTTAAAAAATCCCCCTAAAAAGGGTAGTGGCACAAAGGAGAAGAGTATAGCTTTCAAAACTGCTAGGGAGGATGATGTTGAATCTGATGAAGAAAGTGAGTTGAGTTTGAGTGATATTGTCATGTTTGCTAAAAGGTTAAAAAAATTTATTAAGGCTAAACAGAATGGCCAATGATAAAAATTTGGAGATAAGTTGTGTGAGTCTAGAAGTAGAAATAAGACTCAAACTAGGAAGGACAAGTCTGATCTTAAAAAGAAGAAACCCCAATGTTTTGAATGTTAAGGATATGGTCACATAGTTGCAGAGTGTGCAAACACTTTGAAGAAATCCAAAGGATTAGCTGTCAGTTGGGATGATGACTCTGATAATGGATCAGTTAGTGATGCGACAGACTCGGATGTAGGTGATGATTCTGAGAATTTCACTGTGTTTGCTGCACAAAGCAAGGAGGTTAGAGAAGTTGATATAAGTTGAGTGATGTCTGAAGAAGAAGGTTCTGAGAGTGATGAAGGTTGTGATGACACTCTTCAAGAGTCTTATGACAAATTACTTGATAAGACCTCACAATTTCACAAAAATTACATGAAACTGTTGACTAAGAGTCTTAACATGGACAAATAATTACATTTTTTAAAAGATGAATTACTCAAAAGTTCTCAAACTTAAAATCTCTTACAAACTCAAAAGGCCAAACTGGTTGAAGATTTGAAGAAGTGTGAATTAGAAAGAACTCATAATTTGAAGTTAGTAGAAGATCTCAATAAGGACGTGGAAAAAGAGTTGAAAGATGCTAGATTAACTCTTTGTAAATGGTCTGAAGGAACTCTTAAGCTCGATGAGATGTTGAGTAAGGGAAAATCAGTAGGAAATACACAGGGTTTGGGTTTTGTTGGAGTAATGCCGAATTCGAGTGTTGTTGCAAAAACCACCTTTGTAAAGGCCTCCCATTTAGCGTCTAGTTCTTCACAAGGAAATTCAAATTGGAATCCTGATGTTCAAGCCTATGTCAAAAGACTTATTGAAAGCAAACATTTTCTTACCACTAGATATCATAGGAGGTTGACTGATAAAGTTCAGAGGTTTGTTCCTTTATGTCACCACTGTGGTGTCAGAGGTCACATTCGACCTAAGTGTTCTAAGCTGTGAGGGAAGGAGTTGAAGTCAGTGAAGGAACAAAGAGTTCAACATGGAGATCATATTCAAGATCAAATTCGATTGTTGAATGAAGAAATGAAGAATTTTTCAAGATTAGCGAATGGAGCTCCGAAGATAAAGAAGACATGGATTCGCAAAGGTGACCTACACTATCTTGTAGTTCATACTGCTCTTAGAGCATGCAAGTCTACTTCTTGGTATCTGGATAGTGGATGTTCGAGGCATATGACTAGAGATAAGTCATTTTTTGGATTTCTCGAGGAGTGTCATGGTTGGATAATAACATTTGGTGATGATAAGAAGTCAAATGTTAAAGGAAAAGGTACGGTTATGATTCCTGGTCTACCTAAACTAGAAGATGTGCTTTATATAGAGGGTCTTAAAGCAAATTTGTTGAGCATAAGTCAGATATGTGATAACAATCACAAGGTCACTTTTTCTCATAATAAGTGTTCGATCATTGACTCTTTTGGGAATTGCGTGATGGAAGGTATGCGTTCAGTTGATAATTGCTATTGCATTGTTCCTAGTTTTTAATTGTTATGCAATAGAGTTAAACTTGATGAAGTTGAAATCTCGCATCAGCGGATGAGACATGTTAATTTTTGAGAATTAACAAAAATTACTGAGAGTGAAATTTTTAAGGGAGTCCCTAAGCTTGGTTATACAAAAAGGGATTGTGTGTGACTTATGTCAGAAGGGTAAATAAGTCAGATGTCAGCACAAAAAGACAAATGTCATTGGTACTTTTAGACCTTTAGAGCTGTTGCATATTGATTTAATGGATCCCACTAGGACCATGAGCAAAGGAGAAAAAAAGTATATTTTTGTCATGGTGGATGATTACTCAAGGTTTGCATGGGTTGGATTTCTAAGTGAAAAGTATGAAGCTTCTGAAAGTTTTAAGAGGATTTGGTTAAGAATTCAGACTGAGAAGAATTGTTCCATTTCTAGAGTGAGAAGTGATCATGGAAGGGAGTTTGAAAATTTAGAAATTGAAGTGTTTTGTGATGAGAGAGGAATAAAACATGAACTTTCAGCACCAAAAAATCCTCAACAAAATGGAGTAGTTGAGAGGAGGAATAGGGTTATTCAGGAAATGGCCAATGTTATGCTACAGGGTAGGAATGTTCCTAAGTGTTTTTGGGCCAAGCGGTGAACACAGCGTGTTACACCTCAAACAGAGTTTATCTTAGGCCTATCACCTTAAAAACTCCTTATGAACCGTGGAATGACAAGAAACCCAATGTGAAATATTTCAAGATTTATAGAGCAAAATGTTATATATTCTTAGAGATCATGAATCTATTGGGAAGTTCGAGTCTAAGAGTGATGAAGGAATATTTTTAGGTTATTCATTGACTAGTCGAACATATATGGTGTTTAACCTTAGAACTCAAACTATGTTGGAATATGCCAATATAGTGGTTGATGACTCATGTGTTGATGAGTCTCTGACGTCTGTTGTGGAGGAAGATAGTGAGCCATTCTTTATATTGGATAATGATTCTTCAGAGGTTGATAACAAGGACAATGTGGTTAATGATGATACTTCAAATCCTGTAGAATCACATGATCAAATTGGTGATGTTCAGCCTACTCCTTCTAAAGAACCATCTGCAAAGGTAAAGTTGTACCATCCTTTTGATAATGTTATAGGATCTGTTGATCAGATGATGGTGACACGGAGAAAGGCTAGGAATAAGGTTTCACATGCATGCTATACATCTTCCCTGGAACCTAAAAATGTCAAATAAGCTCTTCAAGATAGTGAGTGGATAAATGCTATGCAAGAAGAACATCAGCAGTTTGTTAATAATGATGTGTGGTATCTTGTGCCTAGACCGAAAGAGATAAACGTGATTGGTACCAAGTGGATTTTCAAGAATAAAAAGGATGAAAATGGTACAATTGTTGGGAATAAAGCTAGGCTTGTTGCTCAAGGATATACTCAGATGGAGGGTATTGATTTTGATGAGACTTTCGCTCTGGTTGCTAGGCTTGAATCTATTTGGATTTTGTTTACTATTGTTTGTCATCTTGGATTCAAGTTGTATCAAATGGATGTGAAAATTTGATTTTTGAATGGTGTTCATCAAGAGGAAGTATGTGTGGAGCAACCTAAAGGATTTGAAGATCCTCATTGTCCGGATCATGTTTACAGGCTGAAAAAGGCTTTATATGGGCTAAAGCAAGCTCCTGGAGCTTAGCATGAAAGGTTGACTGATTACCTGTTTGGAACAAGTTTTGCTCGAGGGGGAGTGGACAAAACACTATTTATTCATAAAATTGAGAGTGATACAGTTGTTGCTCAAATCTATGTTGATGATATTGTATTTGATTCCACTTCTGATCAGCTTGCTCATTATTTTGGAGATCAAATGAAACATGAATTTGAGATGAGCATGATTGGTGAATGAAACTTCTTTCTAGGGCTTTAAGTTAGGCAATTAAATGATGTGATTTTTGTTTCTCAAATTCGTTATGCCTTGGAATTAGTAAAGAAGTTTGGTTTGGAAAAGGCTAAAGATGCTTACACTCCTATGAGTACCAGTGTCAAGCTTAACATAGATACTAAAGGCAAAGATGTTGACCCTACACTTTATAGGAGTATGATTGGGAGTTTGTTGTACTTGACTGCTAGTCGACCTGATATTGCTTTTAGTGTTGGTTTGTGTGCACATTACTAGGCAAGTCCTAAGGAGTCTCATATTACTGTTATGAAAAGGATTATCAAGTATGTTAAAGAGACAGTGAATTATGGACTGTGGTATCCATCAGGTACTAATACTGATATCACATTTTTTTTTATGTTGATTAGGCCGATAATGTTGATGATAGAAAAAGTACTAGTGGAGGGTATTTTTATATTAGAAATTGCTTAGTTGCTTGGCATAACAAGAAGCAAAATTGTGTTTATCTTTCCACTGTTGAGGCTGAGTATATAGCAGTTCGTAGTTGTTATACTCAGGTTTTGTGGATGCGTCAGATGTTGTAGGATTATGGTTTTTCTCAAGGTACAATGACTATGTTTTGTGATAACAGGAGTGCAATAAATATTTCTTAAAATCCTGTTCAACACTCTAGGACAAAGTATATAGATATTCGACATCATTTCATTCGTGATCTTGTTGAAGATGGTATAGTGTCTCTAGAGTTCATATCCACAGATTCTCAGTTGACATATATCTTTACAAAACTATTAGATTTTCAAAAGTATGTTAGTCTTAGAAAATCTATTGGTATTCTTTCTTTAGAATAAATATCTTATTATCTATCATTCTAGGAACACATTGCATTATTTTCCTATAATTGATATGTAATCATGCATTTGTATTATTTTTATTCATGTATGCATTTTATTTTGAAATAAATGACAATAAATTTTTTGAGACTGTTGAGCTTGGCTAGAGTATAAAAGTTGTCATATTTTACTCTATTTTTACATTTACTTGTCTCATTATACATATGTGAAGTAGAGGTATCAGTTTGACCTAAGATTTTTGGATGATCACTTGACATGATTATTTTATGTTACAAAACTTTAATCTTAGGTGCTAGTTGCTTCGGTGATGATTATAATGTCTGTTGAATTTGTTAATTTTTTTTATTTAACCTGAAGTGGATGAAGGTTCATGAGCTATGCTAGATTGGTCTATGCATGAAATTTCCTTTGCATGTGTATGAATGTTGTGGTGAAAGCAGAGGAAATGATAAGATGATAAAAAAAAAAATGCAAAAGGCAGTTCTTCAATCCAAAAAAGGAGAGAAGACTGATGAGCAGAAATCTTATAGAAAAAGCTCGGGCCCAGTTGATCGGGACTAAAAATCCTCATTGGAAAGTTCGGAGCTTAGAAAGACAAAAAGAGATATGGTGAAAAAGTTGAAAAGATGAAAATGAGCAAATTGTGTAACAAAGAAAAATTATTTTTTATTTTTTCCTTCTAGTTTGGATCTTGGATTAAATTATTGTGATGTCCCACATCGTCCGGGTAGAGGTCTGGGGATGTACTTATATATGCAGTGTTGTCTTCAATTGGTATGAGGCCTTTTGGGAGGAGCCCAAGAGCAAAACCGTGCGGGCTAGGCCCAGAGCGGACAATATTATACCAAATGTTGGAGCGGGGTGTTACAATTGGTATTAGAGCCAGAGACCGGCCGGAATTAAGTGTGGGTGCATGCACAAGCCCGTGGGTAACACCAGCGAGGAAGCTGGGTCCCAAGAGGGGGTGATTGTAATTTCCCACATCGCCCGGGTAGAGGTCTGGGGATGTACTTATATGTGCAGTGTTGTCTCCAATTGGTATGAGGCCTTTTGGGAGGAGCCCAAGAACAAAACCGTGCGGGCTAGGCCTAGAGCGGACAATATTATACCAAATGTTGGAGTGGGGTGTTACAATTGGGTCGCCAGCGAGGACGCTGGGTCTCGAGGGGGGGTGATTGTGATGTCCCACATCGCCCGGGTAGAGGTCTGGGGATGTGCTTATATGTGCAGTGTTGTCTCCAATTGGTATGAGACCTTTTGGGAGGAGCCCAAGAGTAAAACCGTACGGGCTGGGTCCAGAGCGGACAATATCATACCAAGTGTTGGAACGGGGTGTTACAATTATCATCATGATTGGTGGGGAGATTATCAACTTTAATATCTATTATTTTCATCTTGCCTTAGTGCTTGAACACGAGAATCTTCATATATATATTTATTTGCAAAACTTGACTTGTGCATTCTTGAGTTTACAAGGTATGTGTGTTGATTTTATTCTATATCGTGTGTATAATGATCGAGTTAAATATGAGAATATGATGTGTTAATGATTAGCTTTGTGTCTCTACTGCCTTACTCACATATTTCTAAAAACAAAAATATTTTATTTTATTTTTATTCATGACATTTTGTATTAATGCATTAGTAGAAGGGTCATGCATAATAGAGATTTTTGTTACCTTGAGAATTTGGATATGATCTGATAAGAGTTCTGTATCTTGGTGTTTTTCCTTGAGTACTTCCTTACATCTCTCTACATTGTTGCTATGGCATATACTCTATTTGCTTGACATTTCAGTGACAAAAAGGGAGAAAAGTATTAAGTAAGGGGGAGAGATTGGTTGGTTAAGATTTCTTGATTAAGATGGAGAAGTATTTAGCAAGGGGAAGTTTATTCTCAAGGGGAGAATGATGATCATTATGTATGCATTGTTGTTATGATTTTCTGATGATCATTATGTTGGTTTATATTTGTTTTCCACATGTACGTTTAATGGTTTGTTCAGTGTTGTGGTTACATGTTTGGTAGTTCGTCATGAAAGCAAGGTGACATTTTATATCTATGTTTGTTGGTGTGTGTTCATTGGTATAAATGTTATGTGGTTATTTGTGAGATTATATTGTAAAACATGATTTTGTCTCAAAAATGCTAAGGGGGAGATTGTAAGAACACTTTTGTGTAATGTTTATTTATGGCATGTTATAGACAATAACCAGGTTGAGTGTTATATAGGTTGGTTTGGTTTCAATGACATCGATAAGCTTCGTTAAAAAACAGAATCAAACGTTGAAGTAATGAAGAATACAAGTGAAGCACGAAAGTGAGCATATTGAGGAAAAATGTCTCCTAGAGGGCAAAAATGATATTTTTCGAAGCCGTCACTTCAAGAAAAAAGTATCATGGGTTCAAGAGGGTCATTTTGGTGCAGTTGCGAAGAAAAGTGGTTTTAACAAAAATGCCTACGCTTAAGCCTACGTTTTCAGTTTCAAAAAGTGGCTGGAAAACATATTTTTACGCTTGAACCTACGCTTGGAGGTACCTTTGGACCTACACTTGAAGCGTAGGCCATCTACGCTAGAAGCATAGGCCTAGCTACGCTGGAACCGTATCTGCGGCAAGATTTTGGGTAAATTTTGCTAAGATGTCTGATTTGTCCATGAGTTGGTTTTATGATTTGTCCACGATTTATATACATCAAAGTACGTGCTATATACATTATATTCACTAGAATATAGGGTTTGGATGTGAAATTACGAGAAAGGGCGAACTTAGGGTTTGGATAATCATTGTCTATAAATACCCAAGTCTACATCAATAGGAGATACGTCTTTAAAACTTCTCTGCAAGTTTTCTTCAACTTCATCTTCTTCTACAGAGATATACAAATGTTAAGAGAATATTATTGAGTGATTAGAGATACATAAGTTCTTTCTTGTTATTGGCCGTCTTCAATCATGTTTCTACATCAACGATTTCTATGCACAATTGAATGATATAGTTGCTAAAAAATTCACATACCGTTTATAGCAACGTGGTTGCGTTGATCCATTAAAGAATGGAGCCGTCTGAGTGCGGAGATCGAAATAGGAGGCTTCATGGTGATTTTGATATGTTGAAAAGCAGAGTCGTCAGAGTACGGAGATTGGAATGAAAGCTTCGTGGAGCGCGAGTGAATTTAGACTTCCAGACATTTAGTAAAGAACAACAAATTACAGTGGTTGTAAGTTCTATTTTTATAGGGTCTATACAAATTCTCTGATTCATAGTGTATCGATACCCAAGTGTATCCGTGATTTTTACTTGGAGTCTTTCTAAGGTTTTTCACGTAAAACATCTCTGTATCTTCTCTTGATTTAAATTTCTGCATTTATATTCATATTTGATTGATTGATATGTTTTTGAGAATTGAATTGAGAATTAGGGTTTGTGACTAATTAAAATTGAATTTCCGCTGAATAATTTTAATTGATTATAAAATTGACAAAAAGCCTATTCCTCCCCCCTCTAGACTGTTTTCACTATCGTCTAGGTAATTTCAAATTATATACAAAGTTGTGATATATATAGTTCCTGTGGATACGATATCCCTATCATAAGCATATTTTACTACAATAAAGTTTGTGCAGTTACGATAGGTAAAACTTGATCAATTTTAAGGGCTTATTTCCATTACTATTCTTAATAATTATTTTGCCCGACTTTAGACACGATCACATGGAAAGCCCTTACTTGATGGTGAAACAATCAACATACCAAATAAAGATGCCTCTTCTTCTATAAAAGAGAGGAGTCTCCGCTACAATTAAGAGGACTTTTGGAGGAGTTTTAAAGAGAGCTTTTGGAGAACTCTTGAAGACTAATCCGGTGCAGACTTGTGCATCATTCCATAGAAGAACCATCAACCATGGAAGGGGTGTCTCCATCAATAATGCAGACAACCACGACCATGAGTGGTTAAACCGGTATCTAGGATTTTTAACAAAACCCTAACCAAGTAATGTAGACCTTTTATTTATTTCAATTGTAAAAGGGAAAACTGCAGGACACATATATGATGATTGTGTAGATGAGTGAACATGCTTGATTCAATATAAGATTCTATACTTATTCTATATCTTGTTTTAGCTTGAATGAATATTTACTCTTACTCTATGATGATTATTCAATATGAGCTAGAACTCGGATGCTTAATTCATGATTTTCTACACATTGGTGGTCATTAACATGCAATTTAGATTTAGAGAGGCCATGCTAAGAGAAGATGATATAAACATGCTTTTTATTTAATATTTTAGTAGTATTTGTAGAGTAGATGAATGCACTAATCAGACTTTATTCGAAGATGAGTTGTAGCCGAGTCGAATGAATTGTTCCTTTTTTTGGGATTTGGGTATGCTAATGTTGCAACTTTATATCTGATTCACATATGATGGACCACCATTTATAGTTGAATGAATATAAGCCTATATTATGCGGCTAGTGATGGCATTAGAAATACCCTATAACTTATCTCTAATGTTCTTCTTAAAACCAAAATTATATCTTTACTTTCTATTATTTTACTTATGTGTCAAAATAGTTATCTCTAATGTTGCTTCATAATTTAGTTAGAATAATTATATATAGAGTTTGGATATATTTAGTTCTTGCGGATACGATATACCTATCATAAACATACTTTACTACAATAGGATTCATGCACTTGCGATATGTAAAACTAGATTAATTTTAAGGGCTTATTTTCACTACTATTCTTAATCTTTGTTTAAGCCTAGCAATCATACCGATTAGTATCTTTTCGCCAAAAAGGATGCCAAAGCTCGACTCATTAGGTGGATCCTACTACACCAAGAGTTTGATATCACCATCAAAGATAAAAAAAAAAAGTGTAGAAAATGTTATTGCTGATCATTTATCTCGTCAGGTCTTTGATGAATTACCTGATACAATGCCAATAAATGATTCTTTTCTAGATGAACAACCTTTTGCTATTTATGAAGTACCTTGGTTTGCTAATATTGTTAATTGTTTGGTAACAAGTAAACTTGAACTGCTTAAGATAGAAAAACATTTATCGTGGTGGTACGAAATTTCTATTGGGATGAACTTTATTTGTTTAAATACTACCCTGACCAGATACTAAGGACATGTCTACCTGATAATGGAATAAATAATGTGATTTCTTTTTGCCATAATAATGCATGTGGTGGCCATTTTTCTGTTAACAAAACTGCTTTCAAAATTATGGAATCTGGATTTTATTGGCCTATTCTTTTCAAAGATACTAATGCCTATTGTCGAACTTATGAAAGATGTCAAAAGTTAGGAAGAATAACTCATAGGAATATGATGCCTTTAAACCCAATTTTAGTCATTGAAATATTTGATTGTTGGGGCATTGATTCCATGGGTCCTTTTCCTGTTTCTTTTGGATATCAATATATTTTGGTAGACATTGATTATGTTTCTAAATGTATTGAGGTTGTTCCATGTCAACATAATGATCATAAAATTGTTTTAAAATTTGTTAAAGAAAATATGTTTTCAAGACATGGAATACCTCGAGCCATTATCATTGATGGGGGAAACACTTTTGCAATAAACCATTTGAAATTTTAATGAAAAAATATGGTGTAACTCATAAAGTTGCTACCCCTTATCACCTGCAAACAAGTGGTCAAGTTGAACTTGCTAATTGGGAAATCAAATAGATTTTAGAAAAAATGGTTAACCCAAATCGTAAAGATTGGTCTTTGTGATTAACTGATGCACTTTGGGCTTACCGTACAACTTATAAAACCCCGATTGGTATCTCTCCCTATAGATTGATTTACAAAAAATCTTGTCACTTGTCTGTGGAACTGGAACATAAAGCATACTGAGCTATAAAGGCATTTTACTTTTGTTTGGATACTGCTAGTAGTGTTAGAAAACTTCAATTAAATGAGTTAGCATAACTGATGAATGAAGCATATGAAAATTCTAGGATTTACAAGAAATGAATGAAAGGTTTTCATGATACGAAAATTTTGAGCCTGAACAAAACGTTTTCTTGTATAATTCTATATTACATCTTTTTCCTGGAAAACTTCGTTCTAGATGGACATGTCTTTTTGTGATTAAAATAGTTTTTCATTTTGGAGTTATTGAAATAAAGGACTCGAAGAATGCTAATATGTTTAAAGTTAATGGTCAGCGCCTTAAGCCATTCATGGAGAATTTTATTGCAAATGTTGACACCATACATTTGAAAATTCCATGTTATGAAGACTAATAATGTGTACATTCTAGAGCCCAATTTTTTGCCTCTCCACTTCTGTTTTTGTATTTTGTTTCCTTTTTGTTACGGATTCTAACAAGAGTAAGACCTAACTTGAAAGAAAAAAAACAAAATAAAAAAAAAAAAATCATCTCTCAGGTACACTTCTACTCTCATTCTCTACCTTCTATTCTACATTGAGGACAATGCTTATATTAAGTTGGGGGGAGTGATAATATGTTTTTTTTTTCATTTCTTTTGTGCTTTAAAAACAAATTACAAATTATTGTCTGCTTGAAGATGTTAAACTTAATTAGTGTTTCTAGGAGGCAACCCAAAGTTTTCTTCCACTTTGTCGTAGATTTTTTATTTATATATTTTATTTGTTATGTTTTGATCTTGAAACTTAAATTTTTGAAAATAAAAAAATGTTTTCCAATTGTTCCTTTGAGTATGTAGCTATGTTTAGCAAAATCAATCTAGTTAGAAAGTGATACCATCTTGCTAAGTGAAGTTCTGATTGGACTGAGCTTGGATTCTATTTGCTTCATTCTAATGACATACACGTATTTTTGAAAATTAATTGAGTATGTGCTTTGGTGATGCAATCATTCGATATTTAGGCATGTGTCCAGTATACATAAAGCTTAGTAGATTTGATTTTGTTGTAAAATCTTTGGTATCCTTAGTACTTCTCAATCTATCATCTTAGTTTTTCATGCTAAATTTTTTGAAGTTATTTTCAGATCACATGAAGGTTGAATGGATAATATGTTATTATGAAAAAGTGAAGCGCAAATAGCTTAAAGTTTAAGCACACGTTAAGTAGTAATTAGAGCAATGGCTTCTCTATTGAGTAACCGGGCCTCGTGCCTCAGCAAGCATAGAGTGTTCTCGTAAAAAGGTAGAGTTGGCTAACTCTATTTCGTGGCTACTAGTTGATATGCCTTTTTGGTTTGAGGTTAAATGCTCGAGGGATGCCTTGTCATTTAGTGTCCTAAGCCAATTGGTTGGGAGTCACTACATAATCCTCATTACATAGGCCAAATAGAAAGCAAGAGAGCACTAGCATTGCACAGTCTTGAACTTGAAAAAAAAATTAAATATGAAGTGTAAAGAAAAGATGACTCCGTTATCTATTTATGCCTCTGGGGTTCCTATGTGATTTAGATATGGACTTATACTCCTTGTGCTTAATTTCAACATGACTCCCTTATATGATTTTGGTAGAAAGAATGATAACGAATGCCTTTTTTGGGATTGAATGTAAAAACACTAAGTTGAAGTGCATCTGGGTGTTATGTTTAAAATCTTTGGATTATCATATATTTGCGATGTTCAACTTGAAAAAATATAATAATTTT
The DNA here is from genome assembly GCA_963922005.1 of Cornus suecica. Lineage (NCBI taxonomy): Eukaryota > Viridiplantae > Streptophyta > Magnoliopsida > Cornales > Cornaceae > Cornus > Cornus suecica. The sequence goes on from OY998244.1 coordinate 55,239,627, forward strand.
ACTTGTGTTTGTTTATAGAATGAGGTTTTTAGGGTGAGTACGACGTCCTACACGAGCATATCTGAATGGGTGTAATTGTTATTAATCTTGGATTGGATATGTTGAATGCTAGTTATATATGAAAGAGGAACAAGTTTTTGTTTACTATATTTTTTTTTGAGTTAAGGAATTTTGTTATGCTGTAATTGCTAGGGCCTAACAATAAGTTAGTTTGGGGGTGTGATAATTGTCCTAAAGTACATGATTAATATGTCCATTTTATGTATTTTGAACACTTTATGGAAGTTAATAAGTTCGGTTGATATAATATTAATTTTATATGCAAATTAATTCTTGAATTTGAATATTTGTTCTAGAATGGGCACCCAAAATAGTTAAATTGGATGTGAGCAGTGTGAGCTGCATGTGTTTGGTCATTTAGAAAAGTCGAAAGGAAGTGGGTCTTGTTTTGTAGAGCTTATTGAACTTACTTAGAAGATGGTGAAATAAGCATAGGGGGGGGGGTGAATAGGCTTTTTATGAATTAATTAACAAATTAAAATTTTAATTGCGGAATAGTCAATTTTAATTCAATTATATCACAATATAAACCACACAATAATAAATATAAGTGTAGAAAATAAATCAGAGACGACACCAATATTTTTACATGGAAAAACCTTGGAAAGACTCCAAGTAAAAAACCACGGATACGCTTAGGTATCGATGCACTATGAATCAAGAAGTACAAAACTCTATGAAGTTTTAGACTTACAAATCACTCTGATCTGCTTTTCTCCACTCGACGTATGATAGTCTTAAATCACTCACACTCCACAAAGGTCTCGCTCCGATCTCCATACTCTGACGGCTCCGCTTCTCAATGGATCAAAGAACTATGAAGCCTCCTGCTTCGATCAAGGTGGTGTGATGATTTTTCAGTAACTAGATCATCCAATTATGCATAACGATCTTCGGTGTAGAAGCACAATTGGAAAATCTCAAAACAAGAGAGAACTATAAAATATATCATCACTCAATAATTTTCTCTCTCTAAATATCTTTGTAGAAAAATTGCAGAGATCTCTCAAAAGCCACACCCTTCTCTTAGGTTTAACTCATATATATAGAGAAGAGTTTTCAATTAATAGTAAGAATCTTTTTCCAATTAGGATTCATATTTCCATCATTTAAATCTTACAAATATAAATAAATATGTCAATGGTAGTCCAATATATTTATAATAGCTTCTAATCATGTCCCAAAGTGGTTAGGAATCAATTATATAGCAGAATAAACATTTCCAAAAATAATTTAGCGTAGCCACTTACCGAGTACTCAGTGGCGATTCTACTGAGTACTCAATGAACACCCAACTGCGCAAGTTCGCAAAACGCTTAGGAGGATTTTACTACTTTTGCACAAACAGCCTCAAGTTCGCACTTTACCGAGTACTCGGTAACACTCCCACCGAGTACTCAGTGGAAGAAAATACAAATTTCTTTCAACTTGTTTCTTCATTGCATTGTCGCTTCCAGGCATTATTCCACTGAATATCCTTTGTATTTTCACCACTTTGTACACACATTTAACACTTAACAACTCAATCTAAAACACCAAAACTTTAAACATGGTTTTTGATCAGAATAATGCCATTACATAAATAAATGTTCTTACAATCTCCCCCTTGGCATTCTGAGACAAAAACATGTTTATAAATATATCCTCACGATAAAAATAAAATCTATACCTATGAACATACACCGATAAACATAGACATAGACTTTTCTTTTGATCTCATGATGATCTACGAATCCTGCAATCACAACACTTAAACAAACATACTTGTGAAAAGTAAGTGTGGAAAATAAATAGTAGGAATAATCAATATTAAATGATCATAAATAAAATGAATAATTTCAACATGAAGTATAATGATCATTAATCAGTAACAATTAATTCTCCCCCTCAAATAAATACTTTTCCCCCTTAACTATATATCTTTCCTTTTACTAAATACTTCTCCCCCTTTTTGTCACTAAAATGACAATGTAATAAATCATAATAAAAATGAAGATACTTGAAGGAGAAGACACAAAGTGTAAACATTGGGAAAATATTTGAGAAGATCAGAGAATCTAAGCAAAACTTATAGAAATACATAGAACTCTAAAGAATATATCCAGACTTTCGGTTTATAAAAAATCTCTATAATGCATGAACTTAATTCTAATGCATGAATGCAAAATACTTCAATAAAATTAAAAAAACAATTGTTCTTAGAAACATGAGGTTTAAATATACTATCCAAAAATTCTTTCATTCATCATTTTTTGTATGCTCATGAAATCAAATAATCATTACTCATGCAAATACTATAATGTCATTAGAATAAAATGCATAAAAGTTATCCCCACTCACTCATACACAATAATCTTCATGAATTAAATTTAAAAGAATGGTCCCCACAGTGGTGAAATAAACTTGCTAATTTTTACATCTGATCTACATAGTCTTCTGTGTTTTTGTGAACATTCTCTATGGTAGACCAATCTCCCTTCTTCTATTTCATTGATCAAACTTTGCCATGCTAAAATATTTTTTCATATTTATCCCTTTTTATCTTTCTAAGTCTCAGGACTTTCCAGTGGAGATTTTTAGTCTCGACCAATTGGGCCCAAGCTTCTTTCATGGGATTTATGCTCATCGGTTTTCTCCCCTTTTTGGATTGAAGAACTACTTTTTGTACTTTTTTATTTTTTTTATTTTTATATATATATTTAACTTTTCTCCTTAATTGTCCCATAGAGAGCATGTGCATGTGCTTATAGGTCAAAATCATCCTTCTCGGTTTCAATTTCACTCATCTATTCACTCATGTGGACCACATCATAAAAATTCAATTTAATCAAACTATAATATAATCAGATTATGGCCCTGTATGGTGGACTCGGGCACCTCCGCCTTAAAAGATGATAAAGATGATGATGTTGAGTTGACATACTGTGGTCTCGAGGCACGTGTACTTTGGCGATGAATAGGTGCTCAGTTAGGAGATTATGATCTCAACCTTTAACATCTCGCCCTACTAGTCTGGCCGCCTCGGCCACTCGCCTCGTCGCACCCTTCACTCTAGCCATGCTTACAATATGGAAAATTTGAAAAGTAAGTGATAATGTGTTGGACACTGAATCAAACTCAAACTATATCTAAATACACCCAATATAACGATGAAACAAGCCTTCATCCCAAAAACTCAATATTCAAGCCACTTTCGAAGTTGAAAAACTTAACTTTTTAGAAAACGGATCATAACACGATTTTGATAGGACTCGTTCGTCTATAATTGTTAAATAAGTCATATGAAATCAAAATAATAGAACAAAACTCACCGAATCGATAGAAATAATGATTTTCCCAAAATTGATATTCGGAGACTTTTCGAATTCTTCACGGGAATCCATACAACTCACCAATGAATCTGACAATCCGACGTCAAGGAATGACGAGGAATCGGATGAGTAGATGGTAGAAATAAACCACAAGAAAATCGATGGAGAAACAAGGGAAATAGAAGAGTTTGAAAAAAAAAATGGTGGGAATGGCCTGACAGGTTTGTTTTATAACAGGCCCGTCACTACGCTTGAAGCGTAGCTGAGCCTACGCTTGAAGCGTAGGTCCACATGACCCAAAAATATTTTCTTCGTCTTCAACCCTATGCACTCTCAAAGCTTCCTACATACCCTTATCTATCCTATTGGCTCAATTTACCCTTCCTACTCAGATGCCGATAGTTTTGCGACTCAATTTTACAGACTTGATCTTAAATACATAAATGACTAAATTACCATCTACAAGTACAAAGTAGGATCGAAAGCTACTCTCAATCACCTAGTACCAATATTTAATGTCGTTGGTGAGACGTTGTTGCCTCTCATTACTCCGGATCAAACTTATCCAGCTCGGGTGGTGGTTTAGTTAGATCAATCGTTTCTACCACACTTAACTGGTTGAACCTCTATGTAGTGCTTCAATCTTTGCCCATTGACGATAAACTTATTTCCAGTGTTAGGATCATCGAGCTCCACGACTCCATGGGTGAACACCTTTGTAATCTTGTATGGCCCATCCCATCTCGATTGGAGCTTACTAGGAAACAACTTGAGTCTTGAATTAAATAGCCAAACCTTCTGGCTGGGCTCAAAAACTTTCTTTCTAATATGCTTATCATGTAACGCTTTTGTTCGAGCCATATAAATCTGAGATTTTTCATATGCATCATTTCTCAACTCCTCAAGCTCCTGAAGTTGGAGTTTTCGCTACGCACTAGCCTTCTTTATATCAAAATTTAATCTTCGAACAACCCAGTATGCTTGATGTTCCAGCTCTACAAGGAGATGACACGCTTTACCAAATACCAATCTATACGGTGTTATACCAATTGGCATATTAAATGTAGTCCTGTATGTCCAAAGTGCATCATTCAACCTTCTTGTCCTATCTTTTAAATCTGGACGCACTGTCTTTTCCAAAATGTTTTTAATCTCCCTATTTGAAACCTTCACTTGCCCTTGTGATTAGGGGTGATAAGGCATACCAATTCTATGAGTGACACCGTACTTCTCACAAAAAGCAGAAAGAAACTGGTTGTCAAAATGGCTTCCACCATCACTAATCAACACTCGTTGTATACCAAATCTTGAGAAAATATTTGATTTCACAAACTCTTCCACCACCTCATGGTCAGCACATTTGGTGGCTATAGCTTCTACCCATTTTGAAATATAATCAACCCCAGAAGTATATACTCCTTCTTATCCGCTTTCAGAAATGGTCCCATGAAATCAATACCCCATACATGAAACAATTCCATAATCGAAATTGGGGTTAGAGGCATCATGTCTCGTCGAGATACGGATCCCAGCTTTTGACATAGCAGATACGCTTTGCAATATTCGAAAGCATCTTTGAATATGGAAGGATAGAAAAATCCACTCTGCAGTACCTTGTAAGCTGTCTTCTGAGCTTCGAAATGCCCTCCACACTCCAGGGTTTGACAAAATGTTAATATGTTTTGCACCTCACTCTCTAGGACACATTTTTTGATAATCTCATCAGAGCAATACTTGTATAGCCACGGATTATCCAGGATATAAAATTTAACTTGGCTGAAGAATTGGTCTCTCTTTTGGAATTCGACATGTGTCTTTATAATTGACAATGTCAGTATACCACGGTATTTGTTCCACAACACCCACATTGAACATATGTTCATCCGGGAATGAATCCTTAATAGGAGTAGTTTCCTTTGTGGACTCAACTATAATCCTCGATAAATGATTTGCAGCAACATTCTCTTAACCCTTTTTGTCTTTGATTTCCAGGTTGAATTCTTACAACAGCAGAATCCACCAGATCAATTTGGGTTTAGAGTCCTTGGTTAGCAAATGCCTCAACACGGCATGATCCAAGTAAACAACAACCTTGGTGCCCAATAGATATGATCGTAATTTATCCAAGGTAAAGACAACTGCCAGCAACTCCTTCTCGGTAGTTGTATAGTTCACCTGAGCTTCATTCAAAGTCCTATTGGCATAGTAAATCGCATACGATAACTTATCTTTTTTCTGACCCAACACAGTTCCTATGGCATAGTCAGAAGTGTTACACATGAGCTCAAATGGTAGAGACCAATCTGGCGGACGAATAATTGGGGTTGTTAAGAGTTAAGTACACGGCTCCTCAAAGGCTTGAAGACACTCTTCATTGAAGACGAAGGTCGCATCCTTAGCCAATAATTTCCATAACGGCTAGGCAATTTTTCTAAAATCTTTAATAAATCTTCGGTAAAACCCAGCATGGCCCAGAAAAGAGCATATCTGCTTAACAGATGTGGGAGGAGGCAATTTTGAAATTAAGTCAACTTTGGCTTTATCTACCATTATCCCTCGCTTTAATACAATATGGCCCAGTACTATCCCCTCTTAAACCATAAAATGGCTCTTTTCCCAACTTAGGATTAAATTCGTTTCCTTGCATCTCTTAAACACCAGTTCTAGATGTTTAAAACATTCTTCAAAAGTTTCCCAAAAAACTGAGAAGTCATCCATGAATACTTCAAGAATTTTCTCTACTATATCAGAGAATATAGACACCATACACTTTTAGAATGTTGTTGGCGCATTACATAAACCGAAAGACATCCGTTTATACGAAAACGTGCTATACGGACAAGGAAAAGTGGTTTTCTCCTGATCAATAGGATCAATCGCCACTTGGTTGTAGCCAGAATATCCATCCGAAAAGCAATAATAGTTCTGCCCGGCTAATCTCTCCAAGATTTGATCGATGAACGGCAAAGGGAAATGATCCTTCCTGGTGTTCAGGTTGAGCTTCCTGTAATCAATACACACGTGCTATCCTGCGGTCATGCGCTGTAGAATTAGCTCACCTTTTGAGTTTGGCACCATTGTGATGCCTGACATCTTCGGCACCACCTGAGTTGGACTTACCCATGTGCTATCAGAAATAGGGTAGATGATACCCGCATCTAGAAATTTCACTACTTCTTTCATCACCACCTATTTCATATTTGGATTAAGCCTTCGTTGCATTTCTCTCGATGGCTTTGCATCCTTCTCAAGATGTATGTGATACATGCAAATCGAGGGGTCTATGCCTTTCAAGTCAGCAACACTCCATCCTACTGCCTCTTTGTTCTCACTCAAGACTTCGACCAGACTCGATTCTTTTTTTTTTGTCAGTTTTGAAGAGTTAAATACTGGAAGAGTCTTACCGGGTCCCAAGAAAACAGATTTAAGCTTTTTAGGTAGTTTCTTGAGTTCCACGGTAGGAGGAGTAGTTAAGGATGGAATTGGTGGAGTATTTGAAACTATCGAAAATGGTTCAATAGACTCCCGTCATGGTTAAATGTATAATGCAGTCTCCATCTCATCCAGCTCTTCATTTTACAACTTCTAATGTGACTCCCAATCAACAACTTTCTCATCCGGCCATTCTCTAGTCATAAATGACTCTAGCTCATCCTTCTCTAGGATTTGAGTCACAAAATCTGCTATGATATCATCCAGTTCATCGCACTCATTAATCTGGAAACATTCCCCCGATTCAGGAAATTGGTGGCTTCCTTCGAACACATTCATCCTAACATTCATATTTCTAAAAGTCAGATCCATGGCTCTGTTTTGCAGTTAATACATACATTTGCCATGGCCAAGAATGGTCTTCTTAATATCACCAAAATGTGTTTCTTTAAGTCAGGGACAGGCTCTATATCCAGGACTACAAAATTAACCGGAAAATAAAACTTACCCACTGGAACAATGACATCTTCAAAAACTCCTCTTGTCTGCTTGACTAATCGATCAGCATATTGAAGTACGACCTTAGTGGGACTGAGCTCACCCAACCCTAGCTGTTGGTAGACTGAACAAGGAAGCAAGTTAATACTCGCACCTTGATCAAGAAAAGTTCTTCCAATTTCATGGTCACCTATGACACATGGAATAGTGGGAGCACCCGGATCTTTCCTCTTAAGTGGAGTATCGCTTAAAAGCAATGAACTCACTCGCTCAGTCAAAAATATTTTTATTGGATTCTTTGCTCTGCTTTTTCGCTTCTTGGTGCAAAGATCCTTGAAAAACTTAACGTAAGGCAGTATCTGGACAATTACATCTAAGAGAGGTAAATTAATCTTGATTTATCGAAATGTTTTCAACATATCAAATTCTATCAGCTTCCCGTACTTAGCTATCTCTCTAAGATGCTGAGGAAATGGCACAACCTCCTCGTAACTTGCCCTGTTTGGCTCTTCAAGTAATTTCTGATCGACAGTGTAATCCCCTGATGGTTGATCCTTCTGGAATCTTTCATCCTCCTTTCTTTACTCTTCTTCAGCTTCCTTCCTTTGTGCTCGTTCGGTTTCCTTTCTTTTCTGCAACCTCTCTTCTTGTTCCTCCTCAACTCTACTCTCCACTTCTCAGAGTCATGATTGCTTAAACCGTCTCATTAGGTTCATTGATAAATAATCCGAGCTCCAGTGCTTGTTGTGGCCTTGGGTTAGCGACAGGCTGACTAGGTAATCTTCCTGGTTCTCTTACATTCTTCTCATTAGCTATTTGGTCCATCTGGATGTGCAGTTGTGCCAATGATTGGGTATGAATGCCTAGCTTATTATGAATGTCCAGTATGACCTGCTCTAACCTACTAGTCTGGAAATCGGGTGAAGGAGTTTGGCTTCTTTGAGGCTGGGTTTGGTAGTTATATGATTGCACAACCTGATTATTATTGAATGGCGGAAGATCTTGGGAATTATTGAATGACTGAAGAGCTTGGGAATTATTGAATGATTGAAAAGCTTAGGAATTAGTGGATGTTCTAGGTTGGTAATTGGACTTATAATTTCTAGCCATGATTATTGATTGTGAGTCGAATGATTGTTGACTCTTTTGGAACCTTGGTTGTTGGTTGTATGATTGTTGTCTCTCAGTGAACCTTGGCTGTGGATTATATGACTGTTGTCTGTCTGTGAACCTTGGCTGTTGATTGGATAGTTCCACGATGCATTGGCATCAGCAGCCATTATCTCCTGACACTCATTTTGATAGTACTAAGCTTCTACTTCAAACATCTCTCTCAGAATGGAATGAGTTCGCTGTATAAACTTTTCAATTCTCTCTAATTTCTCTCCAAATAAAGTCATGGTATCTCTCACATCATCATGCTCTACAACATAAGATTTATCAGATCTCCTATCCTGTTGTCCACCTTTAGATCTCAACTCAGATTGATATTGAATTGTGTTTTCACTGATATTATCAAATATCTCCAAAAGTTCTTTAGCTGGCTTCAAGATAAACTGACTATGTGTTGCTGCATCTATCAAAGACTTATGCGCCTCTCCAAGTCCCATGTAGAAATTTTTAGCAATATCCTGTCCAGAAAACCTATGGTAGGGACACTTATACCAAATTTCATTATATTTCTCCCAAGCATCATGAAAATGTTCACCAGGTATGCCTAAAGCTTTTTATTATATCTCGTGCTTCTGAGGTCTTTCCTATGGGATAATGCATTTCAATGAATTCTTTCTTAAGGGCTTCCTAATCAATTATAATTTCTTTTGCTAATTTGATGTACCATCTTTTAGCTCTTTATTTCAATAACCAAGGGAATAATCTCACTCGCAAGTCATTTTTGGACAGATTTTCATACCTAATAATAGATGCTACCTCTAGGAAATCATTGATGTGCTGGTATGGGTCCTCTATTCTAAGACCTGAAAATTTTGAAAGCATATTAATCACGTTTGTCTTGATCTCGAAGTGTTTCGCTCCTTCTTCCTCCGAAAAATTAGCATAGGATTCGTACGCATCGAGCGCGTAATATCCTTGGCGGGTTAGCTATTTGGTCACCCATCACTTCTTCTTCTGACTTGTGCTGGCGCTCTTCAATAGCTCGACGTAAATGATGGAGAGTCTTTTCGATCTTAGGATCGTACTCGACTAACGTAGTCGATCTATTGGTCGTACGCTAATAAAACGACTATATATATATATATGTTTTTTTTTTTGAAATTTTGTGAAATAAAAATGGGAAAATTACACAAACTACCCCTGAACTATGACATAATTGCACGCGGTGCCCCTTACGTTTCAATAATATCATAAACTACCCTTAAAAGCACCTCCATTGTAACACTTAGCTCCTTCCGTTAAAAGTCAACGACGGAAAATTTTCTTTTTGGTCAATAAAGCCTATTTTTGGAGTGAACTTCCAATTTTGCCCTTATATATGCATGTTCCAATTTAACCCTAACTTTTTTTACCAAATTGCCCTCACAATTCCATTTAAAAAAATATAAAAATATTACTTTTTGTGAAAAATACATATTATGTTCCAAACAAAATATGAATTTTTTTTGCGAAAAAGTATATATTATGTTCCAAAATATGATTTTTTTTCCGAAAAATAATTTTTTTGCAAAAATTATATATTATGTTCCAAAATATGAATTTTTCGGAAAAAAATTTATATTTTGGAACATAATAAATATGTTTTTTCAAAAAACTATTTTTCAGAAAAAAAATCATATTTTGGAACATAATATATATTTTTCGCAAAAAAATTATTTTTCGAAAAAAAATTCATATTTTCGAACATAATATATAATTTTTGCAAAAAAATTATTTTTCAGAAAACATTCATATTTTGGAACATAATATATACCTTTTTGCAAAAAAATTTCATATTTTGGAACATAATATATATTTTTTACAAAAAAAATATTTTTCGTAAAAAAATCATATTTTGGAACATAATATATATCTTTCGCAAAAAGATTATTTTTCGGAAAAAAAATCATATTTTCCGAAATATATATATATTTTGAAATTTATACTTTTTACGAAAAATATAATTTATAGAATCTTTTTATTTAAGTTTCTGGGGTTTAAACTAATATTGATGTTAATGGAATTTGCTAAAACATTGATGTTTGTGTTTTTTTGGAACAAGCCATTTCAATTTTTATATTTTTTTAAATGAAATTGTGAGGAAAATTTGGTAAAAAAAGTTAGGGTATTTAAGTAATTTTGTATGTAAAAGTAAGGGTTAAATTGGAACATGCATATATAAGGGCAAAATTGGAAGTTCACTCCAAAAATAGGTTTTTTTTTACCAAACGAAAATTTTCCGTCATTGACTTTTAACGGAAGGAGTTGAGTTTTAACGGAAGGGGCTAAGTGTTACAACGGAGGTGGTTTTAAGGGTAGTTTATGATATTATTGAAACGTAAGGGGTACCGTGTGCAATTATGTCACAGTTTAGGGGTAGTTTGTGTAATTTTCTCAATAAAAATTAACTAAACTAACTACTTCCAAATTACTTTAACTATAAATAGAAAATAAAGCTATAATTAAATGCAAAAATCAAGATAACACTAAAACTCATAAATGTTCCAAACGCAACTTTAGAAGCTCCGCTTTTCCCTTCTATGTTCTTCAGAGTACCTGTCAATCACACAAAAATCTAACTTTAGCTACAACTACAAAATGCAATGCAAATAAATTACTAAAGCTATTTGAACAATTCTCAGTCCCTGGTAACGGCGCAAAAAATTTGATGTGACGTCAGATGTGTAAAAATATGTGGTTAAAAATGATACCTTAATGACGTTAGGTTTTACCCTATGCAAGGGCACGTATCAATTATAAAATAACAATGGCTTGAGTAAGGGATATCAATCCCACATAGACTGAAATTGTTCACTTTAGCAATTCAAAAATACTGAATTATGTTTTCTGAAAATGGTTTGCTTGGATGGCCAAAGACCAAATTATCTATTTTAATTAAAATTATCTAGAAAGCAAAGTAAATTGGTTGTGATTCAGAGGAGAGAGAAAACTAGGGTTTTCATCGCTCTACCACTAACCGCATAGTATAGTTCCTCACTATATCAACTATAAGAGGGCGATCCATAACTCTAAATCATGTCATACCGCAAATAGTTAAATACGACCCCAAAAAGGAGTACTATCAACCGGATTGCAACAACCCATCTTATGACTGACCTAACTAGTTCATGCCAATTATATTACTATAATTTACTCCTAATACAAGAAAATAAACTAAAGCATGTCTATATTAAATGGCCAAAGCATGGCCTGTGTCAACCTAGGGTTTCAAGTTTCATTACCACTATTGTGTAGAAAATCATAATTAAGCATCCGAGTTTCATCCCATAGTGAATAATCATAGTTGTGCAGAATAATACATTCATTCCATCTAAGATAATAATTTAGAATAAAAATATAATTTTTTATTGCAAATCAATACGATCTCTTAACTACTACAATCATCACAGTATGGTCAATAGTTTCCCCTCGTTACAATTGAAAACAATGAAAAGACTACATTACTTGGCTAGGATTTTGCTAGAAAATCCTAGATACCAAGTTAGTTGGCCATGTTGGAAGGTGATTGAATCGGTGATGTAGAAACGATCTCCATGGTCTTTTTCTTTGGATCCCTAGGTTTCAATATGACTTTCAACAACAGCAAGTCTGAACGTGAGAAAACTCTACGCATGAACCAACCAACTTCTGAATGAACGTCTCTGAACTTCTGAACCAAAACCTGACCACCCTTACACTGATATATGATCATGTATATATAAGCAATGGTATAAAGAGGTTCTTTAGAGTATTTTCACTCCCATCCTCATGCAATCCCTAAAATGTGATATATATATATATATATATATATATATATATATATATAAATGTATATACATGTATACAGAGGTTTGGAGTCACATGCACGTCTTCGAATCGAATTAGGGGTAGACCAGGCATAAACCATCAAAACACATAAAAACTTATTGTAGATACACTTCAAGTGTACCTATTATATGCTTGAAGCATAGCTGGCATATGCTTCAAGCATACATCCCAAGCGTAGGTCCAAGCTTAAATATGTGATTTCCAGCCACTTTTTGAAACTGAAAGCGTAGGCATAAGCGTAGGTATTTTTTTCAAAACCACTTTTCTTCATAAATGTGCCGAAATGACCGCCACTCTCTTATTTGAATAGAAAGAACATGCACTCAGTTAATTCACCGAAGTTAGCTCCATTTCTTCTTCAAGCTCCTGAAACATGCTTTAACACAAACAACATAAAAATACCAAATAATGGAATGAAATGACGTAACAATAGTAAGTTAAGGGATCAAAATGTCTAATATTTGACACTTATCACTATCCAAATGGTTCATACGTATATATGATACAAATGAGGCATGCTACCAACACCGAATCAATATATATGCTCACAGTGCTACATGAATGCAAAATGTCCGAAAGTGGTGTCCGCCAACCAAAGTTGTCCGACTGAAATTCCACTCGGACTAAAACGACCACCTTGACATCCTATTCAACTTAGTCAAAACTCGTTAGTAATAGCCTAACAAAACGGAACAAATTTGAAAATTACCAAACGAAAATTCGTACCTATAAATTGAATTTCCCGACAAACAGCTCAACGGTTTCGTGCCAAATTCGATTATGATGTACACGACACCTAGGCCGAGCTACCCTCTAAAATGGTCCTAAATGGAGCATGAATCACCATCGATTCGATCCAACGTAGTCCGGTCAAAAATCAATTATGCCACGCGCTATCATGTCAGCTTCGGCTCAGTTGAGACCACCACTAGTTGCGCCGTCCTCCGTCGCATCAGCCCCGTCATCGCTATCGTACTCCAAAAAACATAACCCCTGGTCGAACCCCTGATCGAACCCCTTTTGCGAGTCAAACCCTAAGTCACGCCACCCATTTTTCACCTCACGCGCTATCATCTTCTAGTTCCGATGAATTAAAACTCGTCGCACCACTTTCAGCAGTCATCGACCTATGCAACCACCGCTGCCTCAACTGTCAATGATGGCCCTCTGCGATCATGCCTCCACTAGCATCGGTGAATCTTTTATCCCTCTCTGCAACTTCTCTCTCTCTCTCTCTTTGATTGACGATAACTATTGGAGAAGAAGAAGCCGTCCATTGCCGAAAAAGAAGAGAAGAAGAATATGTCGTCGGTTTTCTCTCTCTCCAACCATGAATATACATATATCTATACATATATGTATTTAAATAAAACAAATAATATATATTTACCCAAAATTAATACCCACACAAATATATATTCCTTAATTAATAATATATATATGTACAATAAGTCCCGAAAATGCACCGGGGACCCCTAAATAAAATCACTCATGCCTGAAAAATAAACGGGATGCCCAATAAATAATATCAACTGATATAACTAGCTCAGGGTAAAAAACCAACAATCAGAACACAAAGTACGTACGAAACCCACCGAAACTCATAAAACAAGGAAACACAAAAAGTCTACCAAATAAGTCAAAGAATACGCGTCACATAAATACAAATACAGGGGAACAAACAAGTTAACGCAAATAACCCTAAGCACACAAGCCAAACAATATATAGAGGCACATACATACGAACACAGAGCACACTAGCTAAACAAGGCATGTATTAATCCCATTAAAAAGGGAAACAAAACCGTCGACCCCTAAAGCACTAAATACCGAAATTGAAATGACTAAGTCAAAACCTTAAACGTCGGACACACAAAGCGTGTCGCCACTCAGTTGAAGCACAAAATGTCAAATGTCGAAATGAAACCACGTAGTCGACAACAAGAACTCACGCCAATGTTTCCCTAAGTCCAAAATAATACCATCACGTCAAGTCACGTAATTGCCAAAAAAACCCCACGAAGTCATCAAGGAGAAATTGTAACGTCATCCAGTCGAGTCCAAATGTAAACGTAAAAAATTTACATGCGAAATACCAAGAATAATCAAGACATCATGAATAAGTGACATTACAATCGAAAATAAATCGGAAAGAATTTCAGGAAAAAGAGAAAATAACACGGGGTATTACAAAATGTGAGCACCATTAAGATGGATGATCTTCCGAGCGTCCACCTCTAGAGCTGCATTGTTAGATTGAATAGCATATAGTAGGTGTAGAATGGAAAGGAAAAATCAGCATTACAACAACAAATCCAAACAAATTTGAATAATAAGACCAAGTGTTTGTACCTCCATCACCATCTTTGGGCCTTTGAGCATAAGCTCATACCTCTTAACCTTAGGCATGACCACCCGATCAACCATCGTCCAGATCCCCACATCCACTACTTGAAGAGCATCAGGATGCTAGAGCATCTTTTGCTCTTCAAAGAGGGACAAAACCCCAGGCAAAACTATCTGAGGCAATCATGGAGTCCTAGTGGTCAGCATCTAGGCGTTTGGAACACCAGAGACAGGAGTGGTGGCCTTAGCCCTTTTTGTTGCCACCTGCTCCACTGTAGTAGGCCTTGGATGAATAGGGAAATTGGCGTTCACTAGCCTAACCACAGAAGTTACCTGCAACTGGGGTACTGGTGGGACTGTCTCCACCGGAAGAGGAGCGGTCAAAGGTGGGACGACATTCTCCGGATCTACAAAAACTGAACGACTTGATCCAATCGTCCGAGCATTCGAAGCTCCACCCAAACTTAGAGATCTTATAAGAATATCCATTTTGTTGATTAGAACACCTGAGTAGGAGATGGCCTACAAATTAGCGGGAGTTGGATAGTCAGGGCACGAGAGGAAAAAACTTCAGTTATAGGCCTTTAGAAGCTCAAAACGAGCCATGATAGGTTCTGGGACCAGATCCTTCTCTAAAAAACCAAAACAATTATACACATATTCCTCCCGGTGCCGATCATAAATTGGCAGAGGGACATTGCTTTGTGTAAGCGGGTAAAACGGGGAAGGAGAATAAAACTAAACACTTTGGGGACGGGAAAGTTAGAAGAAAAATCATAAACCCAATCCTCACCGACAATTACCATCCTCTTTTTCCACCCCTTATCAGACTTTTCAAGCTGGGTACAGATCCTTCTACCTTTAAAAAGAAAAAGGTTGTACCGACCCTTAGAATCCCTCAGATATTTAAAAACATAACAAAGGAGAACCGTAAACCCCAGGTCTAGTTTCACATCCCTATTGTACAACAGAAGTATGGAAAGTGTAAGAACATTTATAGTATTATTTATGTTTGGCATGTTTTAGACAATAATCATGTTGAGTGAATTGTCATAATTGAGTGAATCATAGAGTCGGGAAGGTTTAATAGGTGTTGTCAAGTTTCGTCAAATTCAGATCAAGGCAAAAGAAGTGTAGAATACAAAAAAATTGAAGAGGAATCAAGTTTGAGTAAAAAGTGTCTCCCGGAGGACTGAAACGTCATTTTTTCAAGCCGCAATTTCAAGAATCATTACAAATGATTCGAGGGGGTTCAAATGGCATTAGTTCCAAGAAAAGTTGGTTCCGAGGGTTTTGCTACACATGGCCTACGCATCCAATAGCTAAAAGTGGCTAGAAAGTGTTATTTCAACGCATTTGCTACGCATGCCAAAATAATTACGCATGTTCCTACGCTTCAAGCGTAGGGTAATTTGCGTGGAAGAATTGTGAAATTCCAGATTTACCCCCGATTTGTTTTCTCTTGAGACAGCTGCAACTTTACACATTGAGATACATGTCATACATATTATATCCATCAGAATATAGGGTTTTACTTGGTTTGAGGTGAAATTACAAAAAAGGGGAAGATTAGGGTTTTTCTTTTACATTGTCTATAAATATCAATGTCTTCTACACATGTGAGGTAGCCTTTGAGCCTTTGAAAGATATCTACAAGTTTTCTACAGATTCATATTCTTTTACAGAGACAGAGAGAAAAAATTAATAAGTAATTATCTTCTAGTTCTCTCTTGTTTTAGAGTTTGTTCAATTGTGCTTCAACATCAAAAATTCTTATACACAATTGAATGATCAGTTGCTGAAAAATCAACACACCATCTATTACAACGTGGTTGTTTTAATTCGTTGAAGAAACAGAGTTGTCTGAGTGCGGAGATTGGAACAAGAGGCTCTGTGGTTATTTGATCTGTTGAGAAGTAAAGCAGACATAGTACGGAGATCGGAGCAAGAGCTTCGTGAAGCGCTAGTCGATCTAGAATTTTAGACGTCGAGTGAAGAACAACAAATTACAGCGGTTGCAAGTTCTATTTTCATAGAGTCTGTACAAATTCTCTAATTCATAATGCATCGATATCCGAGCGTATCCGTGATATTTACTTGGGGGTTTTCTAAGGTTTTCCACATAAAAATATCTATGTCTTCTCATGATTTATTTTCTGCACTTATATTCATAACTACTTGATTAATCTGTTTTGAGAATTAGGGTTTCGTAACTAATTAAAATTGAATTTCCGATAGATAATTTTAATCAATTTTTAAATCGACAAAAGCCTATTCACCCCCCTCTAGGCTGTTTTCATTGATCGTCTAGGTAATTTCAATTGGTATCAAAGCGTGGTTGCCCCATTTTAGGTTAACGACCTAGGGTTAGATTTTGAACTTAGACGATAGAGATACCTCTTGAAAGAGGTTCTGTATCTAGGTCCCCCTAGTTTTATGGCTCGAATTACATGTATTGGAAAGTGAGGATGAGAGTGTTTTTTAAATCATTAGATTAAAGAGCTTGGCTGGCCATAGAGGTAGGATATTCACCTCATACTGTGATGAAAGCAACAACTAATCAATCAAAATAAAAACCATCGAATGAGTGGACTACTGCTGAGACAAACAGTGCTAATTGGAACTCCAAAGCATTGAATGTTTTATATAATGTTGTGAGTGTGTGTGAGTTTAAGAGAATTGCCACATGTAAGGTTGCTAAAAAAGCTTGGGGTATTCTCCAAGTAACTCATGAAGGAACTTCAAAGGTTAAACAATCAAAATCCAAATGTTAAATTCTCAATTTGAATATCTTAAGATAGAGGAGGATGAAGTTTATGCTGATTTTGAGGCTATACTAACTGATATTGTCACAATCTAGGTGAACCCATTTATGAGACAACCATAATGAAGAAAATTCTTAGATTTTTTCCTAAACGTTTTCGATATAAGGTAACTGTCATATCAGAGGTCACGAGTCTTAAAGAAATCAAGGTTGAAGAATTGGCAGGGAACTTAAAATCCTATGAGATGGAGATGTTAAAAAATCCCCCTAAGAAGGCTAGTGGCACAAAAGAGAAGAGCATAGCTTTCAAAACCACTAGGGAGGATCATGTTGAATCTGATGGAGAAAGTGAGTTGACTCTGAATGATATTGCTATGTCTGCTAAAAGGTTGAACAAATTTGTTAAGGCTAAACAGAATGGCCAAGGACAAAAATATAGAGATAAGGTGGGTGAGTCTAGAAATAAAAATAAGACTCAAATTCAGAAAGACAAGTCTGATCTTAAAAAGAAGAAACCTCAATGTTTTGAATGTCAAGGATATGGTCACATAGCTACAGAGTGTGCAAACACTTTGAAAAAATTCAAAGGATTAGCTATTAGTTGAGATGATGAATCTAATAATGGATTAGCTAGTGATGCGACAGACTCGGAGGTAGGTGATGATTCAAATAATTTTAGTGTGTTTGATGCTCAAAGCAAGGAGGTTAGAGAAGTTGCTACAAGTTAAGCTATGGATGGAGAAGAAGGTTCTGAAACTGATGAAGATTGTGATGACACACTTCAAGAGTCTTATGACAAATTACTTGATAAGACCACACAACTTCACAAAAATTACATAAAACTATTGAAATAAAAGTCTTAGCATGGACAAAGAATTGCATTATTTTAAAGACGAATTAGCTAGTAGTTCTCAGACTCTAAATCTCCTACAGACTCAAAAATCCAAATTGTTTGAGGAATTAAATAAGTCTGAACTAGAAAGCACTCAGGTTTTGAAGATAATAGATGGTCTCAAGAATGAATTAGTTGAGAAATCTACGAGGATTGGAGGTTTGGAAAAAGAATTGGAGGATGCTAACTTAACTATCCATAAATGGTCTAGTGGAACTCTTAAGCTTAATCATATGTTGAGTATGGGAAAATCTGCAGGGAATACAAAGGGGTTAGGATTCAAAGGAATAGGGAGTAGTTCGAACATCATTTCCAAAACAACCTTTGTTAGGTCTGCCCAAGTAACATTTAGTTCTCTCAAGAAAATTCAAATTGGAATCCAAATGTTCAATCCTATGTAAGAGGAAATCTTCAAAGGAAGCTTGGTTTTACCTCTAGATGAAGTTCATAGGTCAATTGATGAAGTTCATAGGTTTGTTCCTATATGTCACCACTGTGGTGTCAAAGGTCATATTCGACCGAGGTGTTCGAAGCTAAGAGGGAAGACTTTGTGATCGATGAAATAACAACGAACTCAACAGGGAGATTATGGTCAAGATCAAAATAGAGTGTTAAGTGAAGAGATGAAGAATTTGTCAAAATTGGCTAATAGAGCTCAGAATGTGAAGAAGGTATTGGTCAGGAAAGGTGAGTTACATTGTTTTGTAGTTCATAATGCACTTAAAGCACGTAATTCTAGCTCCTAGTATTTAAATAGTGGATGTTCGAGGCATATGAATGGAGATAAGTCATTGTTTGGATTTCTCGAGAAGTGTCATGGTGGGATAGTCACTTTTGGTGATGGAGAGAAGTCTAAATTTCTAGGGAAAGGTACCATTGTGGTTTCTGGTTGACCTAAACTAGAAGATATGTTGTATGTTGAAGGTTTAAAAGCAAATTTGTTGAGTATAAGCCAGATATGCGATAACAATCATAATGTTAATTTCTCTCCTGATAAGTGTTCAATCATCGACTCTACTAGTAATTGCGTGATGGAATGTATATGTTCGCCTGATAACTGTTATTACATTGTTCCTGATTCTAAATTATCCTGCAATAAAGTTAAACTGGATGAAGTTAAAATTTGGCATCAGCGAATGGGACATGTTAATTTTCGTGATTTAACAAAAATTACTAATAGTGAAATTATCAGAGGTGTCCCTAAGCTTGGTTTTGGAAAAAGGATTGTGTGTGGACCATGTCAGAAAGGTAAATAAGTTAGATGCCAGCACAGGAAGATAAACATCATTCGTACTTGTAGACCATTAGAGCTATTGCATATTAATTTAATGGGTCCCACTTGGACCATAAGAAAATGTGGTAAGAAGTATATTTTTTTGATGGTAGATGATTACTCTAAATTTACATCGGTTGGATTTTTTAGTGAAAAATCTGAAGCTGTTGAAAATTTTAAAAAAAATTGTTTGAAAATTCAGAATGAGAAGAATTATCCCATTACTAGAGTGAGGAGTGATCATGGAAAGGAGTTTGAAAATTCAGGGATTGATACTTTTGTGATAAAAGATGAATAAATCATGAATTTTTAGTACCACATACTCCACAACAAAATGGAGTGGTTGAGTGGAAGAATGGAGTTCTTCAAAAGATGGCTAATGTTATACTGCATGGTATGGAGGTTCCTAAGTATTTTTGGGCCGAGACGATGAACACTTTGTGTTATACCTTAAATAGAGTCTATCTTAAGTCTGGCACCTTAAAAACGTCTTATGAATTGTGGAATGATAAGAAACCAAATGTGAAATATTTCAAGGTTTTTGGAGCAAAATCTTATATTCTTAGATATCGCGAGTCTATTGAAAAATTCGTGTCTAAGAGTGATGAAGGAATATTTCTTAGATATTCATTGACGAGTCGGGCATATAGGGTTTTTAACCTTAGAACTCAAACGATGATGGAATATGCTAATGTCGTGGTTGATGATTCATGTGTTTATGAGCCTCCAACGTCTATTGAGGAGGAAGATAGTGAGTCGTACTTTCTGTTAGGAAATGATTATTCCGATACTGGTAAAGAAGACAACGTGGTTCACGATGATAGTCCTAGTCCTCTAGAATCGCATGATCAAACTTGTGATGTTCGGGCTACTTCTCCTAAAGAACTATCTGTAAGGGTAAAGTTGTACCATCCTTTGGATAATGTCATAGGATCTGTTGATCAGATGATAGTGACCAGTAGAAAGGCTAGGAATGAAGTCTCGTATGCATGTTATACATCTTCCTTAGAACCTAAAATGCCAGAGAAACTCTTCAAGATAGTGAGTGGATAAATGTTATGCAAAAAGAACTTCAGCAGTTTGTTAAGAATGATGTGTGGTATCTTGTGTCTAGACCGAAGGACATAAATTTGATAGGTACCAAATGGATATTCAAGAATAAAAATGATGAAAATGGTACAACTGTTAGGAATAAGGCTAGGCTTGTTGCTTAAGGTTATACTCAGTTGGAGGGTATAGATTTTGATGAGACTTTCGCTCTAGTAGCTAGACTTGAATCTATTCAGATTTTATTTGCTATAACATGTCATCATGGATTCAAGTTATATCAGATGGATGTAAAGAATGCATTCTTGAATGGCATTCTTCATGAGGATGTGTATGTGGAGCAGCCAAAAGAATTTGAAGATCCTCATTGTCCTGGTCATGTGTATAAGCTTAAAAAGACTTTGTATGGGCTGAAGCAAGCTCCTAGGGCTTGGCATAAAAGATTGACCGACTATCTATTGGAAACAGGTTTTACTCGAGTGAGAGTGGACAAAACACTATTTACTCAAAAAATTGAGAGTGATACAGTTGTTGCTCAAATCTATGTGGATGATATTGTGTTTGGTTCCACTTCTGATAGACTTGCTCATTATTTTGGATATCAAATGACACATGAGTTTGAGATGAGCATGATTGGTGAATTGAACTTCTTTCTTGGGCTTCAAATTAGACAGTTGAGTGATGGGATTTTCATTTCCCAAACTTGTTATGCTTTGGAATTGGTGAAGAAGTTTGGTTTGGAAAAGGCTAGGAATGCTCGCACTCCCATAAGTACTAGTGTCAAGCTTAGCATAGATACTAAAGGCAAAGAAGTCGATCCTACACCTTATAGGAGTATTATTGGAAGTTTGTTGTACTTGACTGCTAGTCGACCTGACATAGCATTTAGTGTTGGTTTGTGTGCACGTTACCAGGCAAGTCCTAATAAGTCTCATATTACTGCGGTAAAAAGAATTATCAAGTATGTTAAAGGGTAGTGAATTATGGATTGTGGTATCCATCAGGTACAAACACTAAAATCGCAACTTTTTTTATATTGATTGGGTCGATGATGTTGATGATAGGAAAAGTACTAGTGGAGGGTGTTTTTATCTTGGAAATTTCTTAGTTGTTTGGCATAGCAAGAAGCAAAATTGTGTTTCCTTTTTCCATTACTGAGGCTAAGTATATAGCAGTTGATAGTTGTTGTACTCAAGTATTGTGGATGCATCAGATGTTGCAGGATTATGGTTTTTTCCAAGGCACGATGACCGTGTTCTGTGATAACACGAGTGAGATAAATATTTATAAACATCTTGTTCAACACTTTAGGACTAAGCATATAGATATTCGACATCATTTCATTCGAGATCTTGTTGAAGATGATATAGTGTCTCTAGAGTTTATATCCACAAATTCTCAATTGGCAGATATCTTTACAAAACCATTAGATTTTCAAAAACATGTTGGTCTTAGGAAATCTATTGGTATGCTTTCTTTAGAATAGATATCTTCTTATCTATCATTCTAGGAACACATTGCATTATTTTTCTAGAATTGATATATAATCATGCATTTGTATTATATTTATTCATGCATGCATTTTAAAAATAAAAATAAAACATAAAATGAATTATTTTTGGAAATGATGAGTTTGGCTAAAGTACAAAAGTTGTCATATTTTACTCTATTATCATATTTACTTGATTAATTATGCACATGGGAAGTAGAGGTATCAGACTGACCTAAGAATTTTTTGAATGTTTAGTTGGCATGATTATTTTATGTTGAAAAATCTTAATCTTAGGTGCTTGTTTTACTTCGAAGATAATCATAATACCTACTGAAACTATTAATCTATTTCATTTAACCCGAAGTGATAAGTAAGTTCATGAGCTATTCTAGATTGATCTATGCTTTGGAATACCTTTTGCATGCTTATGAATGTTGTGGTATTGTTGAAATAGGAAAGAATGAGATGTTTAAAAAATAGAAATCCAAAAAGTAGTTCTTCAATCTAAGTAACCCCGCCTCTTACCACAAAGTAGCAGAGTGTTCGCTTAAAAAAGGGAGAAGACTAATGAACATAAATCCTAAGGAAGAAGCTCGGGCCCAGTTGGTCGGGACTAAAAATCCTCGCTGGAAAATCCGGAGCTTAGAAAGACAAAAAAGGATAAGGTGAAAAAGTTGAAAAGAATAAATTGTGTCTCAAAGAGAAAGGAGAATGTTGTATTATTTTATCAAGTAATAAGGTCCAAGTTAATGATTTGACTTCTAGTTTAGATCTTGGACTGAATTATCATCACGGTTGGTGATGAGATTATCAAAATTAGTGTGTATTGTTTTCACCTTACCTTAGTGTTTGCACATGAGAATTTATATATATATATATATATATATATTTGTGAAACTTGCCTTGTGCATTCTTGAATCTACAAGGTATGTGTGCTGATTTTCTTCACTACCATGTGTATAATGGATGAGTTAGATCTGAGAATATGATATGTTAAATGATTAGCTTGTTGTCTCTACTGCCTTGCTCACATATTTCAAAATATATTTTTGTTTTATTTTTATTCATGACATTTTGCATTCATGCATTTAGTAATAGGGTCATGTATTGTAGAGATTTTTGTTACTTGAGAATCTGTATATAATTTTATAAAGTATTTTATCTTCATATTTAGTGCCTGACTTAGATTCTCTAGAGTATCCTCTGCTGTTTTTTTTCTATGTTTTGATTGATATATCTTTGCTTGTCATTTCAATGACAAAAAGAAGGAGATGTATTTAGTAAGGGGGAGAGATTGGTTTGGTAAAGAGGGAGAAGTTTTGATTAAGGGGAGTATATTCTCAGGGGAAAAAGAAGTATTTTCAAATATTGATGATCATTATACTTGCATTGATGTTATGTTATTCTTATGATCATTATATTGGTTTATATATGTTTTCCACACTTGTTTTTTAAGGTATGTTGTTTAGTGTTATGGTTGCAGGATTGGAAGATCGTCATGAGGAAAAACTGATATTCTATGTCTTTATTTCTTGGTCTGTGTTCATAGGTATAGATATTATGTTGTTATTCGTGAGGATATCTTTGTAAAACATGATTTTGTCTAAAAAATGCCAAAGGGGAGATTGTAAGAACATTTATAGTATTATTTATGTTTGACATGTTCTAGACAATAACCATGTTGAGTGAATTGTCATGATTGAGTGAATCATAGAGTCGGGAAGGTTTAATAGGCATTGTCAAGCTTCGTCAAATTCAGATCAAGGCTAAAGAAGTGTAGAATACAAGAAAATTGAAGAGGAATCAAGTTTCAGTAAAAAGTGTTTCCCGGAGGACTAAAACGTTATTTTTTTAAGCCTCAATTTCAAGAATCATTATAAGTGAGTTGAGGGGGTTCAAATGGCATTAGTCCCAAGAAAAGTTAGTTCCAAGGGTTTTGCTACGCATGACCTACGCATCTAGTAGCTAAAAGTGACTAGAAAGTGCTATTTCAACGTGTTTGCTACGCATGCCAAAATAATTACACATGTGTCTACGCTTTAGACGTAGGGTAATCTGCATGGAAGAATTGTGAAATTCCATATTTTACCCCAATTTGTTTTCTCTTGAGACAACTACAACTTTACACATTAAGATACATGACCGATTCCCAAACCTCGATTGGTTTAGGACACTAAGCTTAGGTAATAAATAATAGTAATAATAATGTTGTGTGCAAATAAGCCCTTAAATTTGACTTAGTTTTCCTTATCATAAGTGCACAAATCAATTATAGTGTAATATAGATGAAATATGGTATATTGTATCCATAGAGATTGTTGAATTCACAACTTCTTTATAATTATTGTAACTAAATTATGAAAGACAATTTGTTTGTTTTGTTTTCTATAACTATTTTGACAAGAAATAAAATAACATAAAAGTAAAGATAGATTTTGGTTTTGGTGTCTGAAAACAGTGGAGATAAAGATCTAGGGTATTTCTAACTCCACCACTAACCACATATTATATCCTCCTAATCATTTAATTCTAAATGGCGGTCCATCATATGTGAATCAGATATAGGGTCGCAAACATTAGCAAACCCTAATCCCAAAAAAGGAACAATTAATCCATCATTGACACAATCCATCATTGAACAAGCATAACTAGTACATGCATCTATTCTAAACTACTTTTACTAACATAAATTTGATCAATATAGTGTCCAATATATTCTAGAGATCATCCCATATTGATTCTGGCTGAAACGGGTCCCATTGTTTATATATAAGTTGTTGATGTGTACTAGCCATTTTCGGTCTCACCGAGTACTGGATAAGAATTCCACCGAGTACTCGGTAGTTGTGCAATGGCGCGAGAACGCGCGTATGTCTCTGGAATATTTCTCACTTTTGTACTACCGAGTACTCGGTGAAGGCACTACTGAGTACTCGGTAGCTCTTCACCTTATATTTTCAGTTTTCATCTTCTTTGCTCCGTTTTTCTTCTCGGCTTTATTCCTCTTCACTCATTTTTCATCATTGACTTATTTTTGGTCCTTCATAGGTCTTTTATTCATAGTTTCGGCTCTCGAACAATCTTTAGTCACGAATTGAGTTATTTTACCGAATTAAACTTGTTTTATATAACATGGCCTGAAACGTCTTAACACATGAAAACCATATAAAAACACCAATATAATGATAAACATGAACATAAAAATGTATAATTAGGAGCCTTAAATATATGATATTTGGCTCCTATCAAGCCTCCAAACTTAAACATTGTTAGTCCCTTAGCAATCAATTCAATAGAAACTTTTCAAAATTTGTGATGATTGTGTTTTTAGTACAATAAATAAAAAATAACTAAGTATTAAACTATCTAACTAATCATTTTCTTTCGTGAAGGTGTATGATTACAGTTAACACGTGTAACAAGCCTTTTAAATCCCTTGAAAATACCGAGTAGAGGAGTGAAGTCTCATGAAGGTTAAATATACTACCCACAAATTCTTTCATTCTTTATTCTTGTATGCTAATAAAATCAAATAATCATTAATCATGCAAATGCTATAATTCATCAGAATAAAATGCAATCAAGTTATCCCCACTCACTTATACATAATAATTATTATGAATTAAACTTAAAAGAATGGTCCCCACAGTAGTGAAATAAACTTGATAATTTCTACAGCCGATCCACATAGTTCTCCGTGTTTTTGTGAACATTTTCTATAGTAGACTAATCTCCTTTCTTTTACTTCATTGATCAAGTTTTGCCATGACACAATTTCAATATACTTGTTTTTCATTTATATCCAATTTTGTCTTTCTAAGTCTCCGAATTTTTCAACGAGGATTTTTAGTCCCAACCAACTGGGCCTGAACTTTTACCATGGGATTTATGCTCATTAGTTTTTTTCCCTTTTTACACGAACAGTGATATTGGTGATACCAAGGCTCGGTTATTCAGATCAAAGAACTACTTTTTGCATTTTCATTTTTTTCATATTTTTCTTTTCTCCATACTTCTTATAAAAAAATTTCTTTTATTCGTTACTACTCCCCTTCTTCCCTGGTCATTGAAGCAAAACTATTTTTTAAACTACATAGTCAAAAGTCAACTAGTTGCTCCATAAAGAATATGTGCGTGTGCTTTATAGGCCAAGACTATCTTTTTCGGTTTCAATTTCACTCATATATTCACTCATGTGAACCATATCATAAAAATCAATTTATTCAAACTATTACATACTCATGGGTGGGGTAGTTGCATACATAATATCTTTCTAGTTATAACATGTACACAAATCAACTCATATCAAATATCAATCACATATTTTCGAATGAAGAACTTAATAAAAAAAATTCAATTTTTTCAATATTAAGAACTTAATAAAAAAAAATCAATTTTATCAATATTTTTATTTTTCTCATTCCCTTAAAACATCTAATAATGAATTCCTCCCCCCAAACTTAAAGCGAACCATGTTTTCATGGTCTAAAAAATAAAAATAAAGTAAGGAAGAAATTGTTACCGCCCTTGAAATATAATTTCGGTTGCTTCGTTATATTGCTCATATCTCCCCCAAACTTGCTTTGTAAGATCTATTCAAAAATAAAACACTATACAATACCCAAGATTATATCCAATAGAGAGATAATAATTAAATAAACAAAAATATAAAACATGAAGCACTTTTTTGTTTCAAGGGAATGAAATTTTCTTAATAAAATCACTCATGATTTGACCTTAGAGGCCTAAAATCCTAAAAAAAATTAAATTGCAAAAAAATAAAATAAATGCAAAACATGGATAAAACCAATCCTAAACGGATTTGGTGAAAAATAAATAAAAATAAAAATAAAACAACAAAATACTTAGAAAATTCTACATCCATTCCCTAATCCTACGAATTATTCCTCTACTCCACTCCTAGCCGCATTCAGTAAATTCATCATTCCATGTGTTGAATCCCTTTGCCCACCATTTTCTTAGTTCATAAATGGATGATCTCCCAAGGAATTGATCATAATCAATTTTCTTAGGACCCGTATGCATTAGTTCATAAGTCGCTTCCAAAAATTCACCCAATTGATCTTCAATTAACGCCATGATCAGGAAAGGAAAGAATAACTTCACATCCGTATGTATGGAAGCACATGAATTTTGCTCAAGAGTGTGCCAACACTCCATCATCTTATCATAAATCAATTATGGGATAGAAACCCAAAATTCCTTCTTAAAGCAATGGAGCGTATACACCATCTCTTGGTATAAATATTTATCTTTATCCTTGGGACACGCTTGTTTATCCAAAATTTCATCAATATACCAAAGCTCTGGTTCTAGATCCATCTTCTTTCTCCAAAATTGAGTTGGTGGATTTTCAAGCCCATCGCAAATCTTTCTAACCATATCATGAAAGGACGGAATCGGATGTGAAATAAGGCAAAACTTACCATCAAGATCAGAGGGTAATTCATGGGGAAGACCTCATTCTTTTGCAATAGCCCCGGGAGTCACGTTAATAGACCTTAAATTGTATCGTATAGTTGTACAATCAATCAAACCTCATTCACCTTGAACATCATACCTCATGTTGTAGTAGAAATCACGTACAATATTAGGAAAAGCTTGTAAATTCGCTGGCTTATAGAGCTTCTCCAATCGCCGCTCCTTGAAAACTCGATATGTCATGACCTCTAATGGATCGTACGTGATATGCTTATAGACACGCAAAGTCCTATTTTGAAAGAAAAAATTAAAATACATAATTATATATATTAATTTTCAAAAATTAGAAAAATATAATTTTTCCAGAATCCGCCTAGTACTCGGTTGGGAAAACTACCGAGTACTCGGTAGTCCCTGTACAAAAATATATTATATATATTTTTTCAAAAACTAATTTTTCTTTAATAAAAATATATAGAATATATATAAAAAGTCAGTACATAAACTTTAAATAAAATATTTGAAATGAAATAAAATAAATATATATAATACATAAAGAATCATATAAAATTAATTAAAATAGAAGTATATATATTTATATAAGTTAGAATTTTATAAAAATATTTATGAAATATCGTACCTTTCCCCCAAAACTTATATCATTATGTCCTTATAATTGAGAAATAGATAAAATCAAAATAATTTGTTCGCTAAATACCAAAATATCCATTTTCATTAATTTTCTAATATTTTTCATTGGAGTTTGAGTACAAAAATTTCAAATAACAAGAAATAAATCAAAAAATACAAAATCATGATTCATGACCCGGCCTAAGGCAATATCTAGAACATCAATTTATACCGGCTCATGATCGACTACTCTCAAAATTCTAAGACTCTGACGGTGGTGGTGGATGATAAGTGGACGTCGAGTTTTTCTTTCTTAATGAGTCTACCTTTAGGGTTAGTTCCTCCAATTTCTTCTTCATCTTCTCTTGATCTTCCATGAGTTTTTCATATTGCGTTTTAGTTATCAGCATTGTCTCACCTTCCTTATTATCATCTTTTTTACGTAGTCGAGATACCATGCTATGCCAACTAGAAAGCTCAAAATATTTTGGCTTGTACTCGTTTTTTCCTATCTTCTCTATTGGCACACCATTATCTTTCATTAACTTCATAGCCAATGTCGGGAATGGAACCAAATAGGATGAGGTATTAACCTTGCTAGGACTACTCATGTCATCCCATGTTTCATAGATATTTGTCCAAATTATCTCCGGAATCGAGATCTAATGGTTCATTGCAAAAGCGTACAAAGCCTCTTGAAAAACCCCATGACGTTCATTGGTGTGTCCTCGTGGATGTGCTTGGCATCTAATAATGGTATCTATTATCCACATCTCCAGTGCATAATGTTTCTTGTTTGTGCACGTGTGGTACTTATTTCCAACTTCCCATCTATTACATCTTTAACAATAAGAGGAGTTTTTGGGAACGGTTTAGGTAACGCCAAAAATATAGCCTTAAGATCGGCGGGACATTCATGTGGAATACCCCATGCTCGACCAATATCTAATGGCGTGATGATTATAGCCTTCCCCTTGACTTTTGTGTCCATCCTTTTGTCCTCCCCGTCGCTCACTTTCTTCATATTAAGCCAAAACTCATGTAATAATGATTTGACTATATATGTTGACGCGGGTTGCAATAATTGGTCTAACTTCTATCCTTGATACATCCTATCTCCCACGATGCTATCTCCTCATGTTCAAAATCCGCAACTTTGAAACTTCTTTCTATATTGAACCCTTTTGCTATTGCTTTCTTAACTATTTCTTTGATTAAAGGATCAATCTTGATTTGGTCGGATGAAGAAGAAGATGGTGTAGGGTAAAGTTGTCTACTTGACTATGTACATTAAGTGTTTGATAAAACGTGTAGACGACATGGTAGTGTGTGGTCTCTTCTTTTGAGCCATAACTCTTCTACACGTTTTATCAAACACTTAACGTGCGGTACTTAAAGAGACTATGGTTACTAGACTTCGAATAACTTTGAATACCCACACATCAAACTTTACAATGCTTGCTAGAATGTAAACAAGTGATCGAATACAATAGTCCTTGATTTGAGAGATTTCCCTTCCTCTTTTATAGGTCTTCTTCAAAGAAATAAAGAGAAAGAAAAGATGTAGTTTCAAGGAATTTATGATGTACCAAAGTACGAATTTGTATCTTCGTCGTGTCGATTCAAGGGATTTATAGTGAAAAGGGGAAGATTAAAACATGCTTAAGTAATACCTTTCGTCTGGAGTTTAAGTATAGAGTTTTGAGAGTGTTTAGGTTGAGAAAGGAAAGGTAAATGAGAAAACACAAGGCTTGTCCCGTTTTTATCACTGCTGCTCCACCGAGTTCTTCTGCCAATTTTTGAATTCTTTCAAAATCATCTCGTGATACCGTCTCAGATTCTAAACTTAAAGTAAATAAATATAAAGACAATCACAGTATATATATATGTATATATATATATATATATATATATATATATATAAAATACTAATTAAACATACCCATTTAAGAGAACACAAACTCTCTCTAATGGTGCCTCTTTTTAACATCGTTGGCCCGATGTTCATAGTTTTTATTAATCTTTATCATTAGTGGGTTCTATCAAATCGATAGAATCCATACCTCCTAATTCATGGTTAATTTTTACGAATCCTTCAAATTGTTGACCACTTTTCTTATATCACATTATTTTCCTTGGACCTTTGAGTTTTAATGTACTAACACTAAATAATTGCTCGTCCAAGAAATAATCTATTAGAGGAGTATTATCCATTGTAGATTCTACCACTATTCTTGATAGATGATTTGTTATTACATTTTTCGTAACTTTTTTATCGCGTATTTCAATATCGAATTCTTGTAATAGTAATATCCATCTAATAAGTCTGGGTTTGGAATCTGTTTTTGTTAATAAGTATTTTAAAGCTACGTGGTCAGAGAAGACGACTACCTTGGTTCCTAATAAATATGATCTAAATTTATTCAAGGCAGCTAGTAATTCTTTTTCAGTAGTAGTGTAATTAATTTGAGCATCAGCAAATGTTTTACTAGCGTAATATACTACATGTGGTAACTTATCTTTTCTTTGACCTAACACTGCTCCTATG
The DNA here is from genome assembly GCA_963922005.1 of Cornus suecica. Classification (NCBI taxonomy): domain Eukaryota; kingdom Viridiplantae; phylum Streptophyta; class Magnoliopsida; order Cornales; family Cornaceae; genus Cornus; species Cornus suecica. The sequence continues at coordinate 55,270,342 of OY998244.1, forward strand.
TCATAATCGGATGCATCACACATTAATTCAAATGATAGAGACCAATCTGGTGATTGCATTATTGGGGCAGTTGAGAGTAAATTACGTAACTTCTCAAAAGATTTAAGGCATTCTTTATTGAAATCAAAAGTTACATCTTTAGCTAAGAGATTGCATAATGGTCGAGATATTTTGTTGAAATCTTTAATAAATCATCTATAAAACCCGACGTAGCCTAGGAATGATCGAATTTGTTTAACAGATGTAGGAGGGGGTTGATTAGAAATTAATTCAACTTTAACTTTATCTACTTCTATCCCTCTTTTTGAAATAATATGTCCTCGAACTATACCCTCTTGAACCATAAAATGGCTTTTCTCCCAACTTCATATTAGATTCATCTCTTTACATCTTTGTTATACAAGTGCTAGATGTTTTAAACAATCTTCAAAAGTAGTTCCGAATACCAAAAAATCATCCATAAATACCTTTAGGAACTTTTCTACCATATCCGAAAAGACTGACATAATACATCTTTGAAATGTTGCAAGTGCATTGCATAAGTCAAATAGCATTCTTCTATATGCGAACGTACCATAAGGACAGGTAAATGTGATTTTTTCTTGGTCTGCTGGATCAATTGCTACATGGTTATAACCAAAATATCCATCTACAAAACAGTAATAACTTTCTCCAGCTAAACATTCTAAGATTTGATCAATGAATGGTAATGGAAAGTGATATTTCCTTGTATGTGAGTTCAGTTTTCTATAATCGATACACACATGTCACCCAGTTGTGGTTCGTTGTGGGATTAACTCACCTTTTAAGTTTGGTACGACTGTGATACCAGATTTCTTTAGTACCACCTATGTTGGACTAACCTATGAGATATCGGGTATGGGGTATATAATACTCGCATCGAGTAATTTCACTACTTCATTTTTTACCACCTCTTCCATATTTGGGTTTAACCTACATTGCATCTCTCGTGTTGGTTTTGCATTCCCTTCTAAGTTTATACGATGCATGAAAATCGAGGGATCAATTCCCTTCAAATCAGTCACACTCCATTCAATTGCTTCTTTATGGTCAGATAATACTTGAACTAATTGATCTTCTTGTTTTGTAGTGCAATAGGAAAAAATTATTACGGGAAGAGTATTGTCTGGACCTAAGAAAACATATTTGAGTTGTTTAGTTAATTCTTGAAGTTCTAATTTTGGTGGAGTTGTAAGTGATAGGATAGGTGGAGTACTTGAAATAAGAGGTAATGGCTCATAAAGTTGTTTCCAAGATTCACCATATAGTGCGGTTTCTACAATTGCAACATCCTCATTTTTTAGTTGAATTTGTTCATCACTATCAGTATCCTTTACCTCAGTCGTTATTGTTTCCAAGTCATCTTTCATTAATTTTTCTTACGCCACTTCTTTCACTAATTCATCTATTTCATCAATGTTGAAACAATCAGTATTTTTTGGAAGTTGGCAATTTGTATTAAACACATTTAATATTAGTTTCATATTCCCAAATAATATATCCATTACTTATGTTCTACAATTAATGCACGCGTTAGTTGTTGCTAAGAATAGTCGTCCTAAGATTACAGGTATATGTTTCTTTGAACTATGAATAGGTTCTGTGTCTAAGATTATGAAATCAACAGAGAAATAAAATTTGCCTACTTGAACTATCATATCTTCAACTATCCCTCTAAGTTGTTTGATTGATCTATCTGCTAATTGAAGTACAACTGTAGTAGGGTTTAATTCTCCTAATCCCAATTGTTGGTAAACTGAATATGGTAATAAATTGACACTTGCACCTAATTCAAGGAGAGTCCATCTTACTTCTTGATCACCAATTGTGCATGATATTGTCGGCACTCCTGGATCTTTATATTTGGGTGGTGTACATTTAACAATAAAGAACTCACTTGTTCAGTCAACACTATCTTTTTAGGTACCTTAGCTCTGCTTTTACGCTTTTGAGTACATAAATCTTTCAAGAATTTAGCATAAGGTAGAATTTGAGATATGACATCTAATAAAGACAAGCTAATTTTTACTTGATTATACACTTCAAAGATTTCATTATTTTTATCGCTTTGTTTTCCATAATAGTTTGATCCACGGAAACGTTGAGGGAATGGTGTTTTTGGTTCATATGCCTTCTCCATATGTTTTTGAGGTATTTATTTAATAGGTTCATCTATTGTTGGATGTGATGTTTTTTTAGGAATATTTTCCAAGACTTCTTCTTGTGCTAGTCTTTCCTCAAACTTCTTCTTAACTCTATTATCCACTATCCTACTTCTCCTTAAGGTTGTGATTGATTGAACAGTTTCATGGGTTAGTTCTTGTAAAGTTCCTAACTCAATCATGTGTTGTCCTTTAGGATTGATCACTGGTTGACTCAGTAATTTACCCTCTTCTCTTTTATTAAGCGTGTTAGCTATTTGTCCTATCTGCACTTCTAATTTTGAAATAGTTTGTGAATGTGTATGTAGCAATTGGGTATTATCTTTTAAATTACCAAGGGTTGTTAAGACTTTATCGTCAAAACCAGATGATCTTTGCAGTGGATTAGGGTTTTGAATTTAATTCCTAAATTAAGGTTGGTTTGGTTAAAAATATCGAAATCCTTGTGTATTATTTTGAAATTTTTGATTGCCATTGAATGGTCTTGGATTTTGATTTAAATTCTAAGTATTATTGAATGGTCTTGGATTTTGATTGAAGTTTTGAGTTTGGACAGGATTTTCTACGTTTTGAGAACGATGAGATAAATATGGATGGTTCCGCCAACCTTTATTGAAAGAATTTTAATATGGATTATTATTGGTAGTTGTAAAGGCCGCGTTAACATCACATGGTATTATATCTTCTTGGTATGTCACTGGACATCCGTTAGCTAAATGGGAAAGATCATAATAGATCGATCAGACTTCTCTAGGAGGATTTTGAGTGAAATTTAGAAAGTTATCTAATTTTTTACTTATCTCGGCTACTTGAGTTGTGACGTCGTCAGTTTTTTCTATTTCTTTGACAGTTTCCATTCTTCTAGGGTTATTAAGTATTGATCTAGCTCTAGCTGCTGACTCATTTTGTTGTGAATTTTCACTCAATCTTTCGAATATTTTTCATATGTCGTCGACTGGTTCTAATGCAAATGTTCCTCTGTATGCCACGTCTATACGATGTTATTGTATCTCGCCTAGGCCATGATAGAAATTACGCACCAAATCGTATTTTGTGAATTTATGTTGTGGACATTTAGCCAAGATTTCTTTAACACATTCCAAAATTTCATAAAATTGTTCACCCAGAATTTGGGCAAAATTCATTATGGTGGCTTGGGCTTTGTGTGTTTTTCCCATAGGATAATATTTTTGTAGAAATTCTTTTTTAAGGTTCTCCCAATTATTTCTCACTCGTTCTTCTAAACTATTATACCATCTTTTAGCTTTTGTTTGAGTGAAAAGGGAAATAATTGCACACATAAGGCATCTGTAGGCATCCCATTCATCTTAGTTATTGAACTAATTTCTATAAACTCAGTAATATGCTCATAAGGATCTTCATGTTTATGTCCATAGAATTTAGGCAACATATTCAAAGTACCAGCTTTAATTTCATAATGAGACGTTGTTTCGCCTGGTATTATAATGTCCGCCCATATCGTTAAAATTTAATCTTTCAAGGAACCTAGTGGTTGTACTTGAGGTTCGCCCATTTCGTTAAAATTTAATGATCTTTTTCAATATTTTGTTTATTATTTCTTAAGTTTTTACGATAAGTTCTATCAACTTCAGGATCAAAAGGAGCAAGTTCTTTAGATACGGAACGCAAACTACTCATACAACGATGATGAAACAATTTTTTAGAAATATAAACTAATCTAAATAATAAAATGAGACTAAATAAACAAAATAAAAGAGAAATTAAATGAGAAAATTCAAGCTAAAATTGAACAATAATTTAAGATACGACTAAAACTCACAAATGGTCCAACAAAGCAATCGTCACTGATTTTCTGGTTCCTTATGCTAATCTTAATACACCTGTCAAAAATCACACAATATTGTCTCTTAAAATAAATAAAAAATAGAAACAAAGTAAGTAAATAATGTAGCTATAATAATTATTTAAAATTATTGAAAATTAATAGTCCTCGGCAACGGAGCCAAAAAACTTGATAGGTTCCCAAACCTCGATTGGTTTAGGACACTAGGCTTGGGTAATAAATAATAGTAATAATAATATTGTGCGCAAATAAACCCTTAAATTTGACATAGTTTTTCCTATCACAAGTGCACGAATCAATTATAGTATAGTATAGACGAAATAGGATATATCATATCCACAGAGACTGCTGAATTCACAACTTCTTTATAATTATTGTAACTAAATTATAAAAAATAATTTGTTTGTTTTGTTTTCTATAACTAATTTGACAAGAAATAAAATAATATAAAAGTAAAGATGATTTTGGTTTTGGTGTTTGAAAATAGTGAAGATAAAGATCTAGGGTATTTCTAACTCCACCAGTAACCACGTAATATATTTTCCTAATCATTTAATTGTGAAGGGCGGTCCATTATATGTGAATCAGATATATGGTCGCAAACATTGGCAAACCCTAATCTCATAAAAAGAACAATTAATCCATCATTGAACAAACATAACTAGCACATGCATCTACTCTAAACTACTCCTACTAACATGAACTAAAAGCATGTCACTCGTTATCTTTTCTAGGTATGGTTTGTCTAAATCAAGATTGCATGTTAATTAAAACCATTGTGTAGAAAATCATGAGTTAAGCATCCGAGTTCTAGCCCATATTGAATAACTATGATTGTGCAAGATAAAACATTTATTCAAGTTAAGACAAAATATATAATAAATGAAGAATCTTATATAAAATAAAACGTAATCACTCATCTACACAATTATCACATACATGTCCTTCAATTTCCTCTTATACAATTAAAGTAATAATAGTCTACATTACTTACCCTAGATACCAATTTAGTTGTTCATGGTCGTGGTAGTCTGCATTGTTGATGTAGACGCGCCCACCATAGTTTTTCTTCTAGCATAAATCTCCTACAGCAACGTACCAAGACTCCATTATAACACACATAACTCTAAGGGAGACCCCTCTCTTTTATAGAAAAAGAGGCGTCTTTGTTTAGTAATTTGATTGCTTCACGGTTAAGTCAGGAATGTGTATCGTGATATTCCTTGAAGAATGGTGTTAAATCTCATCAAATGTGGTCAATATAGTGTCCAATATAGCCTAGAGATCATCCCATATTGATTTTAGCCGGAACGGATCCCATTGTTGTATATATAAGTTGTTGATGTGTACTGGTTGTTTTTGGTCTCACCGAGTACTCGGTGAGAATTCTCACCGAGTACTCGGTAGTTGCGCAATGGCGCAAGAATGCGCGTATGTATCTGGAATATTTCTCACTTTTGTACTACTGAGTACTCGATAGTTCTTTCACCTTGTATTTTAAGTTTTCATCTTCTTTGCTCCGTTTCTCTTCTCAGCTTCATTCCTCTTCACTCCCTTTTCATCCTTGACTTATTTTTTGTCCTTCATAGGTCTTTTATTCATAGTTTTAGCTCTCGAACAATCTTGAGTCACGAATCCAGTTATTTCACTGAATTAAACTCGTTTTACATAACATGGTCTGAAATGTCTTAAAACACGAAAATCATATAAAAGTACCAATATAATGATAGACATGAACTTAACAATGTATAATTAGTAGCCTTAAATATATGATATTTGGCTCCTATCAATACGTGTCATACACATTATATTCATCAGAATATAGGGTTTTACTTGGTTTGAGGTGAAATTAGGAAAAAAGGGAAGATTAGGGTTTCTCTTCTACATTATCTATAAATACAAAGGTCTTCTACACATGTCAGGTAGACTTTGAGGCTTTGAGATAACTTTGTAATTTTTCTACACATTCATATTCTTCTATAGAGATAGAGATAGAAAACAAATTATCGAGTGATTATCTTCTAGTTCTCTCTTGTTTTAGAGTTTGTTCAATTGTGTTTCTCCATCAAAAATTCTTATGCACAATTGAAATATCAGTTGCTAAAAAATTAACACACCATCTATTGCAATGTGGTTATTTTGATCTGTTGAAGAAGGGGAGCCGTCTGAGTGCGGAGATCGAAGCAGGAGGCTTCGTGGTTATTTGATCTGTTGAGAAGCTCGTGGGCGTCAGGTGTGTGCAAAATATGTGGTTAAAAATAGCACCTTAACGACACTTTAGGTTTTACCCTTTTGCAAGCGCACATATCAATTGTGTATAGTTTTGCTTGAGTAGGGGAATATCAATCCCACAGAGACGAGGATTGTTCACTTATATAATCTAAAAATACTGAATTATAGTTTTACAAAAAGAGTTGATTTTTGTAAATTATCTAATATTACTTAAATTTATCTAAACAGCAAAGTAAATTGGTTTGTGATTCAGAGGGAGAGAAAACTAGGATTTTCTCACTCCACCACTAACCGCATAACATAATCCAAATTTTAATTCAATTGTATGAGGGCGATCCATTGACTATGAATCAGGTCACACCGCACCAACAGTTTGACCCCAAAAAGGATTACTCTCAACCGGATCGCGACAAACCATCTCAGGACTAAACTTATTAGTGCATGCCGACTACTAACAAAAAAGTAAATTAAAGCAGTAAATTAAAGCATGAAAATAAACTAAGGCATGTCTATATCAATTTATCAGGGCATAGCCTATGTCAACCTAAGGTTTTGAGTTTTATGACCACCATTGTGTAGAAAATCACAGATTAAGTATCCGAGTTCCAGCCCATAGTAAATAATTGTGATTGTGTAAGATAAATATATTCGAAAAGTATAAGACAATAATCAATTCAAATATATAAACTTGTATCACGAATAAAAATGGTCTCTCATCTAACACAATCATTACAGTATAGTCACAACTTCCCATCTCTACAATTGAAAACCAAATCAGAACTACATTACTTGGCTAGGGTTTTGCGAGAAAACCCTAGATACCGAATTAGTTGATTATGGCTGAGGGAATTTGCATTATCGTTGTAGAAACGCTCTAGGTCTTTAATGGCGATTCTCTTCAATGGAAGAGAACTCTATGAATGAACATGTATCTCCAAAACGAACTCCCTAATAACTTTTAATGGTTGCCATTTACTGTAATTTCATAATACATAAATAATCTCATAAAATCATTTGTAAATATGTGTATAAGCTTGTACGTATAGGTCTGGAATCACCGATCACTTAAAATATCAAAATAGAGACAAAATTGGAAAATTCTGAAACAACTCCGAAGCAACTTCAGCATATCAAGGGATCACGTGACCATCATGTGGGACCTATGCTCCTGACCTACGTTTGGGCGTAGGTCTAGAGCATAGGGTCTAAAATCACATCGGAGCTTAGGAGCGTAGGTTGAGTCCAATTTGCCCATTTTTCTCTCTGGTGATGCCTATCATGCATTTTTGTTGTAAAAACCCGTCTTTTCATATTTGAGTTAAACTGGTCGCCTTTGACTCCCGATACTTTTCGATGAAGTAATAATGTTTGAAAATGACATTTTTATCCTTCTGGTGAGATAATGATGTCGTGAAATGACCATTTCGCCTTCCGGTAGCTCTTCTTTGCTCTGGCGCACCTTTTGATTCCTTTCTCGAGATAGAAACGAACACAAACTCAGTTAATTCACCGAGATTAGCTCTGTTTCTTCATTAAGCTCCTGAAACATGCATACGCACACAAACAAGATAAAAATACCTAGTAATGGAATGCGAAGACATAATAAACGCAAGATAGGGGCAAAAAATGACAAATATTGAGCACCTATCACACCCCCAAACTTACATATTGCTAGTCCCTTGGCAATAAACTCAGAGAAAACTGACTGTAATAATTCTTATTCTATCTAACCTATCTACTCTAACATAATCCCTTGTTTTCGTGAGGGTCGACGATTACACTTAGCACGTGTAACAAGCCTTTGAAACCCCTAGGTTACCCCTAGTGGATAAGTGAAGTCTTGTGAAGGTTTCCAATGATGGTACCTACAAACATCTCAATTCTTTTGAACTTACGCATTCATGTGTTCACACACACAATTCAAATAAGTTATGATACATGCACAAGATAATATAAATGCAAATATTCCCACTCATTATCAAACAACAATTATATCAAGCTTCGTGCTATGAATGGTCCCCACTTAAGTGAATGATTTTGCTACTTTCTATTTAAAACTCAGACAACCTTCCATGATTTTGTGAACATTCAACTACAATATTTCAGCTTCTTTTCTCATACTTCATTAATCAAACTTTGTCATTTTGTTTTAAAACATACTCTGTCCATCTTTCCACTTTTCATCCATTTTTGTCTTTTTAAGTCTCCGGACTTTCCAGCGAGGATTTTTAGTCCTGACCAACTGGGCCCGAGCTTCTTCCATGGGATTTATGCTCATCAGTCTTCTCCCCTTTAAACACGAATAGTGATATTGGTGATACCAAAGCCTGGTTACTCAGATCAAATAATTGTTTTTTACATTTTATTTTCTCAAAACAAATTTCAATTTTCTCTATTTCAACCAAAACAACTCCCCTTCTCCCCTTTTATTGCAGAAAAATTATTTTTCAACTACATAGTCAAAAATCAACATATTTCGCATAGTGAATGCGTGTTAATTTCAATTTCACTAATCACTCACCCATGTAAAATAACATCACTTTACTAACTTGATCTAATCATTATTCTCATGAGCGGGAACATTACATCACATACTACTCACGCCTCATATACACAAACTTAATCAACTGTAAATGCCAAACATTCATGCGTAAAAACAAAGAATTGTTCCAAAAAATTTATTTTTTTCTCGAAAATCTTTATTCCTTACAATACTATACCCTTACCCCTAAACTTAATCCAGACCATGTCCCCATGGTCAAAAATAAAATAAGAGAACAGATACAGTTACCCTTGAAGCTTAATTCTAGATTCCAAAACAAAGCACAAATCATCTCCCACAAACTTGAATTGGATCATCTGGAGATATCATTCACAAAGCACACACACCTAATCATAGCAATGGAAAAGAAATTGCATCATAAACATCCAGAAATTGACACATGTTTTCAAGGAATCAAAGACGTTTTTGTTTTTTTTTTTATGACAAAAATAATAACAATAAAAAAATTGATTTGGCCTTAAGGGCCTACAATCCTAAGATAATAAAAATAAAAATAAAAGAAATAAAGATGTGGCCTTAAGGGTCTACCGTCTCTACAAATAAAATAACCTAAAAATCCTAAACCAAAATCCTAATCTGCCTCTTCTTCTTCATCACTCGACACGACACTTTTCAACCATATCCGGTAATCTGCAGTCTCCTTCAACTTCTCTAAATCTTCCTCCGGATATATTTTCATGAATTTCCACTGCATCTCATCCAATTCTTTCATTCTATCACCCAACTGCTTGGCAATAATTTTTTATAGTAAAAACGGGTATGGAAGATAATAGTCACATTTATTAGCCCTCGCCCATTCTCGACTCACAATTGCTTGAGCATACGACATCTCAGCCATAATCAAAGTTGGAACATACACTTCATACCCATGAGTTAGGGCATACAAAGTTCGAAGCATAATGTGATCTCTTGATCTTATTCGATTATTAGGCTGAAGTTGAGATGCAACAACACAATCCAAATAAAGTAGATCCGATTTCAGCCACCAATTTTCACATGTTTTATCCCTCGGATCTGAAGGTACACACATCCTTATGTGGCCATACTACCGGATGCTCCTTCAAAATTCCATGTAAGTTTGCTAGAGTACTGATTGGTATATTCCATGCATCAGCAATACTTCTTCTTCCAATCACAACAGGAGCACTCAAATGAGTCACCTTATCCCTTATCACCTCAAATCCTGGCGGTCCCGAAACTTTTATATTTTCATAGAATTTTTGGACCAAGCCCGGATACACTTTTTCGCCAGCCGGTTTTTCTAGACTCTTCAATCCTCGTTCTCTAAGGATTTTTCATCCGGGTGCAACTAAAACTTGATTCATCCTCTCCGAAAAATATCTCCTCAAATTGCAACCCCGACACTGCAAAAATGATTTTGGTGTGGTTCAGCTTCCCTTCTGACTCGTAGCTTCGTTATTCGTGCTCTTCATAACCACATATGGTTCCGTCTCCTCTATGAAATCTTCCGGTTCAGAATAATCTTCATTAGCATTATCCATACTAACCCTCCTCAAAATAGAAAGAATAAAAGAAGAATAGAAGAAGAATACCCAATCTAATGCTCACTCCTTGAGAATTATGAATTATGAATTGTGTCTACCCTATGGATGTATTTATAGATGAATGGAGTAGAATTAGAAGAGAAAAATGATTCAAAATCCTTAATTGACTAGGAAAGGAGAAACAATAACTAATCCATCTTCTATTTGCAGTTTCCTTGTCAGATTAAGATTACTCTAAAAATTCTACAAAATTTCTACACAAATTCCTAAAAATAACTTAAACAAATCTAAATACAAGTATAAGTACAAATCAGGCCAAAACATCCCAAAAAAGGTCTAATTATTCAAATTTTCTGGCCCAACCACGAACTACCCTATGCTTGGGGTAGGGTAGGGCAAAATATTTTTTTTATTTTTTTATTTTATTTTAATGACACGTTTTCTAATAACCAATGCACCCCCAAACATAAACACACACATTTCCTCATAGTGCAAAAATAAAATCACATATACTCAAGGCAATAAACATAGGGAGGCACACATATCAGTAAAAGCGGTCGAAAACTGTCATTTTATATAAAAGCAAAAATATCACAAATAGTTAAAGATGATCGTTAAAGTGGTCATAAAAGATCGAACACTGACTCAACGCTCTACGATTAATCTCTACTGTGAACAGCTAAAACAAAATAAAATAAACCAAACTAAACTACAGCTACAAAGCATCATCCGGAGGTGGCTGTGATGGTGGAACGATCACTCTCATATGTCGCATCATAATATCCCACATATCCATCATCTTACAGTGCTCACGCCGTCGGGCCTGGCTCTCATCTGTGAATGAGCACTCTGATCCCTCAATACGACCAATCAACTGGTCGTACTAAGTCTGAGTCATCATAACAGCACCCCCAACTAGGGCCTACGACACATCATCTCCTATAGCAGCCTCCTCAGCCTGTGGCACCTCCACCTTAGGTAACTAATCCTCAGCATGTGGCATCTCCATATCATCCTCCTGTGCACCCGGTAGTAAAATTCCTCCAAACCTATGCCGACGAGCAAATGTCTCTAGACCCTTCTTGAGCCATCCCTTGTTCCACGCTCCCTTTCCATACGCAACTAACGGTGCAAACATATCCTCGGCATCCATCTGTAATCCCTGATTAAATATCAACTTTATCATAAGGCAGGGAAGAGTCATCTGAAACTTGGCAGTCCCAACCTGTTCTCCCGATGCAAGTGAATATAATGCCGGAATAATGTCTGCCAAAGGGGCGAGTAGAATAAAGTACCAGTGACCAAACTCGAAATTACAGTGCAGCGCCGGAAATGGCGGGTAACACATGGTCTGATGGCTATGTGGTAATACATTGGACCAGACTATCACATCCCAAAGCCACAACATCGGATGATAGTTGGACTTCTTGGTTCCATTACACCTATTGTCGGCCCACTGCCACTCAGTCTGCAGTCTCACCATATCATAAAGTGGCGAAAGTGGGTCTGACATAGATAAGAGTCGCTCCTCTAGCTCTGTAGGGTACTCGTGTGGAATACCCCACATAGCAGCAATACTCTTGGGAGTAATCTCAAACTCCCGCCCCTACACCACTGTCACTAGCTGAGTCCCTCTAGTGTAATGCCTCATATGAAGCTAGAAATCGCTAATCATGTCAGCGCAAGTATGTGGTGTAGTTGTGGCTAAGATCGGCAATAATCTGCGCTCCCTCAGTACGCCTATAGTATAATATGGAACTGGATCTATCTGCTCCAGTGGTGCAATAGCAAAACTGCGTTCATGTTGGAACCCCTTCTTCAATGCCTGAGTCATCAGCGTCTCCTTGGAGACTATTAAATGCTTCCATCTGTAAGAAACGAGATCACCCTTATCACCATTAACTGCCGGCTCAAGATACGGCACCTCACAGCGCTCAATATCCTCTAACTCTGCCTCTTGCTCTACCTGCCTATCCTCATTATCACTATTCTCGGAAGTCTGCTCATCGGATGTCTCCGACTCATATGGTAGTGGTGATGGCTCAGGGATTGGAGACTGTTCCCGGGGTCGTGATGGTGCCCTTGGTGCCATAAGTGGAACTGTCATCCGGCCAAATCTCAAATCTAACTCAATGCCCTCCATCGGTGCAATCGGCCTCTCAGACTCCTCATCTGACGAATCTGGCGCAACATATACCAGTCTCGACACCCAGGTAATATAAGGTATAGGCCGCATAATCTCCAGGGGTGGTGACTGTGATCTATCTCTTTGTACTATCGTCCCCGATGTAGATGATCCCTCATCCGCCTTCCTCGCTCCTTTTACGCAAGTCATTCCTACAGAATTCAGATTGTTATGAAAATGAGAAAAAACTTTCCGGTCACCGAATCAATCTTAAAACTATATCTAAAGTAATCTAATACGACGATTAAACAAGACCTCATCTCAAAAATTCAATATTCAACCCGTATCTGAAGCCGGAAACCCAACTTTTTGAAAATGGATTAAAACACGATTTCAATCGGTCTCGTTCGTCAATACAAGTTTAAAATAGTTATATTAAGTAATCGAAACCAAAAGAATGGATCAAAACTCACCAAATTGCGGAAAATGGAAAATTCCCTAAAATTGGATTCCATAGACTTTTCGAGTTCTTCACGTGAATCCGTACACGCCGCTTACTAATATGATGATCCGCCGCTTGGGAATGATAGGAAATATCAATATTTACATTTAGGAACAAACGAGAGTTGATTCGGTGGAGAGGAGAGGGAGAAAATAAAAATTTGAAAATGAAAAGTCGCGGGACTGTTTTATACAATCCTGTGGCCTACGCTTGGGCATAAGTCACCCTACGCTTGGGCGTAGGCGCCAAAGATGAATTTTTGGCTTTGGCCATTTTGTTGCTAGTTCTCGATTTTTGAGCACTCAAACCTCCCATATACACACCTATTAACAAGATTGACTTCAATTTGTTGACATTCGGCGCTTCGTGGACAAAAATACCCTTCTAAATGATGACGACTATTTCGCACTCGATCTTAAACAATTTCAAAAACCAAATTAAACTACTATTGTACTGTTAGTCATTAATTAACACTAGAGGGGGGTGAATAGGGTTTTAAAGCTATTATCAAGTTCTTTTTAGTACTTACAATAAATCACCACAATTCTCTATATATGTTTACAAAGTAAGTTTGCAATGAAAGACTTAACTTTAATTTAACAAACTATTTACCACAATATAACTTAAGCATGCAAAATCATAAAATAAGGAGATAGAGATAGAGAGATTGACATCATAATTTTTACGAGGTTCGGTAACTCCTAGTCCTCAGCTCAAAGAATCCCCTTCCTTGAGACTTTCCCAAACCTCACAATATGTCCCTTCCTTCAATATGTGGAATGGCAAAACCTTTACACAAGAGCTAACTACCTCTTCACACAATCAAGAGAACAATCCTCCCTTGATACAATGGGTTTCCCTCACCCAAGATCACAAAGTTATGTATACAATCAATATATCACTCAAGAATAAAAAAACACTCAAAAACCCTAAGATTTTATGGAAGATAGATCAATATAAGCTCAAGTGTTTTTAGGTGATATTTCAAGAACTCGAGATATATATTCTCAAAAGATATTTTCAAGGAGAGAATAAGCTAAGAGCTTGAGTTTAAATCTTCAAAATGATTTGAGTGAAAAACGAGATTTATTTCTTATTGCTATCAAAAGATTTTTCAGAGAGTGCTTGAAAGAAAATAAGAGATTAATATTTTTCAGAAAATTTCTCATATAAGAACTATATTTTTCAATCCCGTATCTCTTTCTATATATAGTGAAGCATTAGGGTTTGGAGAGTGAATCTCACCCTAGGATGTTTGGAGAGTAGGATCTGAAAAGTAGGAAGAATAACCATAAACTATTGGGCCAAAATATTGTTTAGAAATACTTTTCCTTAAAATCCTGAAGCACCCAGTTGACTGCCTACCGGCACCCAGTCGACTGCCTCAAAAAAGTTATTCGACTGCCTCATGAGTTAGTTGACTGCCTTGGACAAGCCAATCGACTGCCTTGGGCAATAAAAAATGTTTATAGCTCTCTGGTTCATCCAGTCGGCTGGGCCCTTGGCCAGTCGACTGGGTCACTGTCAGTCGGCTGCCTTTTCTTTGCCAGTATACTGGGTGACTCAATGAAATTTTTTCAAGGTTCATTTTTTATTCGTTTCTTTAATCACTTGAGCTTATAAAACCAATCAACGCATAAGATACATTGTTACAATATTCTCACCCCGACCTATCTACCCTAGGTCTTGAGTCTTCAGCTTTCGTCTTTCATTGACCATTTTGTCCTTTTTCGATTTTGCGTTTGAGTTACGTTATCGTTTATCGCTTTTTGTGTTGGTGTTCTTTCCGAATCATGTTCTTATCCTTGCTGAAACACTTAGCTCAAAGTTATATTAGTACCAAACACGTTTTTAAATGTTTTGTTAATATCAAAATAAGAGTTATTATCCGAAATAGAATTTCAAGGCCAACAATCTCCCCCTTTTTTATGTTGACAAAAATATTTCGTGTTTGCACATAATTGGTGAAGTATCAAGTGATACTCCCCTTTAATGTGTGCATCTTTCATTATCCTCAAGGCACTTCATGTCTTCGGCCGTCTTCTTTTGGGACTCCTCATTACGCTTAACGACCTCCAGAATTTGGGTAAGAGTTTCGGGATTTCCACTGAACCCAAAATCAGGAATGTCGAAAGAGCTGCCTAGAGACGGAAAAGAAACATTCGGAGCTTGTAGACGAGGAGCTTCGGGATAAGGAGCGGATGGACCGGCTTGGTCCGCTGGAGGAACATCCTTCAGAGAGACCAACACTCCATTGGAATGTTTATGTCACGCCCCGAATTCCTAGGTCTCCAAAACCCGAGCCTAAGAGCTAAGGGAGTGATTGCGGAAGTAAAAAGAAATGAGAACCAACGAAATTCAATCATCAAATACCCACGAAAGGGTAAAATGATCTGATACCACGCTGTCACGCCCCTAAGATTCCCGAAACTCAAATCTAGAGAATCAGCGAATCTCCAAGGGATGACGCTAGTCAAGCGACTACTAGAGTCAACAACAACAAAGAGACACATGGAATAACAATAAAAATATACTCCATGTCAAGTAGAATGCTAGAAACTCAACAGTATCCTCAGATACCAACAGACACGCTCCTAAATCCCTAAGACTCCCGAACTGGGACATCCAAGGAATCTAAGATGTGATCCTTAATATGAATGACCAACTAAGACATCATTAACCGTGAAAACATATGGGTTAATGATAGATATGGTATATTTCATACCCAAATGGATAATAAACTAAGCAACGGAATCTAACGAAAATCCGGCAGAGTTCCGTTTGTAAATGGAACATCCGGACAACAACCACAACACAAGAACCTGCCAATAGAAATTCAATAATCACAATGGCTTCCAAGCCCCACATTCATCAATCCTAATAGGGCCGAGGTAGTGGAAAGAAACCAAAACCCCTCCAAACCCTCTAAAATCAACAGAGCCACAAATGCTCGAATAAGATACAGTAAAGCACCTAGCTGTGCAGAATAGATACAATACATCCTGAAAGAATAAATACAGGAAATAAAAGATACATCAACAGGGATATGCCAACAGACTGGCTCCCAAAAGAAAATACATAACAATCCCATAACAATGGGTAGAGAAACTGAAAGCGGATACCTATCGTCCCCAAACCCAGTCGTGCTGCAACCGTAACCGCATCACCCAACGCAACTCCAAAACCTGTAACAAGGAAACAAAAGAAAGCTGTCGTTGCACTGCATCCTGCTCATAGCCGTATATTTCCTGCAACCTGGCGTGGAATACCAGGGGGCGAATGAAATTCCCCTGTGAGCAAATAAGCTCAGTGGGAAAAGATATCCTAACTACCACATCCTCTGATAGTTTAGGTAAAGCTAAACCGTCTAATAAGATATAAATATAGCCCAACTAGTCTCATCCACGCAAACCCAAGTCACATGCTCATATACTATCGTAAACGAGTAGACATAAGTATATAGGGAATATATATATATATATATATCTATACGTATATATATATATAAATATACAACATGAGTCTCTAAAACTCGTACTCCAAGTACCCAACACCAGTAGTCTACATTACTCTCATCAACGTACACTAGGTACACGATACTAAGGTTCAGTCTAACAAATCACCAATTACTCACAACACAATTCAGAATATCCAACCGAGGAGATCACACTCACCTCTAATATCCACAAGGAAACAAAATCCACCAATAGTACCAAGGAAGGCTCAAATCCTACACCCCGATAACACAGGAAGGAAAACACCCACGTCCTTGCGTACTAACACAACCATAATCAATATATATATACATATATACACAATATATATATATATATAACAAATCTCATCCCTCTCCTAGAGTAAGTCTGTACCTCAAGGATGGGATCGCCCCATCATCTCACTATGCGAAAACCTCAATGCTATCTCCAACAAGTCAATAAGTCACCAACAGGATAAATCCATCACTAACACTTGCACTATAAGCTACAAAACCACCCGATCAATTCACTAAGAGTACAAGAACTCCACTCCCAAGAACGACCACTTAAGGGTCACCAAAACGAAGCAAAGGAAAAGAGTTCCCAATGCTAACCAACAGATAACCAAGACAACAACGTCAAGGTTAAGAATACCCAAACAAGGAAAGAACACCACAAGTGAACAAAGAAAGAATACCAAAAGTGAACAAGGAAACCAAAAACGAATGGCCGAGAGTGGAAGTAATAAAAAGATGAATCCCAGAGATTCAATAGTTTTTAAGAAAAATGTTTTCAAACTCGAACCGATCCATTTGGCATCCATGCCCCTAACGTAAGAAAAACTCAAATCACCTAGGTGGTGAAACCAATAACCCAGAAAAGAGAAAGGCAACACTATATGTGTGCACTGAACAACGACAAGCCTCAAAACCGAGACTTAAAAATGATCGGAAGCAAAGGTGAAACAATGGAACACCTTTCAAAACTCTACAAGTCGAGGTTTTGAGAAAGAAGTCTCGTAACCTCAGAATCCCAAGAAAAGTAATAAAATAGTTTTCTTTTAGAAAATCACACAGTAGAAATGACCGTCTTGCCCCCGGTCTCCGTCAGTTGCCATCACCGGCTTTTAAAAGTTGAAATCTTTTCAAAGAAGATCCTAAGATCATTTTATAAGGTATTAAAACTTTTCATTTCTACGGGGGTAGGCGAAAACGGGTTTTTCCTTTTAAATATAAGGAGTTTAGAAAACACCATTTTCGAAACAGTCAAATAAGAAGGAACACAACTACAAGGATTCCTATAATGTCCCGAAAGGACAATGAAGGAATAACAATACGTTGGACTCACGGAAGACAACCATCCGTTTCCAACTCCACGAAATCAATGACACCACGAGGAAGAGGTTCGGCACCACACCGTAACTGACGACTCAAGGAATAACATACAAGTCAACAACCACGTACTAGTGTACAGAACACGGTACAAGAAATGCTTAGGGGAATGAACCAAGCATAAGAACCAAGACTATCAGACTACAGTACCTCGAATACTTAATGAATCCCTTAATCATAACCTCTCCTCATCAATCAAAATCTCACACAACTCATCACTCACCTTCTCTAAGGCCTCAATTATCAATTGACACAAAAATCATCCCTAACCTCAAATCTCCAAAAGCGTTCACACATCTAACCACGATTACAAAACAATTACCTGCCTTCTCTAAGGCATCGACTCTCAACTGATACTAACATCAATCTCGGATCTCAAATCTCTAAATATATCACACAACTAACTACAACCACAAAACAATTAACAGTCCTCTCTAAGGCCACAAATCAAAATCAACTCCACAATCCACCACTAGCCTCAACTACTCACAAAGATTACTATGCCAATACATAACCTCCCCTACGAGCACAAAGTATACAACACAAGTATAAGGATATACGCCTCGTTTATACTTTAATAATTACTGCTTTTAATTCACGTTTTCACATTTATCACTTTCAACTGAGCATTTTATAAAATGAATTCATTTTGCATATTCATAAATAATCATGCTCCAACATATATATATACATATCAATAAATCACATGATGATATGCAACGCACCATACTCACAGACCGCCCGTGGTACACACACACAAAAACACACCCTACCAAAGGGTCCTGGGTCATTTTCCACCATTCCCCTAAGTCTGCAGCTCACTAGGGAATGTGGACTCATCGAACCGTTCTTCCCAAGTGCTTTTGACACTTCACACTTTTAACCAAGGAAGACGTCCACCCACGGCCCAGCCGTGTCACATAGGGCCTTGGACTATGTGTCCTCCCCCTATCGTCTCAGTTTCTCAGAAGATTAGTTCCGCGGGAAGCGAGAAGCACCCCCTGGCCAGTTGTTTCGACGATCCAAACACAAACGTCTACTCGTGCCCCACGCACAAAGGAAGTAGACCACACCAAATGAATCTCTCTGCAAATGGTGAAATCATGCAATACATGCACCAACACCTATGTCTCACAATACATGGTGTACACAAATAAATCATGTCCAACATAAATATGTCATGCATCATATTTATGAAAATACCCACATGGTAATATATAAATCTCAAAATCTCTGTACATGCTTTTAAAAATATAATAAAGCATTTAGATCGTGAGAAAATAGATTCATGTTCTAAACAATATATTTTCTTTAATTCTTTAGAAAATATTTCAATTTCAATTAATATATCTTTTTAAAATAATTTAAACAGGTCATCCACGTAATAAAAAGGGACCTAGAATAGCGTCTAAGTCTCTCACGTCCAACGTTTACAAAATCTTCTAGCTCATTTAAATCTCAAGGGAATTTCTAAGCCGCATATTCCTATTCAATTAAAATAGGAATTAATATAATCACATAGGAAATAATTTAATTAATTTTCTTAAATTAATCCCTAAGTCCAATTCCGATTCTAAACGAATTATAGATATTTAAATTAACGAATTAAAATATCTATATTAAATTAAATAAGGGTTTTACACCCCTAAACTACTTCAACTACTTCAATAATGCGGAGTGAGAAATATAATTTCCCACCTAATTATACGTTACCGAACAGTCCGAAACAGCACAGTGCCGGCGCCCGAATATGAAGCCCGCCGACCAAAATCGTCCGATAATTATTTTGAATATATCGAAATGTCCGTCTTGACAACCTATACGATATATACGAAGCCCATTAATAATCGGTTAATTAATTGGGTTAAATCTAAAATACCCCAAACGAAAACTATAACCTATAAATGCGATTTCCGGGCAAATCGTTCATCCTAAAATCACGAAATTAATATATGACGAATACTACGTAGGTACGAAACTACTCACCAAAAATTGGCTCAAACCGATCACCGGAAGGTCTCCGAAAAAATGGCCGAAGCCCAGCCGGTCACGCCCCTGCCACGTCCACGCGCGGCTGCTGCCAGCGTGAGCCAACTCCTCCGCCCTGCGTCACCAGCCGCTGCTACATGCTCCTCCGTGCAAGCCGCCACCAGCCACGGTCGTCGTCCACCACCGTCGCCCGCTCCAGGTCGCCGACCCTAGCTCCAGCCGTCTCTGCTACCAACTGCAACCACCAGCCGCGCCTCCCTCCGGCCGGCTTTCTCTCTCAACTGCAGTCCCCCTCTCTCTCTGTCTGTTGCCGACGATAATGAGGATGGAGGCGTGAGGGATGTATGTTTGTGTATCATGTAGAGAAGAAGAAGAAGGGAGCAGATAGCTTGCGTGAAGAGTGTGGGAGCAGGTCGTCTGTCTTTCACACTTATACAGATATACATATATGTGCAGAAATTGCGAAAGTAACTCCCCAAACATCCGAAATTACGAAATAACCCCCACTTCAATATATATATATATATAATTAAATATATATATATATATAATAAATCCCAACACTATATATATATATTTAACTGTAATTAAATATATATATATAAACCATAAATTTCAATAATTATCGGGAACGTCCAAACGTGATTTCGTAAGCCCGAAATAATAACGGAACGCCAATTAAATATACCGGGTTAGGAATACATATGTCGGAACACTTAAACAAGCCCGATTAATTACAATGTGTCGTCGTCCAGTCAAGACACTAATCATTAAATGTCGAACGATACCGTGTAGTCGAGAATAAGAATTCGTGGAGTGTCATCCAGTCGACTTTAAAACTAAACGCGAAAAATTTACAGGTACCAAATACCAAGAATAAACAATACGTCATAACAAGTGACGTCATTAATGAAATTAAATTAAAAATTAATTTCAGGAAAAAGGAATATAACACGGGGTGTTACAGTTTACCAATGTGCATTTGCTTGAGATGAGTGGGATCAAGAAAGATCGGATTATGCTCCACAGGCTCGTCATTGAGGGGAACATTGCTTCAAGCAAGAAGATACGAGATATGGGTTGGAAGGATGAGTGCGCCTTTCTTCTTTTGGCACTCGAGGATTGCGGAAATGAAGAGGAAAGCAAGATTGACCTTTCGACCGGTCATGACACAGTAGACAAGGAAAGCTTCCATGATCGACACAAGACTCCAGCTTCTGGACTTGGGCAAGATGGAATAAGTGATAATATTGTGCACAAGTCGAGCCTTGGGAGTAAGTGAGGAAAATGGAAACTCGACAGTTGTGGTAGTGGCTTTATTTACCAAAATTGCCCGAACCGCTTCGAAAGGATTGAAATCACTTGAAGAATACCAAATAGACGGACAATAATAGGAGATGCCACCGGGAGGGAGCCGAAATGCATTATTAATTACTGCTTCGGTTTCCTCAGATTTATGTAGAAAGCCTTGACGGCACGTGGATAATGAAGAACATCTAGCGAAACAAAGAAGCCCAAACCCATATTGTGGAAGAGGTTGAACGTATTTGCACCAATCTCTTCGCATAAGGATTGAGTCACAATGCGACACCGAGCAAATTTTTGATGGATGAATTTTGTTTTGAAGAGACGAATACTGTCTTCATCATCACCGAGAAGAGCATAGATGGATAATGGAACATATTCAGTTTTAGACTCTGTTTCCTCTTGAACAGGGGGCGTAGGACATGGTGGAGGAGGTGCAGCCGAAGAGCTTCCACCCCAAAGGGCTCACTTCTGAGTGGGCAAGGGCTTGGGTGCCATGAGAAAGATGAGAACAAAGATGAAGGGAAACATTTTGAGAGAAAAAGAGGATGAAGTCGTGGATTGGAGAGGAGAAGGGTGATAGATATGGATATATATATATGGATGTATATGTATATATGTGAGATGGAAGTGATGATAATGAAGGAGAATGTCGTGGAGTAGTAGGGAAGTGGATTAGAGGTGAATATAGGGTGTGAAATAGGGAAGAGATGGGAGAAAACGTGGAGAGAGTGGAGAGAAGACGAAGGGAAAATAAGTTTTAAAACTGAGTTCGTGCAGAGGCAGTCGACTGGCCAAATGGAGGCAGTCGACTGGGTCATGAGCCACACGACTGGCTAAAGGTAGGCAGTCAACTGGCTGAAGTAGATTAAAAACACAAAAGCTCTCTGGTTCACCCAGTCAACTGGTCGTTTATGAGGCAGTCGACTGGCCTTAAAAAAATGATAATTTTGAAATTTTGAAATTTTTGAAAGCCGAGATAGCGGACGTGGTTTTGTGAAAACTAAATAATTACTTCAAAATCCATGGCCTTTCCAATTTCTCTACGAATTTTTGAAAAAGGTTCGTCTGAGAGAGGTTTTGTGAAAATATCTGCTAATTGATTTTTAGTGTCAATAAAAACCAATTCAACGTCACCTTTAGCTACGTGATCCCATAAGAAGTGATGCCTAATATCTATGTGTTTTGTGCACGAGTGTTGAATAGGATTCTTCGAGATGCAAATAGCACTAGTATTGTCACATTTAATAGGTACGTGATTGAAGACAAGTCCGAAATCAAGTAATTGTTGCTTAATGTAAAGAGTTTGAGCGCAACTACTACCGGTCGCAACGTATTCGGCTTCAGTCATAGACAAGGCAACGGAATTTTTCATTTTACTTGACCATGATACAAGGGAGTGACCTAGAAAGTGACATGTACCGCTTGTGCTTTTCCTATCCACTTTACATCCCGCAAAATCGGCATCCGAATAACTAGTGAGATCAAGTGTAGTGCCACGTGGATACCATAATCCTAAATTAATTGTCCCACTAAGATAGCGAAAAATACATTTTACAGCTAGCAAGTGAGATTCTTTAGGATAAGATTGAAAACGAGCACATAAGAATACGTTAAACATTATATCCGGTCTACTAGCAGTTAAGTAAAGCAAGCTTCCTATCATGCCTCTATATTTAGTGATGTCAACACATTTTCCATTTTCATCTTTGTCTAGTTTAAAAGAGGTACTCATAGGAGTAATGGCATGTTTGACTTCCTCCATACCAAATCGCTTTAGCAAATCTTTAGTGTACTTGGATTGGCTAACAAATAATCCATCCAAGCTTTGCTTGATTTGCAACCCTAAGAAGAAGTTCAACTCACCCATCATACTCATTTCAAATTCATTTTGCATACTAGTTGTGAATTCTTTGCAAAGGGAAGCATTTGTTGATCCGAATATAATGTCGTCATCATATATTTGAATAATCAACAAATTATTCTTGACAGATTTTATAAAGAGAGTATTGTCAACCTTTCCTTTTGAAAACCCCTTTTGAATCAAGAAATCACTAAGCCTTTCATACCAAGCTCTAGGAGCTTGCTTTAAACCGTACAAGGCTTTAGATAATTTGTAAACGTGATTTGGAAAAAGTTCATTTTCAAAACCGAGTGGTTGCTTTACAAACACTTCTTCATCTATAGTTCTGTTTAGAAAAGCACTTTTGACATCCATTTGATAAAGAGTGGAATTTCTAGATGATGCAAATGCAAGAAGCATTCTAATTGCTTCTAATCTAGCTATGGGTGCAAAGGTTTCATCATAGTCAATGACTTTTTCTTGATTGTAACCTTGAGCTACCAATCTTGCTTTGTTTCGAATAATCACTCCATTTTCATCCTTTTTATTTCAAAAAATCCATTTTGTGCCTATTATAGTTTGATGTGTGGGTTGAGGAACTAAATGCCAAACTTGATTGCGTTCAAATTGATTTAGTTCCTCTTGCATAGCTATGATCCAAGAATCATCACATTGAGCTTCGTGGAAGTTTTTGGGTTAGATTTGAGACACAAACGCCATGTGATTGCATAATTCTCTAAGTTGAGATCTTGTGCTAACACCTTGTGATGGATTACCTATGACTTGGTCAAGAGGATGGTTGTATACAACCCTCCAAGATTTAGGAATAGAGCTTGTCAAGTCATCATTAAATTGATTCCCAACTTTACTCTTGTCTATTTGTCCACTTGATGAGTTGGAGATATTGAAGTTATTTAAGCTATCATCAATCCCTACAACTTCATCATCATCTAGGTAAACTTTAAGTGAGGGTAAAGGTAGTGATTCATCAAAAACAACATGGATAGACTCTACCATGGTTGAAGACCTTTTGTTAAAGACTCTAAAGGCTTTACTTCTTGAGGAATAACCTTAGAAAATTGCTTCATCCGATTTGGAGTCAAATTTTCCCAAGTTATCTTTGTCATTTAGCACAAAGCATTTACAACCGAACACCTTGAAATAACCAATATTGGGTTTTCGACCGTTCCATAACTCATACGGAGTTTTACCCAATTTCATTCAAATGATAACTCTATTTATTACATGACAAGCGGTATTAACAGCTTCCGCCCAAAGGCTTCGGGGAAGGTTGTGTTCATTTAACATGGTTCTAGCCATTTCTTGTAAAAACCTATTCTTTCTTTCAACTACACTGTTTTGTTGAGGAGATCTTGGAGCCGAGAGATCATGAGATACACCAAGTTCATCACATAATTTCTCTAGATCTTGATTATCAAATTCTCTACCCCTATCACTTCTAATTTTCTTGATTTTCAAATATTTTTCATTTTAAATTACTCTATAAAATATACCAAGAATGGAGTGAGTTTCATTTTTATGAGCAACAAAGTGAACTCAAGTAAATCTAGAGTAGTCATCGACTATAACAAGTACATAAAGTTTCCCGGCTAAGCTAGCCTTTCTCTCCGGACCGAAAAGGTCCATGTGTAATAGCTCTAATGGTCTAGAAGTGGTGATATCTTTCTTTCTTTTGAAAGAGGATTTCACTTGTTTGCCTATTTGACATGCACTACATATTTTATCTCTTGAAAAATTAGTCTCCGGGAGGCCTTTGACTAATTCATTTTTAGATAAACGATGAATGATGTCCATACTAGCATGTCCTAAGCATCTATGTCATAACCAACTGTTTTCACTCGATGTGACGAAGCACTTAACATCTTGTTTATTCAATTCACAAAGCAACATAGTATATAAATTTCCGTTTCTCTTTACATTGAACAATTGCTTTCCATCTTTCTCAACTATGCATGCATTTGACTTAAAAGTAACATCATAACATTTGACACATAATTGACTAATACTAAACAAGTTATGTTTCAATCCATCAACTAATAGTACGTTATCTATAGATAGAGAATAAGATATACCAATGGATCTAATTCCAATAATTTTCCTTGAGAGTTGTCTCCAAAAGTAACGCTACCTCATTCGTATGAATTTAAAGACATGAATTTTGACTTGTCTCCCGTCATATGCCTTGAGAATCCGCTATCAAGAAACCATCTTTATTTTGAGGCGGACTTCAAGCATACCTACAAAACAAAGTTAAGTAACGTTCATTGGTACCTAATCTATTTTGGGTCCACTATGGTTAGAGAGAGATGCAATAGTTCCTTTAGGAACCCAAAATGTTTTAGTTACCATATTTTCTTTTGTACGTAGACATGCAATGGTTCCTTTTGGAACCCAAAACATTTTTGAGACAACTTTCTTCTTCTTTAGATAACATGCATTTGTTTTATGACCCTTTTTCTTGCAATAATAACATGTAACATGGTTGTGATCAATTGAGGTTTAGAGAGATGATTGTTTTGAAAAAGTATGCCTTAATTATTTTCTCTTCTTCAATAAAAGTACATCTTTGCTAAATGCATCATACCCTAAGCCACTTTTGTCAAATGATCTCCTTTGTCTTCCTAACATGATGCTCAAATTTTCTTTTCCTTTTGTGAATTTTGCTAAGATGTTTATTTGATCATCTATAGTCTTTTTCAATAATACATTTTCTTTTTCTATCTTAATACATTTGTCATCCGTTATATTTGAATCAACTACGGTGAAGCAAGTAGGACTACATGAAGGTTTAGATTTCTTAAGTAAAATATGTTTACTAGCTAATCTTTCAAATTCATCATGCAATTCTTCAAATGCATCTTGCAATTCATTATAGGAGAATAGAAGCTCATCATATGACAAAATGGATTTATCTAATGCTTGTAAATTTAAATGTACCTCATCTTCTTTTCCCATGAGGCAAAGATTTGCAATTTCCTCACCATTTTCTTCCTCATCCGAATCACAAGAATCATAGTCATCCCATGTTACATTCATGGCAATCTTGTTTGGCCTTTTCTCGTTCTCCTTTTTAGGCTTGAAACACTCACTTCTATAGTGCCCCGATTTTCCACAATTGAAGCAAGTTATAGGCTCCCTCTTGCTCGTCTCTCTTCTTGGCTCGTTGCTCTTTATGAATCTCCGACCGTTAGCCTTCTTTCGTTGAAGAAATCTCTTAAATCGTTGAGTGATCAAGGCAATGTCTTCATCTAATTCTTCTTCAATTTACTCATTTGTTTCACTTTTAGTGGAGGCTTGCAAGGCTATACCTTTTCTAGGCTTGGTGTCTTCTTCAAGAGACTTTAAGGTGATTTCTCACGTGAGAAGTGACCCAAAAATCACATCGAGGCTCATTGTGCTAAGATCATGCACTTCTTTAATTGCCGTCACTTTTGTATCCCATTTTACCGGAAGGCTTCTAAGGACTTTGCGTGCCGCATCGGATCTAGGAACGATTCTACCAAGATACTTTGGTCCATTCAAAATATTAGTGAAACGAGACATCATAGAATTGATATTTTCATCTTCCTTCATGGTAAATAATTCATATTCATGCATAAGTATATCAATTTTAGATTCTCTAACTTGAGTAGTACCTTCATAAGTTACTTCAAGTTTATCCCACATTTATTTGGTCGTGGAGCAAGTAGAGACACGATTAAATTCTTTGGACTTAAGGCATAATTTAGATTTACCTTAGCTTTAGCATTAAATGATATAAGCCTACGCTCATCATTATCCCATTCGTTGGGCGATTTAGGGATAGTTTTTCCATCTACTAATTTGGTTATAGTGAAAGGTCCATCAACAATAACTTGCCAAATTTGATAATCAATAGTTTGAAGAAAGTCTACCATTCTAGTCTTCCAATAACTATAGTTTGACCCATCGAACCATGGGGGCCTATTGTTGGATTGTCCTTCTACATGAGTGACTAGATTTGAGGCCATGATCGTTCTCTAAGACGGTTAAGTCTAAAACAAGTAGAGATTAGACTTTGATACCAATTGTTAGTCACTAATTAACACTAGAGGGGGGTGAATAGGGTTTTAAAGCTATTATCAAGTTCTTTTTAGTACTTACAATAAATCACCAAAATTCTCTATATATGTTTACAAAGTAAGTTTGCAATGAAAGACTTAATTTTAATTTAACAAACTATTTAACACAATATAACTTACGCATGCAAAATCACAAAATAAGGAGATAGAGATAGAGATATTGACACCGTGATTTTTACGAGTTTCGGTAACTCCTAGTCCCCGGCTCAAAGAATCCCCTTCCTTGAGACTTTCCCAAACCTCACAATATGGCTCTTCCTTCAATAGGTGAAATAGCAAAATCTTTACACAAGAGCTAACTAGTTTTTCACACAATCAAGAGAACAATCCTCCCTTGATATAATGGGCTTCACTCACCCAAGATCACAAATTTATGTATACAATCAATATATCACTCAAGAATAAAAAACACTCAAAAACCCTAAGGTTTTATGGAAGATAGATCAATATAAGCTCAAGTGTTTTTAGGTGATATTTCAAGAACTCGAAATATATATTCTCAAAATATATTTTCAAGGAAAGAATAAGTTAAGAGCTTGAGTTTAAATCTTCAAAATGATTTGAGTGAAAAATGAGATTTATTTCTTCTTGCTATCAAAATATTTTTCAAAGAGTGCTTGAGAGAAAATAAGAGATTAATATTTTTCAGAAAATTTCTCACACAAGAACTATATTTTTCAATCCCATATCTCTTTCTATATATAGTGAAGCATTAGGGTTTGGAGAGTGAATCTCACCCTAGGAAGTTTGGAGAGTAGGATCTGGAAAGTAGCAAGAATAACCATAAACTATTGGGCCAAAATATTGTTTAGAAATACTTTTCCTTAAAATCCTAAAGCACCCAGTTGACTGCTTATCGGCACCCAGTCAGCTGCCTCTAAGCTGAGATTTAAAATATTTTTCCTAATGGCTATGGCCAGTCGACTACCTCAAGTGAGTCAGTCGACTGCCTTTGACAGGCCAGTCGACTGCCTCAGGCAATCAAAAATGTTTATAGCTCTCTGGTTCATCCAGTCGGCTGGACCCTTGGCCAGTCAACTGGGTCACTACCAGTCGGCTGCCATTTCTTGGCCAGTCAACTGGGTGACTCAATGAAATTGTTTCAAGGTTCATTTTTTATTCGTTTTGAGTTCGTTTCTTTAATCACTTGAGCTTATAAGACCAAGCAATGCATAATATACCTTGTTATAATATTCTCACCCCGGCATATCTATCATACGTCTTGAGTCTTCAGCTTTCGCCTTTCATTGACCATTTTGTCCTTTTCCGATTTTGCGCTTGAGTTACCTTATCGCTTATTGCTTTTTGTGTTGGTGTTCTTTATAAATCATTATCATGTCCTTGCTGAAACACTTGGCTCAAAGTTATATTAGTACCAAACACATTTTTCAATGTTTTGTTAATATCAAAATAAGAGTTATTGTCCGAAATAGAATTTCAAGGCCAACATGTACAACTACAAACTAAGATCAAAAACTACTCTTTATCACTTAGTACCAATGTTTAACGTCGTTGGCTCAATGTTGCAGCCTCTCAGTATTCAGGATTAAAATCATACGGCTGGTGCCAGTTCTGTTAAATCGACTATTTCAACGACATTCTCTATCGGTACAACTTCTATATAATGCTTTAAATGCTGACCATTCACCACAAATCGTTTTCTGTTGTCAGGGTCGTCAAGTTCCACCACTCCATGGGGGTAAACCTTAGTAAATATGTATGACTCGTCCCATATTGATTGGAGCTTACTGGTAAACAATTTAAGTATTGAATTGAACAACCATACTTTCTGGCCGACCTCAAAGCATTTTTTTCTGATATGTCTATCATGGAATGCTTTGGTTTGGCCTTTATATATTTTAGAATTCTCATATGCGTTGTTCCTCAACTCCTCAAGCTCTGCGAGTTGGAGTTTCCTCTGAGCACCCAATCTTTTGATATCAAAATTCAATCTTCTAATCGCCCAATATGCTCTGTGCTCGAGTTCCATAGGGAAATGACACACCTTACCATAGACAAATTTGTATGGTAACATACCAATCGGTGTCTTATAAGCGGTCTTGTATGCCCACAATGCATCATTTAGCCTTCTTGGCCAATTCTTCAAATCAGGATCCACTGTCTTTTCGATAATGTTCTTGATCACCCTGTTCGAAACCTCCACTTGACCACTCATCTGTGGGTGATATGGCATTCCAATTCTATGAGTGACACCATACTTCTTGCACAAGGCCGGAAGAAACTAGTTGTCAAAGCGGCTGTCCCCGTCACTGATCAACACTCGTGGCATACCAAATCTAGAAAAAATATTGGATTTAACAAACTCTTCAACCACAATGTGATTCGTATGCGATGTGGCAACAACCTCTACCCATTTAGAAACATAATCAACTCTCACTAATATGTATTGATTATCACCGGCTTTTGGAAATGGTCCCATGAGTCAATGCCCCAGACGTCAAACAACTCAACCACCAAAATAGGATTTAGTGGCATCATGTCTCGTAGAGATATGGATCCCAACTTCTGACATCTTAAACAAGATTTGTAAAACTCGAACGCATCCTTGAATATGGTGGGCCAATAAAAACCACTCTGTAGGACTTTGAGTTGTTTTCTGAGCACCAAAATGCCATCCACACTCTAGCGTATGACAGAATGTCAGTATGCCTTGAACTTCACTTTCTGGAACACATTTACGAATTATCTGATCCGGGCAATATTTGTACAGTCGCGGATTGTCCCAGATATAAAATTTTATTTGGCTGAAGAAACGATCCTTCTCATGCTTAAATCATCCATTAGGAATTCTACCTATGGCTTTATAGTTGACAATATCTACATACCACGGTATTTGTTCTATAACAGCCATACTGAATAGATGTTCATTCGGGAACTCATCCTTAAGAGGAGTGTCATCCTTTGTGGACTCGACAACAATTCTTGACAAATGATCAGCTACAACATTCTCCGTACCCTTCTTATTTTTTATCTCCAAATCAAATTCTTGTAGGAACATAATCCATCGAATCAGTCTGGGCTTGGAGTCTTTCTTAGTTAGCAAATGCCTTAGTGTGGTATGATCTGAGTATAAGACCACCTTAGTTCCTAACAAATATGACCTGAATTTGTCCAAGGCGAACACCACTGCCAGCAACTCCTTCTCGGTAGTTATGTAATTCATCTGAGTTTCGTTCAGAGTTCTACTGGCATAGTAAATCATATATGGCAACTTGTCTTCCCTCTGCCCTAGCACAGCTCTGATTGCATAATCTGAAGTGTCACACATCAGCTTGAAGGGTAAAGACCAATCTGGTGGACAAATAATTGGGGCATATGAGAGTTTAGTACGCAATTCCTCAAAGGCATGAAGAAATTCGTTGTCAAAGATAAAAGACTATGTCTTTATCCAGTAAATTGCATAATGGGCGGACGATTTTGCTAATTTTTTTAATAAACCTTCTATAAAACCCGGCATGGCCCAGAAAAGAGTGTATCTGCTTCACATATGTGGGAGGAGGTAATTTTGAAATCAGCTCGACTTTTGTTTTATCAACCTCAATCCCCTGCTTAGATATAATGTGACCAAGTACTATTCCCTCTTGAACCATAAAATGGTTCTTCTCCCAACCAAGAATTAAATTGGTCTCTTTACACCTTTTAAGTACTAGTGTTAAATGCCTCAAATAGTTTTCAAAGGTTACCCCAAAGACTGAGAAGTCATCCATGAACACTTCCATAAACGTTTCTACCATATCAGAGAAGATAGACATCATGCACCTCTGGAATTTTGCTGGCGCATTACATATACCAAAAGACATCTGTCTGTACGCGAATGTTCCAAACGGACAAGTGAAAGTTGTTTTCTTCTGATCCACAGGATCAATTTCCACTTGATTATAGCCAGAATATCCATACAAAAAGCAATAGTAGCTCTATCCAGCTAGTCTTTTCAGGATTTGATCGATGAATGGTAATGGAAAATGATCATTCCTGGTGTTAGAGTTGAGCTTTCTCTAGTCGATACACACGCGCCTCCCCATGGTCGTGTGTTGAGGAATTAGCTCACCCTTTCCATTGGGCACCACTGTGATTCCCAACTTTTTTGGGACCACTTGAGTTAGGCTTACCCATTTACTATCAGAGATCAAGTAGATGATTCCCGCATCCAATAACTTCACTACCTCTTTTCTTACTACCTCCATCATGTTTGGATTCAATCTTCGCTGCATCTCCCTTGACGGTTTCGCCTCATCTTTCAAATAAATTTGATGCATGTAAATTGATGGATCAATCCCTTTCAAATCAGTCACACTCCAACCAATTGCTTCTTTATTCTTGGTTAAAACCTCAATCAGACTTGATTCCTGTTCTGTTGTCAACTTTGATGAAATAATTACAGGAAGAGTTTCTTCGGGTCCCAAGAAAATGTACTTCACTATTTCTGGCCAACTCCTTAAGTTCTAAAACAGACGGAGTTGTAAGTGATGGAACTGGGGGAATACTTGAGACTATTGGGAGTGGTTCCACTGGCTCTTGCGTCCAAGATTGAGTGTATAATTCAATCTCAATTTTATCCAATTCATTGTTCTGCCTTTCCACATATGCATCCCAATCTTTGATTTCTTCATTCGGTACTTCATTTGCCATAAATTCTTCAAGCTCGTCTTTCTCCAGAATTTGAGTCGCAAAATCATGTATAATATCATCTAGCTCATCGCACTCATCTATCTGGAAATAGTCCATCGACTCAGGTAATTGATGGCTTCCCTCAAACACATTCATCCTGACCTCCATGTTCCCAAAGGTTAAGTCCATGGCTCCGATTTGGCAATTTAAGCATGCATTTGTCGTGGCTAGAAATGGTCTGCCTAAGATCACTGGGATGAGTTTTTTTGAGTCCGGGACAGGTTCCATTTCCAGGATTACAAAATCAACTGGAAAGTAAAACTTACCCACTCCAACTATGTCGTCTTCCAAAATACCTTTCGCCTGCTTAACAGATCAACCGGCAAACTGCAGTACAACCTCTGTGGGACTGAGCTCTCCCAACCCTAGCTATTTATATATTGAATAAGGAAATAAGTTCATACTCGCACCTAGATCAAGAAGGGCTCTACCAATTTTCTGGTCACCGATAACACAAGAAATAATGGGAGCACCAGGATCTTTCATCTTTGGTGGAGTATTGTTTAACAACAGTGAACTCACTTGCTCAGTCAAGAGTATTTTCTTCGGATTCTTTGTTCTATTTTTCCTCTTCTGTGTATAAAGATCCTTGAAAATTTTAGCATAAGGTGGTATTTGGTCAATTACGTCTAAGAGCAGCAGATTAATCTTGACTTGTCGGAATGTATCCAACATATCAGATTCTTTCATCTTCCCATACTTAGCCGGTTTTCTAAGACGTTGAGGAAATGGTGGTGCCTCCTCGTAGTTCGCCCTATTTGGCTCATCAAGCAATGTCTCGTCTACACTCTTATCTACTAGCAGTTTATCTTTCTGAACTTCAGCCTCTCCACTCTCAACCTCTTTCTACTGTGCTTCTTCCACTTCCTTCCTTTGAGCTTGTTCAACTTCTTTTCTTCTATGCAGCCTCTCCTCATGTTCTTCCTCCACTCTGCTCTCTACTACCCTTTCACTTCTCAGAGTCGTAATTGTTTGCACAGACTCATGATTAGCATTGGTAAATGATTCAAGCTCTTGCACTTGCTGGATCTTTGGGTTAGCGATAGGCTGACTGGGCAACTGACTTGTCTCTCTAGTATTTCTCTAATTTTCCATTTGTCCTAACTACATGGTGATTTGGGCCAGTGCTTGAGTATGTACCCCCATCTGATTTTGGAGGTCCACTAAGGTCTTCTCTATCATGTTATTTTGAAAATCAGGTGGTGGAGCTTGGTTTCTTTGAGTCTGGAGCTGATATTGGAATGGTTGGATAGCCTGGTTGTTATTGAATGGCTAAAAAGCCAGAAAATTATTAGATGGTTGTATGGGTTAGTAATTTGATTGAGAATTTCAAGTCATTATTCTTGGCTGAGATTCGAATGATTGCTGACTCAGTTAGAACCTTGGCTGGGAGGTAAGTTGTTACCTTGGTTGAAAATTGGATTGAGAATTGGACTACTATTCTTGTTGAATTTTTTCTGGAGGATTCTCCACATTTTTGGACTTATAGGACATGAATGGATGATTTCTATTATTCGGAGAGTATGAGTTGGAGAAAGGGGCATTATTGGAGTAATTCCATGTTGCATTGACATCAGCGGCTATTACGTCCTCACACTCATTTTGAGAATAATTTGGTTTAACCTCAAAAACTTCTTTTTTAGGGGAATGAATTATTTGGGTAAATTTTTTTTCAAATTGCTCTAACCTATCATCTATCAATGCCACTAGATTTTCATATCATGATTAACCTCAAATGTTTTTTCTGATCTTCTATCTAGTTCACCTTTAGACCTCAGATCAAATTCATACTGAAGGGCATTTTCACTGATGTTATCAAACATCTCTAAAAGTTCTCTTGCGGGTTTCAAGGTAAACTGACCGTATGTAGAGGCATCTATTAGATTTTTATGCTTTTCACCTAAACCCATGTAAAACTTTCTAGCAATATCCTGATCAAAAAACCTATGGTGGGGACATTTATACAAAATCTCATTGTACCTCTCCCACGCATCATGAAATTGTTCTCCTGACAATTGTCTGAATCGCTTAATCGCATCTTGGGCTTCTGAAGTCTTTCCTATGTGAAATTGTTTCTCTAATAATTCTTGCTTAAGTGTTTCCCAGTCAAGTTTAGTTGCTTGAGTCAATTTAATGTACCATCTTTTTGCTTTGTCTTTTAAAGACCATGAGAATAGACGCAGTCTTAGATCATTTTTAGTTAAACCATCATACCTAACGGTTGATACAACCTCTAAGAATTCATTGACATGCTGGTACGGATCTTTTATCCTGAGACCAGAGAACTTTGGGAGCATGTTGATCACACTCGTCTTGATCTTAAAATGCTTTGCACCTTCCTCTTCTGGAAATTCAACATACGATTCATACGCGTTCGGTGCGTAGAATCCCTTCAATGAGGTATTTGGTCCTCTCCGTGGATTAACCCTTTCATCACCCATCTCGACTTCTTCTATTTGACGACGCTCTTCAATAGATTTTCATAAACGCCTTAGATTTCTTTTGATCTCCGGGTCGTATACTATTAACGCATAATTTGAATTTGAACGCATTAATCTATCGGACATACATTAAAAAATATATATATATTATTATTATTTTTAATTCAATAGAGCAAATTAACTAAACTACTTCTAAACTTATCTAAACTTATGAACAAAAAGCAAAGCTAAAAATTAAATGCAAAAACCAAGCAAAATTGAAACTCACAAAGGGTCCAGACGCAACTTCAGCAGCTTTGTCTTTTCCTTTCAGCTCTTCAATTGTACCTGAAAATCACACAAAAAATTTAACTTTAGCTTTAATCTACAATAACGCAATGCAAATAAACTACTAAAGCTATTGAACAATGCCAAGTCCCCAGCAACGGCGCCAAAAACTTGGTGGGCGTCAGGTGTGTGCAAAATATGTGGTTAAAAACAACACCTTAATAACACTTTAGGTTTTACCCTTCTGTAAGCGCACAGATCAATTATGTATTGTTTTGCTTGAGTAAGAGAATATTGATCCCACTGAGACGAGGATTGTTCACTTTAATAATCTAAAAACACTGAATTATAGTTTTCCAAAAAGAATTGATTTTTGTAAATTATCTAATATTACTTAAATTAATCTAAACAGCAAAGTAAATTCGTTTGTGATTAAGAGGGAAAGAAAACTAGTGTTTCCTCACTCCACCACTAACCGCATAACATAGTCCAAATTCTAATTCAATTGTATGAGGGCGATCCATTGACTGTGAATTAGGTCGCAACGCGCCAATAGTTTGACCCCAAAAAGGATTACTCTTAACCAAATCGCGACAACCCATCTCAAGACTAAACTGATTAGTGCATGCCGACTACTAACAGAAAAGTAAATTAAAGCAGTAAATTAAAGCATGAAAATAAACTAAGGCATGTCTATATTAGTTTATCAGGGCATGGCCTGTGTCAACTTAGGGTTTTGATTTTTATGGCCACCATTGAGTAGAGAAATCACATATTAAGCATCCGAGTTCCAACCTATAGTAAATAATTATGATTGTGTAAAATAAATATATTCGAAAAGTCTAAGACAATAATCAATTCAAATATATAAACTTGTATCGCGAATAAAAACGGTCTCTCATCTAACACAATCATTACAGTATAGTCACAAATTCCCCTCTCTACAATTGAAAACCAAATTAGAACTATATTACATGGCTAGGGTTTTGCGAGAAAACCCTAGATACCGAATTAGTTGATCATGGCTGAGGGAATCTGCATTATCGGTGTAGAAACACTCTCCATGGCCTTCTTCTCCGGATCTCTAGGTCTTTGATGGTGGTTCTTTTCAATGGAAGAGAACTCTATGAATGAACGTGTATCTCCAAAACAGAACTCCCTAATAACCCTAAAAGCCTACTATATTTATAGACAAGTGAGGGAAACCCTAATGGTTGCCATTTTCTGTAATTTCATAATACATCAATAATCTCATTAAATCATATGTAAATATGTGTATAAGCTTGTACGTATAGGTCTGAAATCACCGATCACTTGAAATATCAAAGTAGGGACAAAATTGGAAAATTCTGAAACAACTCCGAAACAACTTTAGCATGTCGAGGGATCACGTGACCATCATGTGGGACCTACGCTCCAAACCTATGCTTGGGCGTAGGTCTAGAGTGTAGGGTCCAAAACCACAGCGTAGCTTAGGAGCGTAAGTTGAGTCCAATTTGCTCATTTTTTCTCTCTAGTGATGTAGGTATCATGCACTTTTGCTGTAAAAACCCATTTTTTCATATTTGAGATAAACTGGTCATCTTTGACTCCCGATGCTTTTTGATGAAGTAATAATGTCTGAAAATGATATTTTTGTCCTTTCGATGAGATAATGATGTCGTGAAATGACCATTTCGCCCTCTAGTAGCTCTTATTTTTTCTGGCGCACCTCTTAATTCCTTTCTCAAGATAGAAACGAACACGAACTTAGTTAATTCACCGAGATTTGCTCTGTTTCTTCATTAAGCTCCTGAAACATGCTTACACACACAAACAAGATAAAAATACCAAGTAATGGAATGCGAAGACATAACAAACGCAAGATATGGACGAAAAATGACCAATATTGAGCACCTATCAGAAGCAGAGTCGACAGAGTACGGAGATCGGAGCAAGAGCTTCGTGGAGCGCGAGTAGATCTAGACTTTCATACATCGAGTGAAGAACAACAAGTTACAGCGGTTGTAAGTTTTGTCTTCATAGAGTCTATACAAATTCTCTAATTCATAGTGCATCGATACCCGAGCATATCCGTGGTTTTTACTTGGGGTTTTTCCAAGGTTTTCCACGTAAAAATCTCTATGTCTTCTTATGATTTATTTTCTGCACTTATATTCATAACTGTTTGATTAATCTGTTTTGAGAATTAGGGTTTCGTGACTAATTAAAATTGAATTTCTACTAGATAATTTTAGTTCGTTTTTAAATTGACAAAAAACCTATTCACCCTCTCCTAAGCTATTTTCATTAATCGTTTAGGTGATTTAAGAGAGAACGCAAAAAACAATTAGGGTTAACTTGAAGGGGAGCCAGGCCCAACAAATTAAGGGCAAAGTGGAAGATGGAGTGAAGAGGAAACCTAAGTACTCTAAGATGAAGGTTGGACGAATAATGTTATCAGACCCAACTCCCTCATTCTTCCGGAAGTCCAGATCCTTAGGATAGGGTGTCAAGGTGACGCCATCAAAGACTAAACACTATGCCTTAGGCGTTTCACATCCACCATTACGCTAACTTTCTCCGGTACAATGTCTGGGTTAATTGGTTCTGGTTCACCCTCACCCTTTGGCTCAGTCTCCTTTCCTCAAAAGAACTCAATTGTATAGGTGGTTCAGTAGGTTGGACGGTATGGGTCTGTTCATGGGTAGGGTGCTCCTCCATCTGAATAGAAGAGGGACTGGCAACATCGCTCAAGTCATTGTTACCATATGAAGACGCTAAGAGTTGACTGACAAACCTGGTGTCGTCAGTCCCGGACATGATCAGAAAGGTAGAAGAGCAGAAGAATGTAGGAAGAGAAGAAGATGAGGTATGACAGACTTACACAAAAAGGGGATCGTAAAATCTCCGGCGAAGCACCAAAGTTTGCGAATGCAGAATCCGATAAAGTTAGAATTTAAGAGATTTGAGAGTTATGGAGAAGAAAATTGCAAGTGTAATGAAAAGTGGAGTAAAATAAGAATTATATATAGGTTCAGAGGAAGATCAAGAGTCTTGCACGAAATCCAGAAGTCATGCGCCATTAGAGGCGAGAATGAAGAAACATGGGGTATGAATTTAAAATTGAAATAATGACATCTCCACCTACCGTCATAAATGAACAGCCACCTCATCCGCCACTTGCATCTCGGACTCTTCAAGAGTGTTATATTCATGGTCCTCGGCCAAGCAAGAGCCCAAAAACCTCAGATGCCTATATACGGGCTGGAAATTTCAGTCCAATAAGATGTAAATGTATGGGCTCAATAAGTCAATGTCCTGGGTACATTAATATTCCAGAGGATAATGAGGATACAGTCCAACCCCTCAAATTAAAGGATTGGATTGAATCCATTTAGGGAATTGTCAATCCTATGAAAAAGGGGATTGATTTCCACCACCATTACGCCTCAAGCCCACCAATTTATGTATAAATAAATGGTGAACATCAATAAATCATTAAATCTTATGTTGTGTAATTTCTAACATCTACAATTATATATGCTAAACTTATTTCAAATAAATTGCTTAACCCAAATAAATTGTACTTAATCACAACCCTATACATTGGAATGGATATAACCCAATTAAAATCATATCACCCAATCTCAAGAACTTTACCCAGCAACCAAACACACCCAATCTCATGAACCACAACCCCAAAAATGAAAAATCTAACCTTCGCCTCTTCTAATCATTCAAGGGGCCGAGGGAGGGAGGGACAAGCAGGGGCCATGGGCCCCCAAGATTTTTAATTTTATTTATTTTTTATATATAATTCTATATATAAATTAGAAAATAAGTTCAATTGGCCCCCTTCAAAAAAATATTTTCTTCAAAAAGGTCTAATATTTTTTGTGGCCCTACAATTTTATTTTTTTAAAAAAAAGTCTTTTTAATGCCCTAGTTAAAAAATATCAATTAATTAAAAAAATCTCTTTTGAATTTTTTGTTTAGATGTGACTTCGGTGTATGGGAGTGTATTTATCATTCAAAATTTCTATTCTCATGACTTGTATTATGTAATTATATATGAATTTATTTTTCATCTTTAAAATTAAAATTTTATGACATGACACACGCGCAATATTACTAGAGTAATTACTACTTATTTAATTAATATCTTCAGAACACAAGCACATAATTTCGTTATACTGGTTGAAAGGGTTATTAATAGTCATTATCAATGGCATTACACACAATGCATAGGCGCGCGATTATTTTGGATTAGTGAATTTGCGTAATTCTCAAAAGACGTGTTTATATACGATTCATATTGCGCATGTTGTTTATTCAAATTTAATCAGAATTATTTTAATTTCAATTAATTGTTGCAAATTATATAAATATCAATATTAAAAAAGAAAATGCTTGGATTTTAGTCAATTCTATAATGACGATTTTCATTTTTTCAAAAAAGACCGAGTTCAATTATAGATAATGTGTTTTTTGAGCTTAGATTTTATAATATCTACCATGTTTTGGTTTTTCTTTTTTTAACCTTTAGTTATAGGTTAGTTTTTTTTTTTCCCGGTATATGTGCATATATCAAAATTGAACTAGTTATATTTTTTTCATGTATTTAATCAATATTTAAACACCTTCAACTTTGGGCCCCCCTATCCTCAAATCCTGACTCTGCCCTGATTCAAGTACTGAGATAATGGAACCACCTCCGAGAGCGGTGTCAACAGCATCAGTTACTGCAAACCGGACACGATGCGTTCAACTTCAACCATTTTGGTGGCCGTAATGGTGGCCGTTGAAGAAGAAGAGGAGAAAGTAGGAGGTGGAGGATATCAGGTGGTCCGGGACTGGGATAGTGGTGTGGGCAGAGGTGCTGAATTAAATAAAACAATTTAATTCTTATCTCTGTAGAAAGTCTCTAAAATAAAATGTTAGCACAAAGGCATTATAGTCATAATTTTCAAGACAATATATATTGTCAATTAATTGACTAATTTAATCAAGGATATATGTGATGGTTCATGCCATCAAAAATTACTAGAGGTTATTAATTTGTCAACCTTTTAAAACCTCATAACGCTAATTGTTCATAAAATATACAACCATTACATTTAATTGGAGCAAACCTCAAAAAGTGTATGTAATTAACCTTATGAAAAATTATTCAATCCAAAAGAATGTTAAGGTCATAATATTTATTTATTTATATTTTTTCTTCACTTCTCAAGTAAATATATTTACTGAACCTGCTATAAGTTGTAATTAATTAAATATATTTCAAACAAAACAATTAGTTCCTCGGTCAACAATTAAACTAGACGGTTGCAGTAATAATTAGAGAAATATACACCTCAGGTTCAGCTGTATATACAGTAATGGATCTAAGAATCCATGTCAGTGGGGACTAAAAAATTGTTTTTTAATTTTTGGGATATAAATGACATATATTTGTTTTTTTGAGTTTTAAACAAAATTTTAATGGGGACTTAATTATAAAGAAATCTAAATTATGTGATATCTAAAATAAAAATAAAAAATTCATTAGAAGCTAAATATGAAATATCTAAAATTTTAAGGTAAAAATTATTACAAAACAAAATCAGTGGGGTCATGCCCCACTGGTCCTTCATTAAATCCATCCATGTGTATATGTATGTGTTGGCCACTTCATCATAGAAAGTGGGATTAAAAAATCAATAGTTTGATCAGTACATGATACACTATTTGTCTCCTCAAACTAAATGGATGCGAGGGTTTACTTTTTTTTTTTAGGTAAATAAATGTTAATAAACCCAAGAATAACCAATCAAGCACAAAGGTAAAGAATAAAGGGGGGCAAAAAACAGGCTACAGAAGTAAAAGCCTAAGAGCAAAGACAAATGTGTAAAAACCTATACAACATCTAAAACACCCTGAAAAGAAGAATAAAAAAATCCAAGGATCGGGGGGAAGCAGGGGTCATGGCCTCCCAAAATTTTCAATTTTCTTTATTTCTTATATATAATTCTATATATAAATTAGAAAATAGGTTCAATTGGCCCCCCTTCAAAAAACAATTTCTTCAAAAAGGTCTAATATTTTTTGTGGCCCTACAAATTTTATTTTTTAAAAAAATTCTTTTTAATGCCCTAGTTAAAAAATATCAATTAATTAAAAAAATCTCTTTGAATTTTTTGTTTAGATGTGACTTCGGTGTATGGGAGTGTATTTATCATTCAAATTTTATATTCTCATGACTTGTATTATGTAATTACATATGAATTTATCTTTCATCTTTAAAATTAAAATTTTATGACATAACACACGTGCAATATTACTAGATTAATTACTACTTATTTAATTAATATCTTCATAACACAAGCACACAATTTCGTTATACTGGTTGAAATGGTTATTAATAGTTATTATCAATGGCATTACACACAATGCATAGGCACGTAATTATTTTGGGTTAGTGAATTTGCGTAATTCTCAACAGACGTGTTTATATTCGATTCACATGGCGCATGTTGTTTATTCAAATTTAATCATAATTATTTTAATTTCAATTAATTGTTGCAAATTATATAAATATAAATATTAAAAAAGAAAATGCTTGGATTTTAGTCAATTCTATAAAGACGATTTTCATTTTTTCAGAAAAGACCGAGTTCAATTATAGATAATTGTTTTTTGAGCTTAGATTTTATAATATCTATCATGTTTTGGTTTTTCTTTTTTTAACCTTTAGATATAGGTTAGTTTTTTTTTTCCGGTATATGCACATATATCAAAATTGAACTATTTATATTTTTCTATGTATTTAATCAATATTTGAACACCTTCAACTTCGGCCCTTTCTATCCTCGAATCCTGGCTCCGCCCTTGCCCTCCAAGTCTCCAACCATGCATATATATATATATATATATATATATATATATATATATGCATATCCTATGTTTGGTGCAGATATACAGTATGCACGCATCTATGTATCCACGCTTCCACACATTTGTATAGAATGAAAATGAGTTAGGCGGGTATACTGTCCAGTAGATTGTGACATTCAACCATAACCCTTGGTCAACTTTATAATATAGTTTCTAACGGCAATGAAGTGTCATTGAATTATTTCTCCAATACACTTTGATATATAGTAAAATCAAATCGTTAAATATGTAGACTTTATGTGGTATATATTGTTCCATTAGTAACATTTTTATAATATACCCATAAAGTTACACAGTATCAATACTTGTTCAATATTTAAATTCAAAATTTTAATATATTAATACACATGTACCGGGCCTAAATCAATACTGGCAAATTATACGAGTCTCATATGTACGTCCATATATATTGTTAATCTATATTTTATTTTACATTTTCCTCTATATTATAATTGTCTTATTGATTAATTTATTAGAATTTTGATTGTTCTTGTTATATATGTACTTTTGTCTCATATTAGTTACACATTTTCTTAATCTTACTTATTCCAAAATACTTGTTTAATTTTGAATCTCAATACAATATAACTTTTTTCAACTACCCTTATTCCAAGTATCGGATCCCACTAACTTTTGTCATTTTTTCATTTTACAAAAGTAAAAATAAAAAATACATTAATATTACTTCAATAAAACATACTCTCTTAAAAAGTTAAAAAATCCCATTTGAACAACTAATTTGGAACAAAGGGGACCTCTCCTATAAATAAGACTAATGTAATCTATTTATTACACACAACACAATACAAAACTCATCAATATAGTTTTTACTCCCTTTTTTTCATCTCACTTACCTTTATTCTATATATATATATATATGTATAATAATTTTGATATGGACAAATTATGAATGAATATATCTAGACATCGATCCCTCAGGTGAGGCCCGCACAAGATAATACACTTCTTTCGTATTTTAAACATTTGAAATTGATAGGTATCTAAAAAAAAAAAAAAGTATCTATTTTTCAAAATTGAGTCATTCTACACAAGCATCAAATAATTATGTCCTGATCTTTATTATTTTAACTTTAATAACCAATACGACAATGTGACATGTGTGGATTATATATGTCCGTATTAAAAAAACGCAATACTTTGAATGAGAACTTGCTTGAAACAAGAGAAGCATGAGTTCGTTCCCATGAATAGAGATACTTAACGTGTAATTAACCATACGTATGTTCAAATACTATGATCTCATCACCAATAATAATATACGTTACAAATACTTTCGGTTGACACGATGCTCATGACTTAATTCTTCTCATAACAACCATAGCTTATAGATTAATAGTAGTGTACAAAATTTCGATTATGACGTGTACTTCCAGTGTACAAAACTTCGATATGATCGGTCACTTTTACTTTTGCATGAGGAAACTAATTTCAGTATATTACCTTATCATTGTGCTATTTTATATATATATATAGTCTAGCTGTCTAGGAGACTTCCTTCTACCTCAAAACATCCTCCAGAAAATGTTCGATTGGAAGATATTTGAAAAACAACCATCTTGCCAATCTCCTAGTTAGTAATCAATATCTATACCAAATTTGTAACATATATATCACGGTAAAAGTTTAACAGATTATAACAATATGATCATAATAAAAATGAGTTGTATATATATTACGAACCACATCGAACATTTATAAATAACTTGAGAAAAGAGAAAAGACACACTAGCGCATAACAAAAAAGGCATCCTGCTTCTGATGGATCTTCATTCATGACCTTATTACATTTACCATGAGTTCATTTCCTCTCCTCTTCTCTTGCATATACAACAAAAAGGCGAAAAAACATATTTAGGAAAAGGGGGAAAAAATTTATTTGCTTATTTACAAGAAGTTTTTCTGAACAGAAACATTTATATATATATATATATATATACCTTACCTTGAAATGATTCATAAGTTCCTATGCCGTGAAGGAGTGATCTTGATGACAAGTCCAGGGAAAACATCATCAGGGTCATGAATATGAGGGTTCTGCTCAACAATATAGGGGTCACCACACTTGTCACTGATGGTATGTAGGGTTTCTCCTTCTCCGACGATGTATATCTCGTCGCATTGCCGGAAATTGAGCTGGTTTCCTCTCACACTACTCTCATAATCAATGAAAGAAGAAGAATAATAAGGGTTAACACTCTCTCCAACAGCAGAGCCCAACAGGATGAGTACTATTAGAACAATACCACAAGACCATGAAGCCATTGATGTTTGTTTCTTGGAGATGGAGTTAGGTTTCGGAGGAGAAGCCATATTTATATATATGATTGAGAGAGAGAGGTAGGGGTTTTT
This sequence comes from Cornus suecica, assembly GCA_963922005.1. Taxonomy (NCBI): domain Eukaryota; kingdom Viridiplantae; phylum Streptophyta; class Magnoliopsida; order Cornales; family Cornaceae; genus Cornus; species Cornus suecica. The sequence goes on from OY998244.1 coordinate 55,314,087, forward strand.
GTTAATATTTGAGGGATTGTGGTGTTATATATAGATATATACAGACAGAGAGAGTACAAGAAAAGGTAAGGTAAAGAGGCAGGAGAGAGAATAGGGAGGCATGCGTAAAAGTGGATGTCTTTTTGGCCCTATTCTTTGGAAAGGTTGGGTTTAACGACAGACGGACGTGTTCTTGTTTGTGTTACGATGTTAGTATGTTACATCAATTACGTACATTAAATATAGGGTTAATTTTATTTACACTCCTCACCTTTGTTTAAAATACATTTTGATTCCCCCAATTCTGCATAATTGCAGTCAAATTCTCTAATTAGGCAAATTTTTATTATTTGGACCCCCTTATGTACTTTCAGCACATTTTCAGACCTGACAGTGTGAAATTACTAAAATACCCTTATCCCTATCCCTACTTCTTCCCCCCTTATCTGTGAAATTTTGGCGCCATATATGTAAAGTTATATGTCATTTTGACCCCCTCAATCAAGAGTAGGTTCTGTTTGGCGCCAAACTGCACAATTTAATAAATCATTTTGACTCACTCACCATGTAACTTGTTTTAGGCATTAATCTGACAACTTTAATAAATCATTTTCACCCCCTCACCATGTAACTTATTTTAGGCGCCAATCCAACAACTTTATTTAATCATTTTGACCCCCTTTGTTGTTAAAACGGCTATATTGGACAAATGGACATATTTTGAGATTCGTGTTCATCATTTTGACCCCCTCAAACGGTCATATTTTGCTTTATAAATAGGGTTCAGTGGTCTCTCATTTTAAACACAAGTTTCACATCCTCTACATAATTTGTTTCTCTTTATTTCTCTCCATCTCTACTCATGACTCAAACAAGCTATGATAGTGGGAGTAGAGGTTATATACGGTACAAAAATATGAGATGTCATTGTGAAAATTTTGTAATAGTCAAAATTACCGAAAACGACAAAAATAACAACAAAGGGAGGTTTTACAATGCTTGCGAAGCTCAAAATTGCCCAATATGGGCATGGTGCAATCCCATTCATTCTGAAGATTATCAATGCATTTATGGAAATTAAACAACTTACACTATTTGAAGAAGTAGCAGAATTGAAAGCCAAAAATCAAGTGATATGCTCAACTTTGAAAGCTTTAGAAGCAACTAATTATTCATTGAAACTTACTTTATTCATATGTATTATCTTCTCTATGTACACTCTTTTTTCTAAGTAAATCAGTTCAAAATCATGGCAGTTGAAAACACCAGCAGTTCAATACACCAACATTCACATCATAACAATTTTTCATAGATAGCATAACAGTTCAAAATGAGCACCGAACATAATTTGATAGTTCAAAATGATCACCAAACCTAAGTTGAGTCGACATCATAACAGTTAAAAATAAGTTGACAAATGTACAACACTTTCTAAATGATCATTTTGAACTATCCAACTGATATTCTATCTAATTGTAATTCCAAAAGAATACCATTGTCCTTACACTTCATCACCAACCAAAATATTCCAAACTGCAACACTTCAAAAGATCCATTCCAACACATTGCTACCCTCTCTGCAATATTAAAACAAGTGGAAAACAAATTACAATAGTTTAAGATTACAACAGTTTAACACACATAGATGCACTTGTTCCATTGTATTAAAACAGTTTGGAATATTAAAACAATTTAACACACAATTACTAAACACGCAATAGTTTAACATACAACTTGTGACTATTGTTAAAACAATTTAACACACAATAGTTTAACATACAACAGTTTAAGATGCAATTGTTCCACTTGCTGGGTTACAGAAGATACCCTTTGAGATCCACCTGCTTAAAACTGTTACCCTCCTAATTCACAACAAGTAATGCTTTAGTGGACTCTTTTGGAAAAATAGCAAAACATATACTTGGAAAAATAGCAAAATACCAATTGCTTACCATATTTGCAGCTCTCTGCCTAGTAGTTGCAACAACTTTCTCCTTTAATGTTTTAGTTCTTTGGCAACTTCTTTTGTTATGGCCTGGCTCTTGGAATGTCATGTGATGACCATGGATCTTTTCACTCCTGGGGCTGCCTCACCTTGTTCCTTCCTTCTATTATATCTAGGTTTACCATGCAGCCTTCTTAAAACTGGAGGATATAGGGTAAAACCAGGTTCTCTAGGCCATAGCTTCTCATCCAGTATTGGATGTATTATCCCACTATGGGCTGAAATATAAGTTTCCTTGCTATACATTGGATCATAAAACAGCTCAAAATCTTCTATCTGCCATAAAAGAGCACCTATAACATGTTTGCAAGGTATCCCAGAGACCTGCCAAACTCTACATGAACATGTCCTATACCCAAGGCTGACAACACTTACACCTGCATCCATCTCATGCACTTCAAACTCCCCATTACTAGCAGCACACATTCTACAACCCCTTGACTCTGAAATAGCTTTATTCAACCTCTTCTTAATCTTAGGTGTCATTCTCCCACTCTAAGTTTATGAATTTTGATGTCTTTTCTTGATTCTAACCATAAGTTTGTTCCTTATCCATTCAAGCATAGTCAATAGTGGCTTAGCCCTATAGTGACCTACCCAATTATTGAAAGACTCGTCCAAATTATTGGTTATGTGGTCACTCTTTGATGCCTCATTGTATCCATACCTACACCAGATGTCTAAAAGTTTCTCCATCAGCCAAGCACTTGCATTAGGATTAAGCTCATGCATGGGTCTCATTGCAGCTTCAAAGTTTATTTGGTTATAGGCCCTACATGCCCTCCAAAAATACTTCCTCAATAACACCCCAGGGAATTTCTTCCTAAAACAGTTGTACAAATGTCTTGCACAAATTCTATATGTAGCTTGTGGGAAAAACTCACTAATAGCAGTCTCTAAACCCTATGATAGTTAATAAAAGAATTAAATAAATAAACAAAATTCATAAGTAAAGTACAATTAATAAAAGGAATTAATTAAGTAAATAAATTTCATAAATGAAAGACATAAAAAACTAAATAAAAGGCATATATTATTTACCTTTTGTACATCAGACATTAGTGTCCAGGGCCTATGTTGAGCATCATTTCCAAGCATTTCCTTTAAATTCTCCAAGAAAGAAGACCATATCTCTCTGCCTTCATTCTCCACCATAGCATAAGCCAATGGCAACAACCCATTATTGTCATCCAGTGCTACTGCAGAAAGTAACACTCCCCTAAAGAGCCCCTTAAGAAAACACTCATCCATGCCAATGAAGGATTTACACCCTTTAATAAACCCTAACTTCATTGCATCAAATGCAATAAAAATATTCTTAAAAGAGGGTTCTTTATTCGATTGTGGGTCAGCAAAGTCAAGCTTTATAAGAGTATGTGGATTGGACCTCCTAATCTCATTTATATATGGATAAACCAAGGTGTATGACTTCTTATGGTTCCCATCAATGACCTCCAATGCCTTCTTCCTAGCCCTATAACATCTTTGCATGTTTGACACAATCCCAAACTTATTGTGAAGTTGATCCTTTAGAGACTCAATTATAATTTATGGGTTTTGCTTTAATTTTTTGAAATTTTTTTTACAATCCATGTTGACTTAATTTGTGAATTCTTATCAGTCCTAACACATGTGTGCTCTCCACAATATGACTTAATCATAAATGTGACTTTGTCTAGCAATGGAAATGCATGAACCCTCCATGGATAGCCTTTGACTTTGCAAACCCAAGTAACTCTAGTGGACTCATTCTTCCTTTTTTCAACCTCAAACCCTTCCTGAACACAATAATATAATATCACCTCCCTAATTTTCCTAACATTTTTAAATACCTGTTGTCCTTCCAACTTTATAGGTTGCCCTTTCACCATTTTAAATTCCCTACCCTTAATTCTTTTTTCCCATAGATGACTTTTAGACCTACTCCTTTTTGGCAATCTCACATCAACCTCCTCTACACTAGAATCAGAATGTACCTCATCATTTGACTCATAATCAGACAGCCCATCATCCTCCAAATTGCAATATTCATTAGGTGGAAATTCCTCATCTGATCTAGAACTATCTATCATATCAGGGTCACCTTCTGCCCTCCAATCTTGTTATTCCTCTCTTAAGCCATATACTTGATCTTCCTTCTCTAAATTTACTAATTTCTCATTAACTCCCATATTAGGTTCATTAATTGTAACAACCCCCTCCCTATCTTGACACAATATTGTTCGCTTTTGGCTCTCCCGGACTAGAGACTTCCCAGGGGGTCACCCATCCTAGTACTACTCCATGTCAAACACGTTTAAATGTGGAGTTCTGGTGGGTTTCCAGCCATCACGATTTTAAAATGCATCATCTGGAGTTAGAGTTGCACAGCCAACCTTGGTCCATAATGCCCCACCCAACCTAGGCAATATTGTCCTCTTTGGGCGTCTGCCAAGAGTCGAACCCCCGACCTTGGTGCCTACCCTCATGGTTTTGTTTCTAGCTAGCCATCATTAGGCCACTAGAACGTGTCGTGTCATGGAAGGTTATGAAACTCACATATAACACTTAGCATTTCCTTATCCAGATGATGTGGGATTGTGCACCTATAGCTCGCTTAGTGTGGTAGCCTGCCAGTGCCACTTGCACCCACCCACATATGTCACGCCCCGTTCTTCCTAAGACTCCCATCTGGAGAATCAGCGAATCTTGAGGTACAACGTCATTGAAAACAACCATTAGAATCAATGATAATGAGAAAATACATGGAATAAGAATAAAAACAAGATATTCCATGCCCACCTAAGTGATAGAGGCTCAATAGTGAATTCTAACGAAAATCCGGCAGAGTTCTGTTTATAAATGGAACATCCGGATACACAATCACAGCACAAGAGAATAACATGCCCATAACAAGTTTAATAACGATTGTGGCACGTAACCCAACATTCTAGAGACCTACTAGGACCGAGGTAGTGTAAAGAAGACCACCGCTACCTCTACACAACCTTTCTAAAATCTTCAAAGCCACAATGCTCGAATACAAATACAAAGAAAACCACATGGCACCCCGAAACAGTAAATACATGAAATAAAAGATACAACAAAAGGGAATATGCCAACAGACTGGCTCCCAAAAGAAATAAGAATACACAAGGAGAATTATGGATAAAAAGAACAAAACTAATTAAAACGTCCCAAATCACCCGTACCATCGCCGTTGTCCATACCATGCTGCATTCACCTGCAATCCTGCAACCTGTGTGGGGATGAGCAAAAATCACAACTCCAATAATATCCCTAACAAGCACGCCCCTAGACGTCATAAACCTCTAACCAAACCATGTGTATGCATCTATCCTACGTCACCTGGCACCCACGCCAATCCGAGACCCCAAAATAGCCCAAAAAATAATCCAAATCATATTTCACGAATCATAAGAGAGTACAAGGCAACAAAAATATCACCAACCTATGTATACAGGTCGAACCAACATACAAATCAATATAAACGTATATATACATAAAACCCCACAAATAACTAACCATACCCACATAGTCGTATATACAACTAGTCTAATACACACCATCGTCTAGAGTTACTACAAGAACCAACTATCCATCATATCGTGCACCGAGCACACCACTCAAAGTTCCTAAGAGGTAAATAAGTCACTCCTTAGGACTACCAGAAGGGAATCATCACAACCACATCCACAACTCAACTGGATCACACTTCTACATCATACCGCTATCAAATCATATATGGAAAGTCTCACTCTCACAAATTCTAACTTTAATCATGTTCTTTTTATTCATAATAACCAGTGAACTAACCCATTCACTAAGAGAAACATAAGCTGGAAAACATCATCACCAATCCGGATTCGATAACCAACAGAATGATTTCCAACTCACATCGCCTATTGAGGCACATGAAAGGGTACCAGAGTCATTTAGTCTCAAACGGATGCTGAGGCCCTCGGTTTTTAAGGAAAAAAAATGTTGAACCCCGAAGAAACAAATGTCGAGGCCCTCGATCAACCAGTTTTTAAGAAAACGTTTTAGGACCCGGTCAAATCTATTTGGTTCTAACGTCTCCGAACTCACCTAAAGTACTAGGAATCGCATTATGTGTGAGGAAATCAACATCACGTCTCTTACCTAAGAATATGACAAGACGGTAATAACACACGTGAATATAAGGTCTGCCCCAAAGGCAGAAATCTAAAAATCCCAGGTTCAGCTAAAAGCCAAGGAACAGTGACAACGAAGAATAAGATCCATCACGAGAGTTCAAACTGAAAACTATTTCAAAATCCATTTTTAAACTAGTCCTCAGACAATCAATATTTGTTTAAAAATTTGAGAAAACTCTAAACAGATCTCCAAGGTATACTTGGCTTAAAAGGAATTTTAGAAACAAGTAGAAGAAACCCGGAGTTCTCAAACTCCAACGATACCAAGATCTCGACACAACCTCGAGGTCTCAAAAAATAGGGACATACAGTACCCTAAACTCACTGACTTCACAAAAACGTTTTTAAAATAATGTTTTCTGACACTTTTCAAAGCAGGGTTGTTTCTAATACTCCCAGTCCCAAGAGTTCAAATCATATTTCATTAAAAGAGTTTCCAACTTAGGGTTTTCAAAAGAAAATAGTTGGCAAGACCCGATTAAACGAAAAACACAACTTTATAAAAAACCCAAAAGCTTTAAGTTTTCAAAACATTGAGAGAGTCTTGGTTTTGGTCCCAAAGATCCAAACCGTAACTAAGATTTCAAGGGACACGACCTAAAGACCGTTTTACTTCTCAAAATACCTTCAAAGTGAAAGGAATAATGACAAACTCAAAATACAGTAGTTGAAAGAGAGACGGTAAGACTAACGAGCCTAAATCAACTTTTAACTTAAAAAAATAACCTCCCCACCGGAGGGGTACGCCAGCCACCCCGTGGTACATCAATCACTCAAAATAAAGGCCTATATAGCCGAAAACCACAACCTCATCTAAGTCCCGGTATGAGGGTTAACCAGCTAAACTAGAAGCCCGAATCAAGGGGAAAATGTTACGCCATTTGACCACTTTTCACTTAGTTCCACATAACCGTCTAAAACCTGGCTAACCGTCGTGCCATCATCCCTGGTTCTTAATTATTATTGAATTTCTTTATTTTCCAAATTAAGGTTTTTAAGCCTTCATTTACATTGAGAATTTCGTTAATCAATTTTCTAACATTCATAAGGGATTTCTATATCCAGGAGCTCAACCAATATCGCAACTATTGCACCATAGCGCTTAAAAGGATAATAATGATTTATAAAATGTATCCACATATCACCTGCTCCATATCAGTAAGCAATGACAACAATAATCATATGTCAAATAAATGCTCAATGTGAATGCCAGTGCAATGCAAATGCAACTCAAGTGCAACCTTATCTACATGAGGGCTAAATAGATAACAAGAAATCCCAAACCGATCGCTTATGGGGGTAACAAGCCCGCACAAGGGTGAGTAGATGTCGCAGAATAAAGTACGGAGACCACAAGTCCATTCGGAATGGCAAGTGAGGCCTAATCCCTCGCTCCCAACTTCTAAGGATTCGAGAGATGCTAGTTCCCTCGGTGCTAAAACACTCACTGGCCAGTTATTGCGACTATCCAAACGGTCCATATGTATATATGATACAAATGAGGCATGCTACCAACACCGACTCAATATATATGCCCACGGTGTTATATGAATGCAAAATGCCTCTACATGGACCCAATGCTCAATGATTCAGCATAAATTTCCATTTTTCATTTATACAAAACATGCTTTACAATTTAACTAAAACAGTAAATCTCGACAATTTCATCTTAGGGTTATCCAGGTTCTCAATTACCCATTTCTTGTAAATTTTTCATATCAACATGCTTATAATTTATTTTAAACAATATTTCCATCTCAGGGGCATCCAAGTTCTCCACTTACATTTCTTTATAATTTCCGAGAAAATAGAAAAGGAACTGGAACGCCTAAGTTTTCACGTCCCTCATTTTCAAGTCTCCCCTAACATGTTTTAATTTCAGTAAAACATAAACCAAAGGGGAACTAAATCATGTTCTAAGTTCGAGACCAATTTTCACAAATTTCACTAACCTACTTCAAATCCAAGGGGTACTAAGCCGCCTATTTTAATCAAATCAAGTAGGTTTTTAATTATTCGAATTTCTAATGGGAATTATTATCTCTCACCTCGTTTCTAGTCCACCTAGAGGCATTTCAATTTCGAATTAATACAAACTCCTAAGTCCGTCTATAGCTGGGAACGAAACACATGTTATCACATATACACATAAATACACAATATCAGGAATATCATAATTTCCTATACATTTAAAACATGCTCGATAAATAAACAATAATAAAATCTACAGCTCCCTACTCTTCGAGTGTGAGAGTTAGATATATATTTTAAAAAAATATCCCACCAAAATTTATGCTTATAAAACAGCCCCGAAACGGGCCTGCCGTGAACAGTGTCGTGTCCAAAAATGGGACCCGCTGACCAAAGTCCCTCTCTCTCTTTGAACCAGCTCTCTCTTTCTCTACCGATCAGCGATATGTGATGGATAGGAGAAAAGGTAACCAACGATGGTCGGTGAAGAAGAAGAAATCAGGGTCGTCATCGCGTGAAAAGGGAGGAAGAAACTGATTGCATGAGTGAGTCTCTCCCAAAATATCTGATACACATATATCTATATACCATATACATCATATATATATATATATATTTAAAAAACAATTATATATGTCTAATTAAACATATATATATATATACAATATATCCCGAAAATGTACCGGGAACCCCCAAATAAAATCACACAAGCCCGAAAATATAAACAGGACGCACAATAATTAATATAACTAATATAACTAGCTTGGGGTAAAAAATCAAACACCGGAACACCGGATACGTACAGAATCCATCGAAGCTCGTAAAACAAGGAAACTCTAAAAGTCCTACAAATAGATCGAAGACTACGCGCCACATACGTAAAAACATGAAGAAACGAACAAGGGAGTGCAAATACCCCTCAACACATAAGTTAAACAAGTAAGGCACGTAAAGCCACATCAACACATAGAGGCACGTAGAAACACGAAGAACAAAGCACACCAAACAAACAAAGCACGTACATACAAACACAGAGAAAACGAGCAAATGAAGTGTAAATGCTCCTAAGCACACCAGCTAAACGACGCACGTACTAATCCACTTACAAGGGGATACAAAACGTCAAACCCTTAAAGCAGTAAATGCCGAACTAGAACAACTGAGTCGAAACCTTAAATGTTTGTCAAACAAAGCATGTCGCTACCTAGTCGAAGCATCGAACGCCAAACGGTAAAACAAATCCACTTAGTCGACAATAAGAACTCACATAAACGTTTTGCTAAGTTCGAAACATAAAACGTCACCTCAAGTCACGTAATCGTTAAATAAAATCCCTAAAGTCATCGAGGAGACCATCGTCAAGTCGTCCAATCGAATCCAGACGTAAACACGAAAAATTTATACGTGAAACGCCGAGAATAACCACGACATCATGAACAAGTGACGTCATAACCGAAAATAAATCAAAAATAATTTCAGGAAAAAGGGAAAATAACACGGGGTGTTACAACATAGGTCACCACAATCCACCCCCCTAGGAGGCCCGACGTCTCCGTCGGCACACTTTCGGTTGGATCGTGCTCTGATACCATTTATAATAGCCCTTTCCTTATCTTGACACAATATTGTCTGCTTTTGGCTCACCCGGACCAAAGACTTCCCTAGAGGTCACTACTACACGTCAAACACACTTGACTGTGAAATTCTGGTGGGTTCCCAGCCATCATAGTTTTAAAACGCGTCGTCTGGGATCAAAGATGCACAGCCGGCCGTGGTCCACACTAGATCACCCACCCAAGGCAATATTGTCCTCTTTGGCCGCCTGCCCATCCCAGACAATATTATCCTCTTTGGGCGCCTATCGAGAGTCGAACCCCCGACCTTAGTGCCTACCCTTAAGGTTTTATTTCTAGCTGGCCACCACTAGGCCACTAGAACGCGTCATTCATAGAAAGGTATGAAACTCACATATAACACGTAGTCTTTCCTTACCCAGACGATGTGGGATTATGCACCTATAACTCGCCCAGTGTGGTAGCATGCTAGTGCCACTTGCACCCGCCCATGGCACACCCGCCCACATAGGTCACCACATTAACCTCCACATTACGTTCATTAACCCCCATAGTTACCTCATAGTGAACATGTATGTCATGAATAAAGAAGGGGTCTGCCATAACTGTCAAATGTGAAAAAAAGACACAAAAAACATAATACAAATTACAAAGAAGCATTCAACACATAACGCATGCACTCAGTAGTGAAAATATCATTCAACAAAACATGCATGCATTCAGATCATAGAGAAACTTTCAACACATCATGCATCCAATCAGATCATAATGTTTCATTCAACCCAACACTTAACAAAATTCTCAGATTATAAAATCAAACTCATGCAATCATTTCATGGGTAAAACACCATTAAATAGTAACCCTAAACACAATAAGTACAATTTTATACTAAATAAATCATAAATTAACATCAATTTAAAAAAAAACCTTAATTTTACAGAAAAATAGTAACCCGAAAACCCTAAATCATATGTTAATGTGCAAAACTTATGAAATTAAACAAATTTAAATACAATAATAACCATTTATGGACTAATTACACCACAAATTAGAATCAATTTTAAAAAATCCTAAACTTGGATCTACGTCTGAAAAACCCTATTTTTTTGCATGCATTCAACATAAAACTGAGATCATGTTTGAAAGGAGAGAAGGAACGTAACTGAAAAGTTAGATGTGTTACCTCTTTGCGATTTCAAATCCAAAGCACTTGAAAAATATTTCTCTTGCAACAGATCTACTTTTCGTCTCAGATCTGACCAGAAGAGAGCTGCAAATCGCGATAAAAGAAGACGCCAAACTAGAGTGAACGAAAAGAAGTTTGAGAAGTTTCAGACTAAGACGAATGGTTGGTTTTTGATATGGTTATGGTTTTAGTGGTGAAAGAAACGAAGCTTGGTTTTAGATGTAAACGAGAGAGAGATGAATGTGGGTAAATGGTTGTTTGGTTTGAGAGATGAAGGTGTGGTAATGGTGGTTAGGGTTTGAGAGGTGAGAGAAGAAGACATGTAGGTTTAGGGTTTGAGAGAGATGAAGCTTGATTTGAAAAATATCTTAAGTGTGGATATATATAGCCTTAGGGTGTTTGGGGATGGGTTTTAACTAAACCTAAAATTGGAATAAGGATATCCTTATTCTTGCAAATGGATAGATTTACACTTAAAATATAACTGTTTGGCAAAGGGAAAACTTGTCTTTTCCTACTTAGTCAACGTCCAAAAGTGATCAAGGGGTCCAAATGATGAAAGTGTGCCTAATTAGGGGGTCTAAATGCAATTATGCAGAGTTGGGGATCAAAATGCATTTTGAACAAAGTTCAGGGGTGTAAATGAAATTAACCCTTAAAAATAATAATTTCTGTCACATTATCTGAAAAAAAAAACTTTGGTCTTGTCCAATATTGGACCTTACTATTTTAAAGAGACTGGTCTAAAAGTTTCCAATATATACCAATATTGATTTTATGTGGTGGTGTACACATTCTATAATACATAACAAATCATATTATGTTTAATATATTGAAATATATTTATTTTTACCAAAAACTTATGATTGATAATATAAACTATTCAATTGTCTCATTTTTTTTAATCTTGGGTTAATTTCGTTTACATTCCTTGAGGTTTGCTTTTATTTTAATCAGATTCTTTCAGGTTTAACAATCTTCATTTACACCTCTTATTTTCTCAAACCTACATCATTTACACCCCATAATGTCACTTAATACCTAAACTACTCTCAATGTTGAGATATGTGGTGTTTGGAAAACAAGGTTTACTACCCTTAAATTTTATTATCCAAACAAGGCATTAATTTTTTATTTTTGCATAAATCAAAAAGAAAATTCGTTTATAATAAAATATATAAAAACAAAAAAACAAATCTAATTGATAGTTCAAAATATTTTTTTATATTTCAGACTTAAATTTTTTTATTTTACCCTAATTGATAGTTCAAAAAATAATATTTCGGCATTAATTTTTTATTTTGAAAAAAATATAAAATAAAAGAAAAGAAAATCTTCTACTCCTTAGCTAGTATCCGAGTGGCTAGTGGTACAACGGTAGGAGTATATTTTTGGACTTTTTGTGCATGATTCTTAAGATATTGCCATAGAAAAAATTGAAATGTACTTGATCGGATATAATATTTGAAATTTGCAGCCTTATTGAGTAAACATGATTATAGGCAGCGGATTGAAATATACAAATATCATGCTCGAAATATTTGGCATTAATTTTTTATTTTAACATAAAAAAATATTATTGCCGAAATATTATTTTTTATATATTTTACTATAAAAGAATTGTTTTTACATTTATGCCAAAATAAAAAATTAACGCCAAAATATTTTCCCGAACTACCAATTACGGTAAAATATAAAACAAATTTACTCTAAATAAAAAAATATTTTGAACTACCAATTAGAAATTTTTTCTTTTTTTAAATATTTTTTCTTTATTTTACTATAAACGAATTTTTTATTTATTTATGCCAAAATATTTTTCCGAACTACCAATTATATATTTTTTATTTAAAATATTTAACTATAAAAGAATTTGTTTTTCGATTTATGCCAAAATAAAAAAAGTAATGCCTTGTTTGGATAATAAAGTATGAGCGTAGTAAACTTTATTTCCAAACACCACCTATCTCAAAATTGAGGGTAGTTTCGGTATAGAGGGTGTAAATGATGTGAGCTTGAAAAAATAAAGGGCGTAAATGAAGATTCTCAAACCTGAGGGGGTCTGATTAAAATAAAAACAAATCTCAAGGGGTGTAAATGAAGTTAATCCTTTAATCTTTTACAAGTGATAATTAAAATTTTTTTGTAAGGAATAATTCTTCTTAAGTCCTTTGACATTAAGATATTATTCAAAGAAAAGACGAAAAAAAAGAAGGAATTCTCTATAAGTTTTTGCGTTATATTAAAAACTAGCATTTTGGTTTTAGTCTTATATTTGAAACAAATAATAAAATAAATCAACTCAATACCGTGATTTTCTTGTAATTTGAATGGAATTTCTAATAAATACAACCATAGTTTTATTGACAATTTGGTCATAGTATTGGGGACAAGATTCTGCTGCAGTGATGGTGTGAAGTGTAGGCCTCACATAGATCCAACGGTCCGGATGATGTAAAAATTTTGGTATAATTTTGGGAATTCTATCAGGGGTTCACCCTTAGTGATATACGATTCAGATTTTGCCTTGGCTTGTGGAATCCACACTCCATTTGTGGTGTACTGCTGAGGATCTTTTTCCTAGTAATGGAATCATGGTAAAAGTCAAACAAGAAACAGTTGGTTGAATTAATTTATTCAAACTATTATTACCAGATTAGTTAGAATTTGTTTTTTTATTTTTAATATAGTTGTCGTATATTTCACGTTGACTTTAGTTTAGGTTAATTTTATTTATATCTCCTGAGATTTGTTTTTATTTCAATCAGACCCCTTCAAGTTTGAGAATTTTCAATCACACTCTTTCATGGTATGAAATGTCTAAAAAACCCTTAAACCAAACACCCCTTAAATCAATTTAATCCTAGAATATTATTAATCCTATATCCAAACATATATTCAACCCTAAACCATATATCCAAACACCACCACCACCCGCCATCCAACCCACCTGGGCCACCACCCAACCCCAAGTACCCACCCCCCCCCCCCCCCCCCCCCCCCCCCCCCCCCCCCCCGGCACCTTTATTACACACACACACATATATTTATATATACTAGGAAAAAACTTGTGCTCTACACATGATGAAAGGTTTATGGTGATGAATGAAATACAAAAAAAAAATAAAAACTATTTAAATGGGAAAAAAACATGTATCACAAAAAGGAAGAGATATGAACATGTTGATTGAATAGAGGAAAACGGGTGAGGGTGAGAATAAAGAAAGGACATGGAGAATATATAGAGAGTGAAATGATTAGAGATGCATTTAATAGTATTGAAAAGACATCACTTTTCATTCACCACTTTTAATGAGAAAAGAATACTTTTAAAAAGATTGAAGAGACGTCACATTTGGTGAAGAGATTTTTTATTTTATTTTTTATTTAAAATATTTTTTAAAAATGGAAATAATATGAGGGTTTCGTACATTTATAAGTAGTATGGATAGAGAAAAGGAAACTAATAGAAGCAAACCCTAAGAATATAGAGCAACTTCAATTTGTTAGGTGTCTATATATACATATACATAAACATATGTAATATTTGTGCGTCACTTATTAGAGATCGAGGAAAATGAGTTTGTAGAAGAGAATGATGATGGGAAAGATCTCCGGAAGTCATTTTTTCATACGGGAAGTTGGTATCGGATGAGAGGAATGGGTTCAAGGCATTCTAGTATGATGGGTTAGTATCAGGCCATTCGTGATCGCTTTGTCTCTGTAACACTCCGTGTTATTTCTCTTTTTCCTAAAATTCTTTCCGATTTATTTTCGGTTGTGACGTAACTTGTTCATGACGTCTTATTTACTTATGGTATTTTGTACGCGCAAATTTTTCGCGTTTATATTTAAAGTTAACTGGACGAATTTATGATTTCTCCTTGACGACTTCGTGGACTTTCTTATTGTTAACTATGGGGTTTCGATTCCATGTTTAACATTTGGTACTTCGACTGGGTGGCGACACATTTTATTTGTCCGGCGTTTAAAGTTCAACTCAATTGTTTCAGTTATGACATCTAACACTTTTAGGAATTCAACGTAACGTTCATTGTTTTACTTGCTTCATTTAATTGTTCCCTTGTATTAGTGCTTATTTAACTTGTATGTATGTCTCCATGACTGTGTTTATATCTACATGATACTTGTTAGTAGATTTAATTGGGTAGATGTTTGTATTTACCTTTCTTGAAATTTCGGTAGGATCAGATTTGTTAGGTGTTCTGGTGATTAAGTTTTATACCCTGAGCTATTTATATTAGTTTATATTAATTATTTGGTGTCCCGTGAATTTCTGGGTTCTCGTGATTTTATTTAGGGTTTCCCGGTATATGTCGGGATTTATTGCACACACATATATATATATATATATATATATATATATTTATTGAAAATTAAATATATATGTGTGTGGGTAATTATATGTATATGCTTTTGTGGGGTAATTAATTAAATATATATATGTGAAATTATATATAGATATATACATATATATCGATATATTGTTGGGAGAAAGACGATGATGACGCGCAGACCACTTCTCCCTCTCTTTACGATTTTGATCGGCACTTCCTCCTTCTCTTTCATGATTAGTCGACTGCAGTTTCTTTTCCTTAATCACACCATAGAGAGAGAGGGGGGCTGTGTGTGTTGGGCGAACTAGGGCAGAGGTCACCGGAGAGATGGGTTGGTGACACCGCGGGTGAATGCTGACGATATGTATAGTGGCGATGACGATACAGATAGTTTGGGACATTATACTTAGTATTTGTTCAGTTTATCCATTATTCATTTACACTTTTGCTTCTCCTCCTCTTGTCATCGGGGGACTATCGTTGTAGCTTTGAGATCTAGTTTGTTAGCATATCCCTTTTGATGTATCTCTTTATCTATTAGTGTCATTGTATCTCTTCGGCACCGTCATGTATCTTTATGTACTTTCAGTGGAGTATTGTTGTTTCGTAGGTCCTGGAGGGTTGTGTAGGGATAGTGGTGGTTTTCATTCAACTACCTCGACCTTAGTAGATTTATTAAATATTGGGCTGTGTGTCATTGTTGTTATCGCTTTGTTATTGGCAGGTTATTCTGTTGTGTTTGTGTTTCTGGATGTTCCATTTACAAACGGAACTCTGCCGGATTTTCGTTGGATTCTGTTGTTATATTTTTATCATTCAATTGGGTATGAAATATACCACTTTTATCATTATTCCATACGTTTTAATTGTTATTGACATCCTTAGTTGGTCTCTCATTGTATGGATCACACCTTAAAGTCTTTGGATGTGCCGATTTCAGGAGTCTTAGGATTTTAGGGGTGTGACAGTCTCTGTTATTGCTTGTTTTCTCATCGTCGCTTTGGGTCCTATTCAGTTTGGTTTCATGATAAACTTCCTTCAACATTTTTGAGGAAATTTGAGAGAATACAAGGGGAAATTAGAAACCCATGATTTTACTTGTCAAGAACAATGATTCAACTTTGCTATAAGACTTGTTTAATTATTGCGTTTAGACAAGTTCTTTAATTTTCATAGAATCTAGGTTATGGTTTGAATGACATTTGGGTACTTCAAACATTTATCATTCTTCCAAAATTATTGGTAGCTTAACGAAGGATTTATGTGTTTTTTGGGTAATCTATGTTGGTATCATATATGATATATGTATATATATATGTTTAGTGAATGATTGAGTCTTTGTTTACAAAGTGGTTATTCTTCACCCACATAATTTGCTATTACAGCCGACCTTAACCTTTCAGTAACTACCTGAATAAAGTTTGGATATTTGAATAAAGTTTTTTTCGATGGTAGAATAAACTCGTTTCCAAACACAACTTGGATAACATATTGCGGGTAATTTAGGTATTAAATAAAATTTGAGGATGATATCATGCCTGAGGGGGTGTAAATGATGTGAATCCATAAGGGGTGTAAATGAAGATTCTCAAACTTGTGGGGTCTGATTGAGATGAAAACAAACCTCAGGGAGTGTAAATGAAATTAACCCCTTTAGTTTTTAAGTTTTTAGGAGGTAAACTAAAATTAGATTAAATATTTGGTATTAAACTCAATTAATGGCGATGAAAATGATAAGATGAAGTATTATGCAAACAAGTATGTACCTTTTTTTCTTATAACTAAATTGTTTGTATTTTTCATTGATAATAACTATGCCAATATACATATAATTTGTCTATTATATCATATTCTGCTTAGTCACCTTCTCTCATAACTTCATATTAATTATAATGGTTTCCTTCCCAAACAGCAACATAAGATCTAGGAGTAATTATGAATATGATCACATATATTTAATTGAGTTGTTATTTGTTTTCTTCTCATAAAGTTGAAACAACAATGTCTTAATTAATTCCAATGTGATTATTAAATATGTCAATTACAAGATTTTCATGCAATAAAAGATTATATAATGGTATATTTTATCATTATTCTACCCTAAATTGTTATAATATCTGCTAATTTTATTTTTTTTTGTTAATTGGGGAAGAATTTACAAATTGATAAAACCTCAGGCGAATTTTTCCCTTTTCCAAGAAAAATGAGAAAAAATCTCATTTCCCTTTTGGGACTTCCACTCATACATAAAGTTCTTATTGCAATAATTAAAAAAGGAAAAGAAGAAGAAGAAGAGTTTGGAGATTTTGGGATATAACAGTAATTTAAAAATATTGATATTATACAAATTTAATAACTAACTAAATAGTAAGGAGGGGGAGAATGCAAGAATTGAAAAGTTCAAGGACTTACATACTAACTATTATAGTTCAGGAGGGTTTTGTCACGCCTCGAAATTCCTAACTCCACCAATGGAGCCTAAGAACCCCAAGAGTGACGTAAACGATAAAATAATCACAAAAAGAATAAATGCGGAAGCCAAAAAGGTATATCTAAACCGATCTTTCAACCTATCAAAACATGTCTCAAAGACCACTAATACATGCCCAAAGTATGGTGAAAGAAGTGGTGAAACTCATGGGAGAGAATGGAAATAAAAGGATAAAGAGGTGACCAAAAGAGTGCCCACCGAAGTGTGTGTTGAGTACTCGGTGGCTGGAACTTCGAGTACTTGGTAATTGCACTAAGGCGCACTACATATCGCACAATTAGTGGGTTTATTGCTCTATCCCCATGCCATGCCGTGCCATCCACCTTCACCGAGTACTTGAAATTATGATTTCGAGTACTCGAAAAATCCTCAGGTTTGAAAAATAGAAACAATGCATTGCAACATTTTATTAAATTCTCCGTTTTGCCATCGGTCTCCGCTTATGATACCCCAGGTTTTCAAAGCCAAATTTCACGACAAGATCGATTTAAAATCATTTCTAAAACATGTGATTTATTCCGAGATCACAGAAGTAGGAAAAAACGGGCTTTTCTTTATAGATTAAAAAGGGTTCATTCATAAATCGAAAAAAACGTTGTTTTTCGAAAAATTATCAAATAATGTCAATAATATAATGTCAACCCTAAAATTGGCGAAAATGAAGAAGCACGTAGTTTTCATCATTTAGAATGCCACAAGGCGATACATGTCATAGTTTTCCCACAAAATGAAATAGTTTTACATATCGGCACCGAAATGCACTAAAAGAATAGAATCCCCGTGCATAACGCTCCAAAGGGCATACATCAATGAAAACTACCCCACCAATATGCTAGCTGGAAAAATAATAAGTTTATCTTGTTTGAAATACTTAACAAAAAAAACACATGAATACAATTCTCATATATGCTCTACAAAAGAAAGTAATCCGCCTCCATATGCGTAAAAAGAGCGGAATCTCCATCGAGAGACTACGAACCTCCCGAGGTGGGATTATCACCTGAAAAATAAAATAAGTCACGGGGTGAGATCACTAGCCCAATAGAGGAAGCGTTATCACCTCAATCTCGGTAGTCCGAGTGGTACAACCCCCCCCCCCCCCAAGTACATGTTACTAATCCTAGGCCGGTCTCTTGTCCCACATGGCTCTCAAGCCAATCTGGAACCCCATCGAACCCAACAAACAATTCCATAACATGCTCACATTATAGTCTTTCACGAATATAGTATACATCAACATAAATATCACAATTACATATATGTCAATTTAAATGCAATGTAACTCAACACACCTCATGGTACACACTCGGTCACCTAAGGTCGATGGATACATGCTCTAATCATTCATGAGATAACCCGTGACAAAGATAGAGTGTTGCACCGATTATCCCCTTATGAGAATTGACACTTTCACAAGGAAAGTTGGTTGCACGAGATGACCCACGACTAAAGATTCGAAGATCGAATGCACGAAATGACCCGCGACTAGAGGATGGGATGACCTACCCTATATCACAATTCTCGGGCATACTAGTTCCGTAGGTTGGGAATACCCCCTATCCAATTGTTGCGATGATCCGACATAAGTCTACTCACACATGGTTACACGACTTGCATACACCGACACCAATTGAATTACAACGCAAAAGGTGCACTCAATATGCAACTATATCTCAATTAAACCATGTTTCATCATAATACATGTTTTACATCATTTGGTAATATATTATGTCCAAAATGCCAACATGCTGATAATTATACACATATAAGCAACTTTCCACAATAAGCATTATTATCACACAATCATGTTTTTCAAGCGCCTAGTTTCTCGTCTATGTTGTCAAGACACAACTTGCACATATACATCACATATATATATACGTAGACGCACACACCCTTGTACAAAAATTAAAACAACTCGTTTTTCCCCTACCTTAATCCAAGAAAGATAATTCAAGGGTGGAAAAAGAGGTCTGAGCTACCGCAAGTTCAAGAGTTCAAAAGGGAGCTTCCAAAGAGTTACAATGGTTGATTCACAATTCCTCCAAAACTACCAATACACTATTCAATGGAAACAAGATCATAATGGTGTTAAAAACAAGTTTAATTACCAAAAGTGGCTCTAACCACATGAATTAAACTAAACTCTAATAATAGTTAAACTAGGGTTTCATGAAAATGAAATCAATTTGAGTAAGAATTTGTGAACTTACCAATAGCTTCCTCACAGGGAGACTTAAGAATCACCACAAGTGAAACCCACTTGATGTTTGGAATTAATGCTCAACCTTTCACCAAAAATAAATAAATGGGGAGCAAAAATCAATACTAGCATGTGAAACTTTAGAATTTGGAAGCTATGGTTCTTGAAAATAAAACCCTAAAAAGAGAGGGAAAGCTTACCACAATGAGTGTAAGAACACCACACCAAGAGACCACCACAAGTGCTCACCACCCACCAAGCATGAAAAGTAGGTGTAACGTCCGGTATTTTTACGTGTTAATTTAAAAAAATTATCTAAACAATTAAGTGCTTATGTGATTATGTGCTTAATGTGTTTATGTGTTTTAGCATGCCTTACATGTTTTACGTGTTATAAAAATTATACGTAGCATGTTGTATTTTCATTTTGAAATTAATGAAAATTATTGAAAATGATTTCGGGAAAGAAATGATCGAGTAGTAAATGAGTAATTTCACATTTTGAGCACTTAGTGGAAAGTGTTGAGATTTTGGGTAAGAATTATGGCTTGAGTGACATTTTGGTAATTAGAGAGGATGACAAAGGGTAAAAGGGTAATAAAGAGTCTTGATGACACTCTTGTAATTAACCCCAATTTTGGAAGAATTTGGTCATTTCCACTTTTCATGTGTTGTCTCATTCCTAGCCCTTGATCTCATTCTCCCATCTTTGTTTTGGACCCTTGGATCATAAGGCCTTGTTTGGTTGGCCCTTAAATGGAATAATCCATAATTGTTGGTCTTCCACTTGGCAAGACTTTTTCTCAACCATTGGATGGTTTGTTGATTTCCATATTTTTTCTAAGCCCTTGGATGATAAGGCCTTGTTTGGCAAAATAATGAGTTTTGTGAATTGTGTAATAAGTCTTCCACTTGGCAAGACTTATTCCTAGCCCTTGGATTCATTTCCTTTTTCCCCATATTCATTTTGGACCCTTGGATGGTGAGAAGAGTGAGTGGAAAATCTCTACACTTATGAGTTTCTCTCATTTGCAAGACATTCTCTCATTCACAGAAAAATCTCTATCTTCTCTTATAAGATTTTTGCTAAGTTTTCCCTCCCTTCACTCCTTTTTCTTCAAGTTGTCAAATTCTCTCTTGCTTATGATGAGAATTTGAAGGGGGTTTGTGCATGGAAGTTGATGTTGGTGCTCCAAGCTTCCTTTTGAGCCAAAGCTTGGTAAGTGATTCTTCCTCCTTTAGAATTTCTAGTTTCAAACCCTAGCTTATATTATTGGATTCTTGTATTCAATTTTTGATTATGGAGTTGTCCATCTATAGCTCTTTCTTGAGACTCCATTGAAGCTTAGCTATCTGTTGAATAGAGCTTAGTGTTGGCTTTGAAGGGTGTTGGGTGGATTTGAATTCACTCTTGGAGGCCTTGCTTGTTTTTGGTGCTCTTGCTTGGAATTGAGGTAGGGGAAAAACGATTTTTATTCGTCTTTGTATGAGGGTGTGTGCGTCTATGTGTATATATGTCGTATATATATATGCGAGTTAGTCTTGATAGTTTAGACTATGAATTAGGCCTTTGGGAACATGATTTGTGATATAAATTATGTTGTGATATATTGCTTAACAAATGTTAAATTTTAAGCCTTGTGAGAAATTTAACACAATATAATGTTATTTCATAGAAACATGTATTGTGATAGCATATGGTTATGATAAGAACCTTTATGTATTTTGGGGTACACCATGTAGTGTCAAAAGCATGGGTGTAGGGTTTATATGGATTATGTATTTGTA
Organism: Cornus suecica; assembly: GCA_963922005.1. NCBI lineage: Eukaryota > Viridiplantae > Streptophyta > Magnoliopsida > Cornales > Cornaceae > Cornus > Cornus suecica. The sequence goes on from OY998244.1 coordinate 55,335,821, forward strand.
AGTGTAAGTAGTCTTATGTCGAATCGTCGCAACAATTGGTCAAGGGGTGTTCCCATCCTACGGAATAATGAGTCGTGAATGGGGTATAGGGTGAGTCGTCTCATTCTCGATGTCGCGGGTCGTCTTGTGCATTTGTTATACGAATCTTTAGGCACGGGTCGCCTCGTGCCAACCGCATTCCTTGTTGAAAGTGAAGTTTCAAAAACACTTGGGAAGAATCGGTGCAGTACTCTTTCTCGTTATAAATGAGTAGGGTATGAATTCATTAACCTATATTGGGCAAGCGCATATTATGGGGTGTGTTGAGTTATATTGTACTTGAACTATCTCATAGGTGTGATTATGATATTGATATTGAAGCATGCTATAATTGTGGTAAATTATATTATGAACATGTTGGGGAAAAACTTACTTGTTGGGTTCGATGGGGTTCCGGATTGGTGTGAGAGCCATGTGGAACAAGAGACCGACCTAGGGTTAGTGGCATGAACCTTGGTTGGGTTGAACCACTCGGACTACCGAGATGGAGGCAATGACGCTTCCTCTACTGGGCTAGTGAGCTCACCCCACGCCTTATATATTTTTCAGGTGATGATCCCGTTGGGAGGGTTCCGTAGTCTCTCCGTGGACGTGTGGATGTATGTCCGCCCTTTTGTTGGGCATTAGGTCGATAAATATGTTCCTTTTGCACATGTAAAACCAACTTGTAAAACTATTTAATTTTTGTCCGGCTAGCATGTTAGCCGAGGTTTTATTATCGATGTATATCCCTTGGAGCGCTATGCGCGGGGATTATATTATTTTGGTGCACTTCGGTGCCGGAAATGTAAGACTAGTTCGTATTATGAAAACTATGTCATATTTTTCCTTAGTGCGGCATAATCATTAAATGTATAAATTATTTTATCTTGAGTGTGATATGAATAATAGTTATAGAATGTGGTTATTAGGTGTCCGGCCGAAAACGGCATTTTTATAGGCTTTCAAACAAACCCTTTCGTTTTGAACGGAAAAACCCGTTTTCGCCTACCCCCGTAACCCTGGTAAAATTTTGTTGTTTTTAGAAATGGATTTAATTAAATTCATTATCTTAGAGATTTCAAACTTTAGAAACCGACGGTAGTTAAAAACGGAGACCGGGGGCAAGACGGAAGATTTTATGAAAACTTACAAAAAAATCATTTTTTGCTAAGTTTACATTTTCTCGTTTCTCGAGGTCTTGGAAACTATTTTTGGGTTCCGCCAAGAAAAAACTCACTTTTTCAATAATTCTGATTTTTCGGGACCGACGGCGTGAAAAACAAAACCATATCGCAAAATCTCGCGTTTTTGCATTTTTAAACTTTAAGCAAATGCTGATTTGGGCAGTGGCTAAGCTATCCCATACTTCGAAAAAATTTCAGATTTTCAACTTTGCCAAAAAAATCTCATTTTTTTGGCTTTGGACATGCCAGCCCGCAGCAAGCCGCGCATGGCTGATGTGCTCGCGCGCGCGCGCGTTGCGCTGCAGCGCGCAGGGCTGCACGCGGCATGGCATGCCATGGCCTGCTGCAGCGGCATGAAATGTCCGATGTTCGAAAAATCGTATTTTCCTCCTCGCATTTCGGAATGGACCCCCGTTTGTTTCTATGGGTTGTCCTATGTTCAAATTATCTAGATAAAATTTAAAATGATCAGTTTGGCCCTGAAATAATTATATTACCCTTGGTGAAAGAGGGGTACCTCAACTTTAGTTTTAGGTCGGTGGTGTCTGACACCATTTTTGAAAATTCGTATCTCCTTCCTCGTGGCTTCAAATTAGGTTCCGTTTGTTCGTATTGTTCGTGCTAGGTCCAAAGTTAGTAGTTGTAGCTGGAAATGATTATTTTACCCCTGATTTGACCATTTTACCCTTAGGTGAACATGGTGAGTTGGATTGATTAGTTCAAGGTACCGAGTGTTTCGGTTTACCTCATTTTCAATCCCGTGTGATCTCTTTGGACGTCTTTGAGATGTTTTATGTCTATTTTACCCTTGTACGGGCATTTTATGACTCAAATGGATTTTTTTTTTCATTTTTATTTCTTCCGCATTCACTCCCTTAGCTCTTAGGCTTGGGTTTTGGAGTCCTAGGAAATTAGGGGCGTGACAGTAGGAGAGGGCAAAACTTGAAGCCAAAATCCAAGGAGAAACAAGGTGGCCGAAATTTGTGTATAGAGAATTGTGTGTGTAAATGTGTGTGTTTTTGGTGAGATGAGTGAAGAAGATGAAGTGGCGGTAGGCAAATGAGAGATAGAGATAGGGTTTGTGTATAGATAAATCCCATCCAAAGGCTAGGAAAGAAGATGTCATGATAGAGTTGATCCAAAGGCCAGAATTGAGACAACACATGAGTGTATCAACAATAACCACTCACTTTCCAATTATGCCCTTAGGGTTAACCCTTATTACAAGAGTCATGATGTCTCCAAGTTACCCATTTACCCATGTCTTCCTATCATATTTACCACTAAGTTAGCCAAATCTTTACAAATTCTACGAAGTTATCCAATATGAAAATACCAATTTACCCATTGGTCATTTATTTTTCAAAATTATTTTCAACACTTTTCATTATTTACGAAATGAAAATATAACATGCAACTTATAAATTTAATTACAAATAATTCACGTAAATTATGTTAAACACGTAAACACATTAAACACATAACCACATAACTACTTAATCATTAATAAAAGTTTTAATTTGGACGTAAAAATACCGGACATTACAGGTTTAATACAAGTTAGTGAAGGGGGATTTTATGCACTTTTGCCTTTATCTTTAACAATTTATAAAAGAATATTATTTTGGAAACTACAATCTATCAAGTTTATTTCCCTTATTTTCCTTGAAATGGATAATTACTTACTCTCCAAATATATTTGTTACTTGAATTCAAGGCTAGTTTGTTCATATGGTTGGGATTAAGAACTGATTTAGGTTCTTTCTCAAGTGAAGAAGATCCTTTTCATTTGAAACTACCATGATAATCAATTAGTCCCATTCAATTAATTGACCAAAATGTTCGTGAGTAAACTTAGGTCCGACCGATTAATAGTTTGGTCTGAGCTCATTCGTTTAGTAAATGAGACGAGTTCCATGCCAACACATTTTTTTAGGTTCATTCAATACAGGAGCTGAGGTTGAACATTGTGGACCTTGATTCGCCAAACTTATGAACAGACGTGTCTAAATAGAATAATAAGATTAGCTCATAATCGCCAAGACGGGGTATGAGAATCAAAGAAATCTTGAAGAGAAATCTTGAAGATAATAGTACTAACGTGATCACTTTGGAAGTATCTCTTCAGAAAATCTCTACTCCTGAAAAAAGAATATAGAGAAATAAAAATAAACAAGAATTAACGATCATGATATTTGACACATGAAAACAAATTAAAAACAAACAAGCAACAACTTAATCCAGACAACTATTGACAAGAATAAAATATGTTGTAATTGAACCAAGCTATTCATGAGTAAGCTTGATCTTTACTCGTTAAAACTAGCGTTCAACTTGGGCTCATTTGTTTAGTAAATGAGCCGAGCCCGAACACATATTTAGTTTGAGTATTGCATAGCTTAGCTCGATTTCGTTCATTTACAGCCTTACCTATAAAGTTTGTTAAAACAGTTTTAGATTGCAAAGTCTTTCAATACCCCACCCCCCTCTTTGAGAGATCATGAAACACCAGTCACTATAGTTAATTTACCGAACAAGAAAACAAAAGCGCATCTATAATAAATAGGGTTGCGAGCTTTTAACCCCCTATGATATGCATATAGTGCGTATAACCCCCTGCGGTTCTATTTCATCCCAAATATTTTAATATAGTGGGGGCAATTCGTACAAAAATAAAAGTTTGGGGTGAAGTGGAACCATAGGGCCGAGGGGTTAAACGCACTATATGCATACCATAGGGGGTTAAAAGCTCGAAGTATTCTGGGGACAATTCGCATCTTTAGTTTTTTAGTTTTAAAAAAACCAACTTATTTTAGAAACTATGTGGGCTTATTTACCAAAAACAAGAAATAAAAAAACAAAAATTGGTTTCTTTAATTAATACCAAAATAATCGCTGACATCATATTTTTGGATTTTTAATGTGGAAAATCAAGGATTGCCCCATATAAAAATATATGAATACAAAAAATAGATGATTAATTTTAATTTAGAAACTTGTGAAACTAAAAAATATATATACAATTTGAGTGATTCATAATAATTTAGGTGTCAATACACAGATTTTTATATGCATAGCTTAAGTCTTTTCTTTGATATTATATATAATGTTTAATTCTTCAAAAGCAAATATATATACATTTTTAAACTAATGGGTGTTATAAGCACAATATTTATATTACATAGGTGTTTTAAGCACTTATTCAAAAAAATAAGTGTCAAAACACACATTTTAAAACTAATGGACATTATATGTACCATATCTATATTACATGGATATTTTAAACATTTGTCCCAAAAAATTAGGTATCAATACACATATTTTGAAACTAATAAATGTTATACGCACACTATCTATATTACATAGGTGTTTTGAGTACTTAACCCTATTAAACAACATAACATTATGGTTACAAAGGCCTAATGCCAAGCGGCACATGAACTTTTGTATGAGCGTTCTTACCTTTCAAAACAAAATAATAACATTACGATTAATTGTTGAACAAGACTTCAAAAGCTGGTTCTTATATATGCGTAAAACAAAGTGACAACTTCTTGAAAATACCAATTTACCCCTCAATATATAAGTTTTTCAGAAAATCTAGGACATTAATCCGATAAGGGAGCTGAAGTTTATGACTCAAATATTGATACACGTTCGGAAAAGTCTGAGGTTTGTTTGTTGGATTTATGGATTTTTCACCAATAGTAACCAATAATTTATAAAATAAAAAACGTAAAACACAAATTGCAATTAAAATAAATGACTTGCAAGTATAATTTTGATGATTAATGATGTATAAAATATATTCTTCTCAATGCCCCGATGTCTTGAATTTTATAAAGACCAAAATCCCCTTTCTTATTGAAATATATTTAATGCATTGTTTTAATTAACATACATAGATTATAACACAAATGATACTAATTTGATGACATATTCTCTATTCAAATTTGCATAAATTTACAAATTTTAATTGTAAATTTATTAATTAATGCTTTAAAGTTGTTCAAATGAAAATTTAAATAAAAACAGTTTAGATTGTTAAGTTATTAATTATTGTTACTTAAATATAACATGAAAAAGAATGTATTATATTGTTAAAGTGAGTGGTAAGTGTTTTTATGAATTAAAAAAATTTAAATTTAGGACGACGAATTTATTGTGTATTTAAAAAATATATGACAAGTTAATTATTTTGAAAATAAAGTAGCTACAACCTATACCAATTCTTTTTTCCATTTCACAATATATTTACTTCAATACAATTACAGTTAATGGTATAATTAATATCTTTAATAAAAGATGATACGGATATAATCCAAAACATTGACAGATTAAATGAAAAGTGTAAGATAGTCTTTTATAGTATAGTTTTCATTTTTGTACTTTATCCTTAAATTAACAAACAATATTTTAAAATTAAACAGGTGTCAATTTAGAGGGTCCATATTTTCTTAATTGCGTCCCAATTACGGAACAATATACTTTTTTATTTTATTTTTTATCTTTTTCCTTTAGCTTAGGGTTCCTCATCCACCTCCTCGCAATATATATTCGCATTAGAAGCATAGGATTCCTCATTCTTCATATCACCCAGCTCATTTCTTATCCAACCATCCCCCGCGCACACTTCGTGACTTGTTGCCCACTCTGATGTGCGATCTCTTAACCATGCGATTGATCGATGATTATTTCTCTTTAATAATTCAATACATCCGAAGGCAATTCAGTTGGTATCATCAAATCTTTGTCTATATATGCTCTGTATATTTTTTTTATTTCCTTAATTTCTCTGTCACTTGTCTTGTTTCACTTATTTAGAAGAAAATTTCCAATTAGCATGTTTGAAATTTTATAATTTTTCTTAATTTGATTATTGAAAATAGAGATGAGATTATTTAGGCTTGTTTGATTCAATTGTTAGATAGAAATGAGATACCAAAGAAGAAAAAGTTCTCACAATTCCAAAAACAAAATTTGTTTTCAAAACTCAATATTTGAAAATATTATGCATACATATTGCTTATTAAGTACTCAAAATATTTTTCGAAGTCTCACATCAAATAGTTTTTGGTATTTTTTTCAGATTTTAGTTTTTGAAAAACATAAAATTATTTTTAGAAAAGTGAACCCCAAAATTGACCTTGCTATTTACAAATCATAATAACTAGATCCATGAATCTTGTATATTAAAAATAGAATCAATTCAACATGTTTTAAGTTAACTCGCTATTATGGCTTCAAAGATAATGAGAAGTATAACACTTTATTTCCGCATGCAAAGAGGTTGTTTCTCGTATCAAACCCATGGGGGGCAACTATTATTTTATTGTTGCTCAAAGGTCCAATATTAGGTAAAAAAAATTTATTTGAATGGAATATTAGGTAAACTTGATTATATCATTATGTTTATATTTTATGTGACGAAAATACCATTACAAGCACATCATAACAAAAAAAAAAATGAAATCAAAATAAAATCTTCGGGAGAAACAATGGCATCAAGTTTTAAAGATTATTTGATACTAATCATCATTATATGAGGTATATTGTACTATGTGTTAATCTTCCATCGATTATTAGACAACGGGGTATTCGTAAATTTATAATGGAAGTTAAAGGGATTCCGGAAAACTTCAATTGTGATTTATCATGCTTAATATTTTTTTTTTTTTTTTATGGTAATATTCTTGGTTCATATTTTTCAGTTTTGCTTAAACTTCTTTTCTAAATAAAATGGCACAAATGCAACTTATAACACAACTAAAGAATTATGGATTCTTTTGTTATTTACACTGCTAATCAGTTCAAATATATATGTTTATGTGTGTGTACATATATAGATATTAGCACATAAATACAATTTCCCTTTTATTTGTCACCATAGTTTCATATTTTCGTATACATGTTTAATTATATATTAATTATATCTTGCATTAATTATGTAATAGGTGATACTTATTATGTCATCTATATATTAAATGTTATTAATTATGATCCTTATTAATTACCAAATAAATACACCTTTTATATTACTCACCTATCACAATTACCTTCTTTATTTATGTCACTCTATGAAGTTCTTACTCACCAAGGAACAAGAGATCATTTTGGTATTAGATAGAGTAATGTTGTCTTGCTTCCCATCTCAATTATATCAAGATAAACATGCATCATCATTTTTATAATTTGTTTTATTTTTTGTTATCTTCCAGGACTTTCTGATCAACTCCTTTTTCTTTTTGGTTTTATCTGAAGATTGATTTATGTTTATGGTAATGCTGTTTAGGGTTTGATTTTATTTATAGCTTTCTGAATCTGCTAATTATCTTCCCAGAAACAAGATGGCCTCCCAAAGCAGATTAGAGTTAGATGAGCTCAATGGTAATTCAGAGGTAAAAAGATTACTTCCTGATATGCACTAATTTTTTAAATTATTATTTTTTATTTTTATTTTTTGTGGATGTCTTACTGTTCCATGGAAGATCCCTCAATTGAAGACTAGTCATGACTAGGGGTGACAATTGGGCGGGTTTGGGTTGAGCTGTTAACGGGCGGGTTAAGAACGGGTCACTAACTCATTCTTAACCCGCAATGAAGGGTTATAAACGGGTCAGGTCGACATGACCCACACTACTTTAAAAAATATATATCTATAAATTTAATTCAAAATTTTAATATTGTCTCCATATAACTCTTAAAATAATTATTTATACACAAAAAAAGTAAATAAAAAATATATGCGGAATTTGGAATAAGATTAATGGATATCTTTACTAAATCTTTGTTTATCTTGGTTTTTTTAAAAAAAAATTGCAAATGTGTGCAGATTGATATGATCCATTTCCAAATCAATCTAACCTAAAAGGAAAAAAAAATTACAAACCGACTTTAGAACTCCATTAACAAAAAAAAAAAAATCTATTTATTTACTGGAGAAAATTAACTGAATGAAGAAAAAAATTCAATATGATTGAACAAAAACTATCAAACACAAATACTCAAATCCTTCAAACAAATGTACTTTAGTAATGTTTCTAAAGCATAAATATGTAAATATTTATATATATATAAACATATATATATATATGTGTGTATATACACCAAAAAACTAAAACTTCAAAAATTCCCATGAGATTTGATCTAGTTTTTCAAAATGGTAAATTTGTTTCCTGAATTAATCCCTTATGTGTGTTAATATACATATATATGTTCTCACATCCAACGATCAATATAAAAAGTAAGAATGTTTATCTTGCTCCTTGGGAAGCAAGAGAACATTACTCTATATGTATATACACACACATATATGTGATACCATTAGACTACAAGGCTTTTGTAAGTTTTATCAATTTTGATAAAGTTTATATAGAGTTTTCTCAATTTTCTCTTCTTAGATATATGTGAGCATGCAATTCAGATGAGCAATGTCATAGTCACGCCTCTCCTCTTTTTCTTGCTATACTAATATAAACTTCTTATGCTTAATTGGAATGATTTTGATGGATGTGCTTGCTGGTATTGTTTCTTGAACTCTTAAAATGGTTTTTGCATTTTTTCTCTCTCTAATTTTCGTAAATTCCTTTATTTTTTTTCCACCTACAGACCATCGACAATTCAGCAGACACTGTAGAGCCTACAGTCATCAATCCTCCACACTCTCCACAGACCCAATCATAGTTCACCGAATCCTTTTGATGGACTTTTTTCCTCCAACCCAATCTATGCTGGAAATACTATATATACGTGCAAGTGATCTCCTATTACGGAAATTTTTTAAAAATTATTTTTATTATCTTAAAAAATTATTTATTCTATAAATAAGTACATAAAATTGCATCTGGATCCTCTCAATTGTTTTAAAAAAAATCCTTTACTACCTCAAAATACTATATATTTATGTATAAATTTATAAAAATTGCATATGCACCCTAAAGTTTTCTAAAATTCCTTTTATTAGCCCAAAAAATTATATATTTTATGAATAAACTCATAAAAAATTACATGTGGCCCCTCCTAAACATGATTTCTGGCTGGATGGCGCCAAAAAGTTTCATGGCATTCGACAACAAGTCTGGGGAAGATGGGCGGCGGAGATCCGAGATCCCGCAAAAAAAGCTAGGCTTTTGGTTAGGCACATTCAAATCTTCTTTGGAGGTCGCATTAGCTTATGATGAGGTTGCTATTAGAATCCGAGGACCTGAAACTCACACATTAATTACCTTAATTTTGTTCATTAGAAAGTGCTATGTATGACGTGGTATTGACATGGACTAAATCGTACACTTCAGTTTTTTTTGGTAAATAAATAAATAAGGGTGAGATTGTAATTCAACATCTCATGCACCCGAAAAATGTAATGGAGGGGGCTATTTGCACCGAATATATATGATAGAAGTGTTTAAAAATCATGAGGGACTACAAAGAGATTTTGTGTCATTCACCCCATATATATTTGATAAAGGAAATATTATTGGTCGGGATACTTCAAACTAATTAAAACAAGTGGTGAATATCAACCTAAGTGATAGAATCCCCGCGCAAGTGGTGAATATCTTCTCGTTTTTGGGGTTGGTTGCCTTCCTAGAGAAAATTACTGAACAGCAAATAAACTTGCATCAAATCTTGATTTACTGTTTCTAGATAGATAGAATGCAGATAGTATTTTCTATTTAATCCATATAAGTTGCTCTATTGTTTTTTCAACGATTTTATTGTCCAAGCTAAAAAGCAATAGTGATTTTATTTTAATTTCTTTTTCTTCTACTGAAATATTTTTCTACATTTTTCTTTCTGGACCTGTGTGGTAAAAGGTAAAAAGTAGAGGTAGTATTATGGATTGTCCAGTCTTCCCGATGAATATTTTAAAGCTGTAAAACAAATGTGGGAGATTAAATGGAAAAAGGGAAGAGTACTGGAAGTTATAAAGAGAGGAGAAGCATTTCTTGATCGCGCAAAGTTCAATTATGAAATAAAGAAGTAAGAATTCATTAAGCTCCATGAAGAGAATGGACCCAATTAATGATGCCTTGAAATATCTTACCCAACAATGATAAATAGCTCCTTCTTTTTTTATATATGGAATCTACTTCTTCATTAAAAAGGGGAAAAAAAAAGTTAATACACAAATGATCATGGGTATTTTCAGTAATTTACATGATTTAGCAAGTCAATGCCTTCTTCAATGCAAAGAATAATGGGAATTCTCTGCTTTTCCTTTAGAAGAAACTTAACCCCCCACAGCCCAGCATACTTGCAACATGAAATATATATATAATGTATATGAATATGAAAGTAACAAATAAAAAAATTGAAGAAGCATTTGAACACATTTGAATGAAATTGGATCAATTGTGGAACCATTACAAACTTATATAGACAAACCTTCATTCAGTAATGTGCTTCTCCACTATTAGTGTATGTAAGATTGACAATGGTGTTGATGAGGCCAAAAGGCTACTACTGGAAACTCAAAACTGGCACTCTCATCTATATATATATTTTCCGTTAACTTGTACATTGTCAAATATCAGAGAATATAAATCAAAACTATACGAAAAAAAGATATACATTATTCTGAATATATTTAGAGCCATTCATCAGGAGGCTGCAACTGTTTCAGCCAACCACTTCCATACTCTCACTTGGCCAGTTCCGTCCCCGGTGAAAAACAAACCGCCAGGGCCTCTCTGTATGGATCGAACCTCCTCTTTCGCAAATATCTTGCCCCTCTCAGAAAAGCTGCATCGGGTGAAATAAATCTTCTTTTACAATAAACAGAGTGAACCGTATTAAAGCATTTAAAGGGAAATCTTCTGTTGAATTCCTACTAAGAAAGAAAATCAATTATGACAAGTTGATGGTGTTAAGAATTTTTAAGGAAAAAGAAAAAAGGTTATATTCTAAAAAGTGAACTCACGATGGCAAATCATATACATGGATGGAGTTGTTGTTGCATGAGCAAAGCAAGACCGGCTTGGCTTCTGAATCATGCATCCCACATAGAGCAAGCACGCCCTGTAGCATGCAAGAAGCACCATTAAACTACGGTCTTTTTTTTCAAGAACAAATACAAAAAAAAGTTATAACAAACAAAGCAACTGCAGAACATGCCCAAGGTTTTGAAAGAACATAGAGGCCACACCATGTTATTTGCATAGGACAAAGGCAAGAATATCACAATGAAATTACGCTTGGAACCAACAGCAATTGACAAAGATGGGGATTTCTGACTACCATAATAACTTGGACTGCATCAAAATTCCCAACCCCTTGTGAAACAATACTCTGCCCACCACGGGGAAACTCTACCCTGATACATGATGAGTTGCATTACACACTACTATCAGCTCACAGCACAAATACCAATTTCCCATCAATCCAACCCATAAGAGTATTTTCCGTCTAGTCTGCAAATGGTTCAAACCAGAAACAATCTTTTCCTCCCACTACTGTCTCCAGGGTTGCAAGAGTAACACATGGGAGACGCACCACCTACTTTGTCAAAGAACTAAGTTTCTTGATGGGGTGGGGACTATAAAAGCCAATAATGCCTCCTTGACTTAATTTGTCAAACCTACTCAAACATGGGCAATTGAAAAGTAAGGTTCTTATCACCAAGTAAGGTAATTTAGTGGGCTCCAGAATCATTATTTGACATGCATTACATCTATCTATCTATCAGAATATACACTGCATACACATTTAATCAGGTCCGGAGGCTAACCAAAAGGGGACTTAGAATATACACTATATACACAGGAGCATACAGACCCGTGCACTAATTTCCCACCCCAGTAGTAGGAAACCAGCTTCAAGATTGACAACTATCACTTCTAAACACAACCCAATTTCCACCAACTATAATCGCAAGAGACAATTTACCAGAACAGAGTTCCAACACTGTATATCACTGATCCTTCTCAATCTCTTAAAACACAAGAGCCAGAACCCAACATAACACTTAAATAGAGCAGTATAACCATGTCTGTAAACAGCAAACACATCCTTGAAACCATGAGATTATCTTCTTTCACCTTGGTAGAGGGTTATCACAACAAGTTTATGTCGAAATCAGTCATGTTCAACTCAGCAGTACAGAGGTGCATCAGGGTGCAAACGACTTCTAGTATTCAAACTGAGAGTAATATGAGCAAAACCATCCTCAAGAATGTCTTCAACTCTTTTAGCTGGGGTTTATCTGATGAAAAGAGAGTACCGTAGAGGAAGTACTTGCTGGTAGTATATGCTAGCAGCAAGGTTATCTGAGGAAAACATGTCATCGCATTCATGATGACATGTTCAGCCATGGGTCCCCATTGGCAATTACTGGAGAAAACTATCTGTAAGAAGGCTTTGCAAGCAGCTCATGGCTTGTGAAAACCCTTCAATTAGAGTGAGACACAGGTTTTGAAACCCCAGAGCCAATTACAACCTTTTAAAGAGGTCATTTAGTTAAAACATTAATCACCATAAACTGAATACAAACAAGTCGAGAAACTAACCCCAGAATGAGATCAGAGGGATGCTGGGGCCCTTGAGGATACTTCCCTTACACAATATCTTCACTCGACCTAGTGTATAAGCATATGTGAATATTAGAAACAGCTTGCTATTGCATAAACTGCAACATCTCACGCGAGCTTAAGACAAATCTATCATCTTGAATGCTACATGCAGTTCAGATATAGGGATCTCACAATAGTCCATCTTATAAACCCTAAGATTTAAGGAGGCAAGACACTAACGTCAACACAATTTTTCAGAAGTAATGTCATTTATCAAAGTCGATGCATTAACATTCTATTTAGAGAAGGCAAATCAGAAATCTTGAATACTTTTAAACTTCTTCAAAACTTATCTTCAATAATATTATCCAGAAAAGGAAAGGCTATTGTTTTTGTACAGGAGTAATAAACCTAAGAAATGTATCAGGGCACAAATGCATATAGACAAGTAAGAAGAGCAGTTAGATTTTGCTAACCATTGAAACAAACCAGTCAACAAAGACTCAACAACATGTCCCTATAAGTCAGTGGTCTCAGAGGTTGAGTTAAGAGTCCAGTCCGTAAGATACGGGTATCCGGGGGTGTAAATAGTTTTGATTGGAGAATGAATGAAATAGAATAGTCAAGCAGAATCTTGTCATAGGGAAAGGGCAGAGCCTCCCACTTGTTGGGGTGACTAGGCTGGTTAATCTAATTACGAATTTCTATCAATGTCGGAATAGAAAGAGTTCTAGGATAATAATACACCGACAGGATAGCAGATTTTGTGTGTTGGGGGCATGGGGGCTCGCAAAGTATATCCTTGTCCCCTGCTCCGTCGAATTTCTCGTAAATTGAGACTATTGTAATGAACTAATACTCAAATATATCCAACAACCTAAGATCCCACATACATAACCAACTACCCACGTACACATGGTAAAGGAAAGGTCAAGCTTCTCCAGATTGAAAACCCGACCTCCAGAGAGACAGGAAGGGATTTGTATGCTGACTAGTGGATCAGGTAAATGCAGCAATATGGGGACCACCATAACAGTTTCCAGGAGTTAATAACAAGCAGAATCTAATTTTTAAAGCACAGTTTGCAATATCAAGCAAGAAATGCTAAAACCACGAGGTACTAGGTTCAAAAGCCATGCCTAGGAAGAATTCAAACAAATTGTTTGAATATAAAGCTCTCTTTCAAAAGCATCATTCAAATGAAAACTTTACAGTGTTATATATAACATACCAAGGAGGTACCCAACAGTGCGATCAGTAGACAAGTAACTTACAAGCATTTGAATATAAAGCTCTCTTCCAAAAACATCGTTCAAATGAAAACTTTACAGCCTTATATATAAGATACTAGGGAGGTACCCAACAGTGAAGTAAAGCAACCTACAGACAAGTAATTTACAAGCAACTAACATAACCAAATAATTTACAAGTAGTCTACTCGATGACTTTCAAGTGAGAATTGGCTTACAAGCAGCCATATCGATGGCAAAAGCTCACAAAAGAATGTCCTGTATCCCACTCTAAATTAATCAAGAACTCAAGCATCCCTAACCCCTAACATAAAAAATACTTCCTAAAAAATATATCATGCCTCCAACAACTCTCTTTTCTTTGAGACTCAATGAACCATCATCTATTGCACCAACAAACTTCCTTGATCTTATAAATCAGATTTCATCACCAGGAATTAATGACATATTCAGCTTCAACAGGTACCCACTAGCTTATACAATGACTTCTAGCAAAAGATAAGAACTCTCCGTAAATTCATATTGTCATTAGTTTTAGAACAATCACATATCTAAGATGAAATCATTACTGAGGACTTTCAGATAAAGTCTACATGTTCAGGTATTAAAATGAAATGCACATACTTAAAAAATTTGGAGATATTCATTTAAAAAACCTACATGTTCCTCATTATGGGTGTATGTTACTTCGAACATTCCGCTCTGAGCAGGAGACCACACCTGAAAGCAGGATACTAATCAGGACAACTTAATGAATAAGTAACTTGATAGTTGCAAGGACAAAATAATTAATAACAACAAAAACCAACCTTTATTGTTGCGTCCAATGAACCTGATAGAAGAAACTGATCCCAGCATAGAACAGACATTACAACTGAAGTATGCTCTGTCAAAGTCTGGACACATTGTAAAGTTTCAAGGCTCCATACCTGGAAGCGAGATAAGCAAGCGAACACACAGAATGTAATAAATGACAAAACTGAAGCTGAAAGTGAAAATAATTTCAAAAAGCTTGCCAGGAAAATCAGAGATAACTTACTCCTATGGAATGGTCCATTGACCCAGAATATAGCCTATTAGCACCAACAACTAGTGTCACAACAGCAAGCGTGTGGCCCTTGAGGGATGCAGCTGGTTCAAAGCAGTTGGAGGCTGCATTAAATCTCCATGCCAATATCGTCCCCGTCCTGTATCAAAACTTCATTCTTTCAAAAAAATAAAAATATATGGCAATAGTGGAGAGAGGGAACAAAAACTATATATAAACATGCAAGGCAATTTTATTTAGTTGAACTCAAGTTGCACAGTGCGACAATAACATTTATTACTCCACCAAACGCAAAGGGAATTCTCGATCACCATGGTTTTCAGAGAAATATGAAGTCTATAGCCCCAACCAACTTAAATATGGACCAGTGAGTTCCTATTGAACAATTTCTATAATGATTCACCCATAAGAACATAATCCTTAGGAACATGTGAAACACACTACTGGAGTTTTTGACATGTTACAGCTAGACTACGGAAAAATATGTATATATAACAAGAGAAGAACAATTTAATCATAATCAAAAGCGTACCTGTGTACCGGCAAAGAGCAAATCATTCCCAACAACCAGGGCATAGACTTGTCCAACAGGTCCATTAAGACTCAAATCAGCAGCAGTTTGGGCATTCCAAGCCTGCAATAGCACCATAAAAAGTCCAACGAATAGTTTGCATCACATCCATATAACTAAGAATGGCGGAAAGATCTAAAAACAACGATATATAGAAGAATATCAATTAAGACTCCCAAAGGTACCTTCACAACATTTGGTAGACCCACAAAAACCCATGGCCCTTCACTGAGCATACAACCTATTTCACCGCCCAAATTAATCACGCCGGTACACTGCGGAAAACATAAGGAACATATTACAATACAGTCCAAGTGAGAGGTAGCCCATTTTTTATAGTTTTATAAGGCTTTTCGTCACTATAGATTTAAACAAATTAGGCATGTTTATCTTTCAAAAACAAAAAATTAGGCATGTTAGTAGCATAGGAAATGGAGGTTCTAAATTTCTACTACCATAAGATAAATTCCAATATATGACCACAAAAAGGATGAAGATTGAAGAATGTACAACCTCTCCGGACTGGCAGTCCCAAACCCTCACTGTCTCATCTTTACTCCCTGAATATAGCTTATCAGACACAGACGGCAGAGCAATCCCCCTAACTACCTGTTTGCAAAAATTAAATTAAAAAAAAAATGGTGATTAGCCCAAGTATCACCCACAAAGACCAAAGATACCCAATACTGAAAAATCATTTATTATCTATCTTTAGACACATGAACATTATAAATATCAAGAACATTAATTAAATAATGACCCCACATTGCGACCAACAAAATGACAAGGACGGACTCCAGATTAACAAATAAAAAAGAACTGGATTAACGTAGAGGTATGTGGGTGTGTGGGTGTGTGGGTATGTGTGAATGTATAGACATATATATATATATACATGTATAGTAATCACTCTACCTTCTGGTGCCCTTCGAGCTGTGTCAAGAGCTTGAAACAATCGCCTGTGAACCAAGAATGCAAATATCTACATTTTTCCCCATGATAACAGGTACTTTGAACCCAATAATTACACAATTTCTCTGTCTTCTTCACAACCCTATCCCCTCCTGGTCGTCCCCAACTCGAAGAATTGCTGAAATTCGAAATCCTCCGCCGATCATCTGCAAACCCTTGAGGGCGCTTCGACTTCCACGCGCCGCCACCGTTTTCGCCGCCGATGGAATGCTGCGGCGGTGGCAATTCTCTGTGCAAGTAGGGACATGAGACTCTACGGCAATTGCCTGCTCGCCAATTGAAACACACCTTCTGCTGTTTGTGACTGTTGGAGTGGCCGAGACGGTGGAGAACCCTATTGTTGCCATCAACATCCATGACCGATTCTTGAGGTCTTGGAATGAGAGAGTGGTGAGGCGAGTCGAAACAAGTTTGGGTCAGTGGTCGAAACAGTCGGTGAATTGTATATGATCATCACACGCAGTGATTGGAAGTAGCAATATATATATATATACCTATATATATACACACCCCGGGAGAGAGAGCGAGGGGGGGGGGGGATTATAAAGTGATTTGAATTAACTTGATTAGGGTATTCAAACCTCGAGTTTCTGTACTGCTTCAATCAGACGATTTAGAGAGAGAAAGAGAATATATATATATTATATATATAGAGAGAGAGAGAGAGACAGACAGAGAGAGAAGGAGGAAGTTTCAGCGAAGAATGAAATCAGAAACTCAGATTTTTTTCCGTTGCAACGGGAAGAAGAAAGTGAAGATTGAAATTATTAATATATATTATTTTATTATAGTTAGCGTAAGTTTCACGCGTAAACTGTCTTCGCAATGTGTAGATGTACAGTATTAACTGTACACTCCCTTTTTTATTATTATTTATTTCTGTTTTTGTTAGGTTAATAATAGGTATTTTCTCTTGGGATGATGGAAATTATGCTTGAATCCCCGCTAGTTTGAATCATCACACTCCCCCCCCCCCCCCTAAAAAAAGACAAATGAACCTCTCTAGTGAGGTATGGGGTGCACAAAATAATCGGTGGAACCGAGAACCGAATCAAACTGGAATCGGCGGTTCGGTTCGGTTCTAGTTCCTAATATTTAAGAACCGAATTTTTTGGTTCGGTTTCTGTAGATGCAAAAAAATACACAACAATCCCTTATTCATCCTTTGGCCACATATTTATACATAATTCGTCATTTATTTCCATTTCAAAACGTGAGGCCACAACTTCCTCAATTGTCGCACCATGACGGCTGCTCGTGCAACGTGTGACCTTCGGATTTCGTGTAGACTATTGGCTTGCCACTTTCTCACTATAAAACTCACCCTTAATCACTTGATTTCTTCATTTCTCTGTCTCTCAACTATCATTCTTGGAGCTTTTCTCTCTCTTCGATTCCTGTAACTTGCTCTGCCTGCATTAGGAAACTCCATCGGCACAGATATTTATCCTTTTCTGAAGTCCTTCCTGCCTCTTCTCTACAAACTGTGTAAGTCAGATAACCTTTTTTTCTTTTTAATTTTCATCTCTACCCCCATCTGTCTCTTCTACCTTTTTGAAACTATATATGATAGTGACGACACTAGGTCAGTAGAGGAGGTCATTTTTTCTTCTGGAACCGACCCTGATTCCCCCGGTAGTGATAGCCCTTCTTCTGTCCGCCAAGAGGCCCTTGGTCCAAAAATAGTTCCCCCGAATACTGACCTTCCGGGTTCGTCAATGAATCCAGAAACACCCGCTGCAGGGGGTTCTCATGATAATGATGAGTCTGCGAACCCCAATCCTTCTGAACCTTTTTCCGTTGCCCCTCTTAAGAAAACCAGGCCTAAGGTGGATGTAAAACATCTTCGGGCTGAGACTAATGTGTCCGGTGATGTCCGTGTGGCCCCTTACCCAGGCTATTTAGACTTTTCTAAGAGTGATGGACTTCAACCAGGTAGCATTTTTCTATCGGCGGTACACCTCAAAGTTTTAAGATTTCCTCTTCACTCCTTCTTTCACTATGTCTTTTTATGTTAGGGTTACACCCTTTTCAGCTTAACCCGAACAACTTTAGGATTTTGGTCATGCTCCTTCTGTATAATAGGGATCTGGACCTTAATCTAGGTTTAGCTGACCTGCTTCTCTACTATTTCTTCCAAAATGCTAGAGAAAGCAAAGGTAAGTACAACCTTTTTCCTTTCCAAGGTCGGGGCATATGCTTTGACACGGAAAAATATGACAAAGGATGGAAGGAGAGAATGGTAGTTGTTAGTGGCAATTGGTTTTACCCGTTCTCTCTGACATTCCCGATCCCAAGCACTTTCGGTCCTATTTGTTTGCCTATCTATCGTCCCCTCCATAAAGCTTCTTGTTTTTGTGAGTTCTATGACTTACATCGGGGGGAGTATGCGTATAGGTTTCTAGGTTATGAGGATAGATAAATTCCTTTATCCCTCATAAAAGAATGGTTTGTACTTCTGAAGGCCAAGGTCTGGAGCAATGTCCGATCTACCACCACTCTTCTGACTAAGGCCAATCTAGAGATGATTTCTAACTTGGGCGCTGCTGTTGACAGGATGGATTTGCCCATCAGACCCTTTCTACCAGACGCACTCAGGTTCCTGAAGGTCTTAACCTAGTTGATGCCATCCCATTCTCGACAGCACCCCCGGCACCTCCGGTACCTCCACCCACACAAAGTCATGTGGATCCTCCTCAGCCTCCTCCTGCAAATGCTCCCACCACCAGGTCTCGATCTGGTGTTGGTGGTGGAGCAGCTAACAAAAGACCCAGGTCCCAAACTACTAATGCCTGAACGAGCGAAACTCCTCAGGCTCAGGATACCTCCCGTATCGTAATTCCTTGGGAGCCAAAGTTTCTCCTTCCCGATGGTACTCCCATCTGTGCTGACCATCTTACCATCTGTCAGTCAGACGCTCTTCGGGCCATGGCGAAGGGGGTCTAGACTCCTGCTGACAGGGTTGCTCAGTCGAAGATTTCCAGGGCTAAGCTTTTTCAAAAATGCTCTCTGATGGCCATGGAGGTTGGTGATTCAATTTTTGTTTTGTACCTTAGTTTATTTTTACTTCGTTCTACACTAACATGCACTATTTTCCCTATCTGTGTAGCTTTTATATGGGATCCAGGCATACAATCATGTCCTGGAGTCCGATGTCCGGGAAATGGCCAAGATGCAGGCCCAACTTTAGCAAAATAACGAGCATCGTGTTACTTTGTCCAAAGAGGCGAATGGTCTTCGCCAGAGTGTATCTAAGCATAAGAGCCTTCTGAAGATCGGAGAGGCTGAAAAAAGGGCTTTAGCTGCTGAACTAGCAGAGGTGAAGGCAGCCTACTAAAAGATAGTTGCCGAAAAGGTGGAGTCAGATAATCTTCTGGCTCTTGAGTGATCTAAGGTAGAGATGTGCTGCTTGGGTGGTCTGGATATGCACAAGCGGTACATTACAATTTGTGACGTTCGATCAGTAAGGGCATGGCAAGATAGGCACAAGATGGAGCATATTCCCCTTACTGATCGGGAGTTTAAGACTGCCAAATATTTTGATGTTTTCATGGGAGTGCCCCTTCCTTATAAAGACCCACCGGCCTCAGAGAATGAGAAGCGGTTTGCTGTCCTCTTGAAGGGAGATGACAATCCTCCCCCTGAGTTGAATAGGACTTAGGTTCTCTGCACTTCATTATGTACTTACCCCTTTAGAAGGGTGTTTTTGTAATTTCTATCTTTTTTTTTTTAATGAAAAAAGAACTTTCCCAGTTTAGTGGTATTTTGTTCTTGTTGCTTCGGTTTAGTAAAATTTTCTGTTTTAATATTTAGTCTTCGGGCATCTGGCCCCTGAAACTTGTTTTTGTCCTCTGATTAGTTTAAATCAGGTTTGAACTCAACACTTAGGAAAATTTTCTGTTTTAATATTTAGTCTTCGGGCATCTGGCCCCTGATACTTGTTTTTGCCCTCTGGTTAGTTCAAATCAGGTTTGAACTCAACACTTAGAAAAATTTTATGTTTTAATATTTAGTCTTCGGGCATCTGGCCCCTGAGACTTGTTTTTACCCTCTGGTTAGTTCAAATCAGGTTTGAACTCAACACTTCGGAAAATTTTCTATTTTCATATGGAATCTTCACAAGGTACGATCATATGTATAATATGATTTTTATTAAAAAGAACTTTAGGAAACATGTAGCAGAGGTGCCAAACATCGGGCACAGATGCTTTATTAAAAAGAACTTAGGAAACAAGTGCAAGACACAATTTTATTTTACTGTTTTTATGGAAAAACTATCTAAGGATAATACATCTTTAAACGATAAGCGTTCTGAGAGTTGGGCTCGATGCGACCTGTCTCATTCTTCCGTACCCGATAAGCATCGCGACCAATGACCTCAATTATGGTATAAGGTCTTTCCCATGTCTCCCGTAACTTATCAATAATTCCATTTTTTCTTTTGAGGACCATATCGCCCACCTGAAAATCTTTTTTTTTTTTACTTTCTGATTAAACCGAGCCCTGACTTGTTGCGGGTAGGCATCCAGCCTTATTCCGGAGACTTCTCTTCTTTCTTCTAGTAAGTCCAAGTCATAGGCCAGGTGTTGATTGCTCAGACCTTCTTCCCAAGCTTGGCTTCTTAGTGTAGGCACTTTCAATTCAGTCGGGATCACGGCTTCGGCCCCCGTAGGCCATGACGAAAGGGGTCTCTCATGTTGGTTGTCTTGGAGTGGTCCGATAGGACCATAAGACCTCAGGTAATTTTTCCAACCAAGCTCCTTTTGCTTTCTCGAGCTTTTTTCTAAGTGTATCGAAAATTGTTCGATTTATCCTCTCGGCATGTCCATTTCCCTGTGGGTAACCAATGGAAGAAGTGTTCTGATTGATCCCATGTTGTGCCAAGAACGCCTGAACTTTCCTGTTATCCAGGTTGGTGCCATTATCCATCATTATAGTTCGGGGTAGACCGAACCTACAAATGATGTGACTCCAAATGAATTTTATAACGTGGCTACTTTTGATTGTTGGGTACGCCTCGGCTTCCACCCATTTTATGAAGTAATCCGTAGCTGACAGAACATGTGTAGTAGATCGTATGGCCAGCGGGAGAGGACCCACAATATCCATTCCCCATCGGGCAAATGGGTGAGGGATAACTGTTGGATTTAACATTTCCGGAGGTGGATGGATGGCGTTACCATGAAATTGGCATTTTTTTTATAGTGTTGGGTATATATTTCAGCGTCTCTTGACAGATAAGGCCAGAAATACCCCTGGGTGAGGACTTTATGGGCTAAAGACCTTCCTCCGGAATGATTACCACACGATCCAACATGTATCTCTTCCATGACCGCAGAAGCTTCGGAGGGTGTGAGACAACTTAAATATGGCCCGGAGAAAGACTTGCGATAAAGTTGGTCGTTGTAAAGAGCATATATTTGGAGGCTTTCATTCTTATCTTCAGGGGCTCTGGTTTTGACTCAGGTAACGCACCGGTCCTCAAATAGTCTGCTATGGGGTCCATCCAACTTGGCTCCCAAGAAATATCCATCACGTCCTCGGAGGGCTCCAAGTTTGATTGAACGATGAAGTCCACTAGTGTTGTTCGATTCATACTTTCCCCTGCTGCGGAGGCCTGGTTAGCCAGACGATTTGCCAAAATATTTTCCCCTCTAGGGATCTGCTGGAATTCCTCGGCCTCCTTTTAACACCAAATTCCTGTATACTTCCATTTTAGGCTCTCGTGTTTCATACTCCCCATTCAACTGTCGTACAACTAATTGGGAATCACTTCGTATCTCTGCCTTTTACACTTGAAGGCCTCCTCATACTCGGCTTCGTTGTTGGAGGCTGGAAACTCCAATCGGACGGATTGCTGAATTTTAGTTCCATTGGGTGTTACGATCTCTACCCCGATCCCTACTCTGTTGATATTTGACAATCTGTCCATGAATACTACCCATAATTCTGGTCCACTTTCCTCTGAAGTGTCCATAGTTTCTGTTTCTAACAGAAAGTCAGCTACCGTTTGCCCTTTGATGGCGGTTCGGGGGACGTAGGTTATGTAATAGATTCCCAGCTCTATTGCCCATTTGGATATTCTCTCTGATAATTAAGGCTTCGTCATTATGGATCTGATCGGGGTTGCAGTTGGTACCACGATCGGATGTGCTTCAAAGTAATGTCTAAGACGTCGTTTTGCATTGATAAGTGAGAGTACCAGTTTTTCATGTTTAGAATAATGGATTTCTGCATCAGCAAAGGCTTTGCTGGTGTAGAACACCGACATCTGGTACCCCTTGCCCTCTTTGACCAGAGTGGCACTGGTAGATGTTGCAGATATGGCTAAGTATAAGTGTAACGGTTCGTCTGCTTCCGGGGTTGCCAGTATGGGAGGCTTTGTCATGTAGCTCTTGAGCTTTTTCAAGGCTTCTGCTTGCTCCGACCCCCAGATCTTTCCTTTAGCAGCTTTTATAGAATGAAAAAATGGTCGCACCGATCAGTTAAGCGAGAGATGAAACAGCTGAGGGCAGCTACTCTCCCTGTTAGTATTTAGATCTCTTTTCGGGACTTCGGCTCTTCAGTTCCCATGAGAGCTCTGACTTGTGCTGGGCTCGCCTATATTCCCATCCGATCGACTATGTGTCCCAGAAACTAGCCTAAGGACACTCCGAAGGAACATTTTGATGGGTTGAGCTTCATTTTGTACTTTCTAAGGGTGTCAAACACCTGCTGCAGATCAGCCAGGTAATCATTTTTCACCTTGCTTTTGACCACCGTGTCATCAATGTAGGCTTCTATGGTAGACCCCATCATGCCCTGAAAAAATTTGTTTACGAACCTCTGAAAGGTTGCACTTGTATTTTTTAGTCCAAAAGGCTTAACTGTGTAACAATATGTACCTGATTCAGTGATGAATGAGGTATTTTCCTCGTCATCGAGGTTCATTCGTATCTGGTTATATCCAGAGTATGCATCCAAGAAACTCAAGCGCTCGAATCCTGTGGTGGCATCTACCATCTGATCGATCTTTTGTAAAGGAAAGCAATCCTTCGGACATGCTCTGTTCAGATCAGTGAAGTCTACGCACACTCTCCAATTCTTCTTCTGAACCACAACCACGTTTGCCAGCCAGGAAGGATATTGCACTTCTTTAATGAATCTGGCTTGGAGAAGTCGATCAACCTCTTCAGCTATAATCTGGTTTCGGTGTGCCCCCATACGTCTTTGTTTCTGCCTGACGGGTTTTACATCTGGGTCCACGTTGAGGGAATGTTGGGCCACTGAATTATCTATACCGGGCATATCCATATGGCCCCAAGCGAATACATCAACATTAGAATGTATGAGGGTCACCAATTCTTCCTTTTCCTATATGTCGAGGCTAGAGCCAATGTAAGTCGTTCTTTCGGGGTGGTCGGGGAAAATCCGAACTTCTAGCAAAGGTTCAGCTGCTATAGACGACCCCACCCCCTCGTAATGTAATTGCTATTGATGATCGAGTACTGCCTTGGATTGTGAATCTCATTCCAGCTCTGTCCTCTTCCTTAGACCTTTCAAGGTGACGGCGTAACATTATTTGGCTGCCACCTGATCTCCTCTGATGCCAATCACATCAATTCCGTTTGGATCGACACATCGCATAACTTGATGCAGGGTGGAAGGAACTCCGTGCATCCGATGGATCCAGCCCCTGCCCATGAGGAGATTATATGAGGTTTTGACATCTACCACCACAAAAGTCTCCTTGAGCGTGCGCCTTGCTGCTGTTACTGGGAGTTGGATCTCCCCCACTGGTTCTACCCTTCTGCCATCGAATCCCGCTATCGGGCTTCTAGAAGGAACTATCTCCTGGGGGTTAATCTCTAACTTCTCAAAAGCCCACTTGGTGATTATGTTGGCACTGCTCCCTAAATCGATCATTACTCTCTTGATCAGGCAGTTCGAGACCATGAGGGAAATCACCAAGGGATCGTCATATGGTGATTGGATGTTCCGCATATCTGCAGAAGAAAAAGTTATCCGTGCATCCTCTTTCGAGCTTCGAAACTCGTTGATTTCTCCAACCCTCCTCAGTCTCTAGGCCTGACGCATCTGGGATCTACGGGCTTCCTCTACTTCTGATTGGCTTGGCCCTCCGTGAATCATGTGAATAACTTTTACGGGCTGACCCGTTGTCCCCTTGACGAGCGTATGTGATGTTTGATCTGATCGGGTGCCCTCTTTGGAAATGTATTCGGTCAATTCACCTTTTGTTATCATGGCTTCGACTTATCTCCTGAGACTTCTGCACTGGTTGGCATGGTGTCCATACTCGCCATGGAAGGCACAATGCCTTAACATGTCTCTCTGTTCCATTGGTTGCCTGATGGGTGGTGGTGATCGGAAGATCCCTTTACCCTTAGTCTCCTGATATAGTTTGGCAAGGCTAACCTTTGATGGTGTGATCTTGTCTTCGAACCTTTGAATTTCTCTGGGATTAGGGAGGGTGCAGGTGGAGCGCCTGGCCGCTTTTGATCTGGTGCTTGATCCTTAACTTTAGGTTCGGATACTCTCGCCTCTACGCTTGCAAAAGCTACCCTTCTTTGGCGTATGGCTAGTTCTTTTTCTATCGAAGATGTCCTTGCACCCTTGAATTGAGTTATCCAATGTCTGCTGGTGGTCTCTTAACTAACGACTGATGGAACTTGGTTCCAGGAATCAAGGCCATCCTGAAGGCCTCGACGGCTGAGTGTTGATCACAATTATCAATTGAGGATATCTCGACGTTGAATCGCGAGACAAAGCTTTTCAGGGATTCACCTTTCTCTTGGATCATGGTAAATAGACTGGAGATGGTCTTTTTCTGTCTTTTATTACCGAAGTATTGGGCGATGAACAACTCACAGAGTCTGAACCAGCTTCCAATAGATCGAGGTGGTTGCTTTCTGAACCATAACAGGGCTGCCTCAGTCAGGCTGGTGGGAAAGACTTTGCAGAGTAAAGTTTCGTTTTCGTTGTAGACATTCATTTTTGTATGGACATGGTAGATGTGTTCTATCGGATCTTTTGTGTCGTTGTAAACCCGTTCGAAGATGCCGAACGAATCTCAACCTTTGTAAATTAAACAGAAGCTACGAAAAGGATAAATGGCAAGAAAAAAATATAAAATTCAGGAATCAACAAATATTGGAGCAATTTCGGGTCTTTTTCCCTTTCTTTTTTCTTTCTTTTATACATGAAAACTGGTCTTACCCACATGAATGGGTTTTAATACATATTAAAGACAATATCTACATTAAATTGAAGTTTAATGTTTATCAAAAACTGTTATAATAAAACCTTATGTCAGTTTTGATTCTATATGTTTGAAACGGTCATTTTCTTAATGGCTTTATCCTGAAATGGGCTTATATTCTTGGGCTTTATTTTCTATTTGGGCTTTGTTTTCTATTCGGGCTTTAAAACAGGTATGCTGATCCAGTGTGAGTCTTTGTACGATGGGCCTGATGAAAAAATGGGCTTACACTTTGCCCCCAATTCCCAAGCCCATTTCATTTTTGAAATAGGGTGGGAATTCGAAGAGCCATGTGTAACTGCCACTTTCCTTATTTCCTTCGTTTCCTTCAATATTTCTTCCCCATTTACAAGAGCAGATTCATTCCATTTGAAGACGATTCCCAGCAAGGAACTCCTAGAGGTTAGTTTTTCTCTTTCGTCCTTCATATTTCTTTCATTAATCAAAAGTATCATGAGTAGTGATAGCAGCCGAACCCCTTCTCTGGAGGTGGTTGTTGATGATGCCCCTGTTATTTCTTCCTCTGAGGTTGCCCCCAATTTAATTGAACCAAGATCCCAGAAACTTTCCCGAAAACAATTACGTAAATTGCCTTTAGCCGATAGGTACCGAATTGAGTTTGACATACCAAATGATGTTTCAATTTCTGAGTATTCTTCTAATTTGAACTTCAAAACTTATAAAGAAGTTGAACCGGGCGAAGTCTTGTTCTCTGCACATCACTTGGCCATTCTTAGATTTCCTTTACATCCGTTCTATCACTATATCCTTTTTTCTTTAGGACTTGCCCCTTTGCAAGTAAACCCTAATTTCTTCAGGGTTCTATCTGTTATGCTCGTTCTGAATCACGAATGAGGTTTGAACCTAGGTTTGGGTGATCTTTTGCTTTGTTACAAAGTCGATCAAATAAAAAAAAAACCCGGTCGGTACCATCTGCACCCCCACTCAACTTTGAAACTTTATGAAGGCAATCCTTCTTCTGAGAAGGAGTGGAAAGATAAGATGGTGAAAATTGGGGGAAATTGGAGAGTGGATGTGTCCGGCCCGTATCCTCTACCAAGGACCTTCGGTATTTGTAAGAAACTGAAGTGTGGATTCAAAAATCCTGGCAAGTGTATTTTTCGTACTTTACAAATTTCGCCTGCTTTTTTTGATCTGCGTATTTGTTTGTTTGTTGATCGTATGCCCATGTTTTGTATACAGTCGAACGTGTTGAATATCTGAACGAGAAAGTATTCGCAACTCTTCCGTCCAGCAAGTCACTTTTGACTTCCCAGAATTTGAAATTGATTGTTGCCAGTGCTTCAGAGGCTACTATCATGGAAATTCCGGTCACAGCCTCCAAGCGTGCTGCAGCTCAAAAATCTACTCCCCCAGTCAGCTCCACATCTGATAAAGGAAAGAGCCAAGTGGTCGATCTGACCGAGGATCCGAAGAAGACGAGGGGGCATCTGAAGAGGACGAACACCGATGATAGTGGTAACGCTCCAAAAAAGTTGTTGTTGGGCCCCCCTTCTGAACATGCAAAAAGAAATGACTCTGAAAAGCATGAGAAGCTTGTTAAGAAGGCCAGATCTGTGAGCAGATATACTATTCCAGATTGCTGTTTTCCTCCATCATTTGATCCTGAAGGCGAATGGATCCCCAAGTTCGAGAAAAGTGATGGAAGTGTTCTGAATCGCCAAACGCTGGCAATGTCCGATCCTGATTCCTTGATGGCTCTAGCTTGTGGAATGTAGCATCCCAAGGATGAACTCTTTCAGCAACATGTTGATCAGAAGGAGCTTCTGGCTAGGGCTCCTATTTCTATTTTAGAGGTACCAAAGTTTTTTTTTTGTACAGTCTGTGTTCAATGTTCTAGCTCTCTGTAAGGTTGTTGAGATAGGAGAGTATAAGAGAAAGAACATTGATGATGCATACCTGCGAGCTGATAAATGCGCCATGTTGGCTGAAAAACAGAAGAAAATCTTGGACCTCGAGGTGGAGAGCTTGAAGAAACTCCATCAAAAGGAATCTGATCAGAATGCTGAACTGAAGAAGCAGATCCATAACCTCGAAACTTCTAATGCTGTTCTGAAGACAGGTTTAGAGATTTGCCGAAGGGGAGGTATGGACATGCATCGGAGGTACGTGAACATTTTTGATATAAAGTTCTGTGACGGGTTCAGATTTTGTTATAACCAAATGTCATCGGATCCATCTGCTCGTTCATATGACAATCCGGCCACCCATGATGCTGCTTGCGGAGTCGTTCACCCATATAAAGAGCCTGAGTCCTCCCAAGATGAAAACGATTTAGCTCAATTTATTTTGCATGGGATCATTCCAACTGAACGACCAAAGCCTGTGGCAGATGCCAATGAAGAGTCAGCTGAGCCTTTCGTTCCTGCTTCAGAGAGCCAGCAGCCTCCTACTGATGATATTAATCCTCCACCTTCTTGACTAGAAGTTTCTATCATTGAACAATTTTTTGGGTCTGTAAAATTATATACATTTTTTATGCTCCTGTGGTGAGCTTTTTTTGGACAAGTTTTGAAATAGCACTGATGTGCTTTAATATTTTCGAACAGGATGGCACCTAGGTGCATAGATATTTTCTGAACAGATGGCACTGTTGTGCTTTATATTTTTTAAACAAGATTGCACTAAGGTGCATAGATATTCTGAACAGATGGCACTGTTGTGCTTTATATATTTTTTGAACAGGATGATGCGTTCTTTTGAACACAACCTTTTTTTATGCGTATCTATATACGTCTTTGTGAAAATAGGAAATTGGTGTCATCTTCATGATGGTCTTTTGCCTAGTTGGCTTATGTATTTTGGCCAAGTTTTTTCACTTGGGCTTTTCCTTCTTCTTCTTTTTTTTTTTTTTTTTTTTTATAGTTTGAACAGAAATATGAGAAGATATGAATAATATCTTTATTGATTCGAAATGGATCTTATCATACAAAATGATCAACATAAATTTTATTGAAAATACCTTTTCAGGTGTATAGCATTTCAAGCTCGTTCGATTTGTTTTCCATCCTGATCAGCCAATCTGTAGGCACCTTTCCCAATCACTTCTGTTACTGTGTATGGCCCATCCCATGTGGGATCCAGTTTGTTTGATCTGCTAGCCAACACCCTTAGTACTTGATCGCCAACTTGAAATGATCTTGGTTTCACTTTCTTGTTATAACTCCTCATCAACCTTTGTTGATACTCTGCCAATCTTATTGAGGCCATTTCCCTTTTTTCATCTATGAGATCACCTTCGATTTTTAGGATTTCCTCGTTCTATTCAGGATCGAATAGATGAGTTCTTGTTGTGGGGACTTCCAACTCAATTGGGATTACCGCCTCGACTCCGTACGCCATAGCGAATGGAGTCATCCCGGTTGTCTTGAGAGGAGTCGTTCGATAGCTCCAGAGGACCCTCGATAATTCGTCTAACCATCGTCATTTTCCTTCGATCCCCTCCAATTTTATTTTTATCCCGGCTAAAATCGTTATGTTTGTTATTTCAGCTTGTCCATTTGCTTGCGGATAACTGACATATGATAAATTCTGATTGATCCCGAACTCGTCCAGCAATGCACAAACGTACTGATTGTCTAGATTTGTGCCGTTGTCCATCATTATGTACTTTGGTACTCCAAATCTGTAGATTATACGATTCAAAATAAAATCTATCACTTGAGTGTGAGTGATTCTTACATAAGCCTTCGCTTCCACCCATTTAGTGAAATAATCTGTGGCCAAAAGCACATGTTTTTTATTCGAAGCTGCCCTTGTTAACGGTCTGACCGCATCCATCCCCCATCGTGCGAACGGAACGGGAGAGGCCATCGTTGTGAGAAGCTCTACTGGTTGATGAATTATATGCGAATGTCTCTGACATTTGTCACACCTTCTTGCGTATTCCTCTGCGTCCCGGATCATGTACGGCCAGAAATATCCTTGTGTTATTGCTCTATGAGATAATGATCTACCACCAATATGGCTTCCACAAGTCCCATCGTGCAACTGCTTGAGTACCTCTTGTGCTTCAGATGGTGTCAAACATCGCAGATAGGGCCCACATGACGATCGGCGATATAGATAGCCATCGATCACTGAATACTTGGTAGAGGTTGCTTTTATTTTCCCTGCTTCTTGTCGATCCTCAGGTAGAACACCGATCAATAAATACTCAAGGATTGGATCGATCCAACTTGGCTCGTACGGGATCACGCATACCTCCTTCTTTTTACCGATCGAAGGAGTGAATAGTTCATCCACCGGAATTATTCTGACCATATCGTCTCCTGCTGAGGATGTTTGATTTTCTACATGATTGGCCCCATGATTTTATGTCCTTGGAATTTGTTTAAAAGTGACTACCTGAAAGTTCCGCATTTCTTCCCGAACGGCATTTTTATACTGCAACATCCTTTCCTCGCTTGTATTATAACTTCCTGTGATCTGATTTACAACTAACTGAGAATCGCTGAACACAGTTAGTTCTTTGATCTGGAGCTCCTTTGTTAACCTTAACCCTGCCAAAACGGCTTCGTACTCAGCCACATTGTTTGAACTACCAAAGGACAGTTTGATCGAGTGCTGCAATTTGGTGCCTTCTGGGGATATTAGTTCGATCCCCACACCTGCCCCCAGACTATTCACTGATCCGTTTACATAAAGCAACCACCTTGGATTTACGTCGCAGGCCTCATCTTCGACTACTTTATATTCTAGGAGGAAATCCGCCACAGCTTGACCTTTTAAAGATGTTCGTGGCTCATAAGTAATATCGAACATGCTCAGTTCTATCGACCATTTTGTCGTTCGTCCCGAGAAGTCAGGTTTTGAAAAAATTGCTTTGATCGGAAATGTAGTTGGAATTCTGATCGGATGGGACTCGAAGTAATGTCGAAGCTTTCGTTTTGCCTGGACCAATGCCAAGATGATTTTCTCTGTCTTCGAATATCTTCTCTCGGCGTCAAGCAATGTCTTACTCGCATAATAAATTAGGTACTGTTTGTTCCCATCATCTCTTACCAACGCTGAATTGACTGCGTTCGGAGAAACTGCCAAGTATAAAATTAAGGACTCATGATTCTTGGGTGCCATAAGGATTGGTGGTTTCGCCATATATAGTTTCAGCTGATCAAACGCTTCTTTCTGTTTCTCCCCCCAAGCAATCGTTTTCTTAGACTTCAGGACGTCGAAGAACGGCTTGCATCTATCTGACAATTTGGATATGAACCGACTCAGGGCTGCTAATCTTCCTATGAGTACCTAGATTTCCTTTGGGGACTCAGGTGCCTTCATCTGAATCAATGCTTGAACTTGTGTTGGACTTGTTTTGATTCCATCTTTATTAACTATGTGACCCAAGAATTGTCCGGAAGATACACCGAAAGTGCATTTTTCCGGGTTTAGCTTCATTTTGTGCGATCGCAGGGATGCGAACACATCCTCCAAGTGCTTCAAATGATCATCCTTATGTTGGCTTTAAACCACCATGTCATCAATGTATGCCTCCACCGTATCTCCTATCTGGGTCTTGAAAATCTTATAAATCAATCGCTGATAAGTTGAACCTGCATTTTTGAGACCGAACGACATGACCTTGTAACAATAGGTCCCTCGTTCAGTGATGAACGCCATTTTGTCTTCATCCTTTGGATTCATTGGGATTTGATTGTATCCTGAATAAGCATCCAGGAAGGTGAGACGCTCGAACCCTGTAGTCGCGTCGATCATACGATCAATCTTCGGTAGAGGAAAACTATCCTTTGGACAAGCTTTATTTAGGTTGGTGAAGTCCACACACATTCGGAACTTCTCGTTCTTCTTTTGTACAACGACAACATTGGACAGCCACACGGGATAGTGAACTTCTCTAATAAAACCAACATCTAGCAAACGGCTAACCTCCTCAGCTACAAACTTTCCTCGTTCGGTTCCGATCCTTCTAGGTCGTTGCCGTACAGGTTGGGCATCGGAGTAAACATTTAATGTGTGCATCATGGTTCCTGGGTCGACCCCAGGCATGTCGCTATGCTCCCAAGCGAAAACATCAATATTTGATCTCAACATAGAAATCAAGTTGTTTATTTCATCAGGATTCAATCCCCTTCCAATTCGGGTGGTCCTTCCCTTGCTCCCGTCAATTAGGTCTACTGTGATGGTATCCTCTGCGGCCTTCTCATCATTGTCAGTCTGATCACGGAGGCTCGGTAATTGCTACATGCTTCATTCGGAACTTTCGCCTTTCAAACCTTTGGTGATGATGGCATAGCATTCTTTCGCCACCACTTGATCGCCTTGAATATCAACAAACCCTTTCCCTGATGGGTCAACACACCGCATCACCTGATGTAGAGTAGAAGGAACTCCTTGCATTCGGTGAATCTAACCTCTTCCCATGATCAGATTGTAGGAAGGTTGTACGTCTACTAGCATGAAATTTGCTGTCAAAGTTCGCTTTGCGACCGTCACTGGTAAATTCAGGACCCCGATCGGACAAATCCTATTTCCATCAAAGCCTACCAGCGGACTGGCGGTTGCTCTGATCAACTCTGTGATGATGCCGATCTTCTCGAAAGCTGATTTAGTCAGGATGTTCGTGCTACTACCTGGATCAACTAGCACCCTTTTAACTAAACAATTTGAAACTATGATCAAAATTACTAATGGATCTTCATGTGGTAGTTGTACACGTCTTAAGTCCTTTTGTGTAAATGATATTGTAGGCATTGGGTAGTTCTGAATGACATTCACCTCCCCAACCCTTCGGATCTTGTTGGCATTGCGCATGCGTGAACGCTGAACTGAACCGCTTTCCTCGTCCTCTTCGGGTTTCCCATGGATTGTGTTAATAATTTTTACCGGCTGCCCACCCACAATTTTGTTGGACTTCGACCGATCAAAATTTTTGACTCCATTGTCCACGTACTCCTTCAAATCTCCTTTGGCTATCAAGGTCTCAACCTGCCTCCTCAATTGTCTGTACTCATTGGTTAAATGGCCAAAGTCATTGTGGAACGCACAGTGCCTCGTACGGTCCTGCAGCTCCAGTGGCGTTTTCAACGGAAATGGTGGGCGAAAAATACCCTTCGCCTTATTCTCGTTGTACAACTTTGCTAAGGTTGTTTGGAGTGGAGTTTCAGGTATGTCATACCTTGGCCTCCTCTCATGTTGCCTGTACGGAGCCGATTGGTGGTTGTTCGTATTATCTGCCTTCTTGATTATCCTTTCCTTTGATTTGTTTGGATATCGATTTCCCACAGACGGCACCAAAAAGTGTAAACCCATTCGAAGATGCCGAACGAATCTCAACCTTTGTAAATTAAACAGAAGCTACGAAAAGGATAAATGGCAAGAAAAAAATATAAAATTCAGGAATCAACAAATATTGAAGCAATTTCGGGTCCTTTTCCCTTTATTTTTTCTTTCTTTTATACATGAAAACTGGTCTTACCCACATGAATGGGTTTTAATAGATATTAAAGACAATATCTATATTAAATTGAAGTTTAATATTGATCAAAAACTGCTATAATAAAACCTTATGTCAGTTTTGATTCTATATGTTTGAAACGGTCATTTCCTTAATGGCTTTATCCTGAAATGGGCTTATATTCTTGAACTTTATTTTCTATTTGGGCTTTGTTTTCTATTCGGGTTTTAAAACAGGTATGCTGATCCAGTGTGAGTCTTTGTACGATGGGCCTGATGAAAAAATAGGCCTACAGTCGTCGAACAGGGTGAACTTCGGTAGCCTAAACCTCAACGGGTAGGGCACACTGGTGATCGCTAGTGTGAATGGTGTCTGCACGGCGTCGATGGATGCTTCAGAGGCCAGATCATTTGGGGTCTGAATCTTCAGATCCTTAAGTACCTCCCTTTGGGATCTAATCATAATTTGCTCTAATTTTTTCATGGTCAGAGTTTCCTCGGGATTATGCGTCCCGAGCACCTGTAGGGATGATTCTGCGTGTTCCTCCCGATCGTTGTTGGACTTTGCGTGGTGGTTCTTTCTTTTCGATTGGTGGCTCGCAGACCATTCCTGCTGGTTGGATTATTCGTCATTCTGAACTTCTCGAGGGTTTTGCAGCAGGACCAATTTTGCCACCAACTCGGCATTTTACCTCTCCAACTCGGCAGTCCTTTCCTCCAAGGCCCGCCTGATCGGATCTTCAGTTTGTGAAGGTTGGCCTCCGTTCGGAGGTAACTCGGATTGTTGTGACCGGGTGATAACCGACATGGGTGATATCAATCTAAGCTTTTAATAGAGAGTGGGAAACTATTGAAAAATATTTCAAGGATTAGGCGTTCCCACAGACAGTGTCAATTGTGTAGATGCAGAAAATTACACAACAAAATTAGGTTTAAACAAAAATTGAATATCCCTTTATTCATCATTTGGCCACATATTTATACATAATTCGGTAGATGGGTAAGACCCACCTGCCCAAGTTTATCAATCCCTTAAATCATGGGATTTGATAAACGTCTTTCTTTATTGGGCTCTATTTTCCATAAGTGGGAGTAATCTCTTACTTGGGGATCACTCATTTTCTAGAAACTTCTATGGGCCAGGCCCATCCGTCTATGATCCATCTGCCCTATGACCTATCAGTCTTGTAGCCCATCAGTCGTATGGTCAATCTTTATTGGGCCATACAAGTTTTTAACTATTACAGTTCCGGTTCTTGCCTTTTTGGAACTGAACCGAACCGAAACCATTTTTTTTATAATATATATATAGTGTTATAAACCTAAATACATGCCTTATTTTTTCACGCCGCTCTTCACTTCAGAGTCTTCAATTCATGCTCTGCCTCACCAAAATAACTACCACTAATGTCTTTGCCCAAAGTTTTGTAGATAATATTTGGTATAACTTGAATAATGGGGTAAAACTGTACCAACTGGTATATAAATTAGATATCTAGATTTCACTATCCTTCAACTTTTGTTCAAAAATTAAGTCTCACAAACAATTTTTTTTTTTTTGTTTTTTTGTTTTTATGTTCTGTTTCTATTTTTTATTTTTTTGAAATGGGATAGTAGAAACCGAACCGAAATTTCAGTATCAGTTCGGTTCGGTTCCGGTTACTATTTTTAAGAAACCAAAAAACACAGTTCGGAACCGGAACCGTACCGTGTACACCCCTAGTGATGTCTACTCTATCATCCATCAAATGCCAACTCTACCCTTAAAAGTCTATGTAAAATTCTTTTTGGCGGTTTAATTTTATGTAAAAAAGCAATTGTGTCATCTTATAAAGAAATTTTATGGACTAAAGAATCTTGGTAAGAATGCTTTTGTATGAAAAATTTTGAGCAGTTCAACACTAGTCATTACAATTTCTGCATCATATATAGGCTACAACCTCTTCTATCTTATTCAGACACTTACAAACATAATGCCTTATTTTTTCAGAAAGTCGAAAAGTTGCTAGAGCGATCGCGAATCACAAGACAGTGACTAATAATTTTGCCATTCACTACTCATTTATTGTTGTTGTAACTAGTCTTTACACATTAGATCGAACACACCCTCTTGGTGAAGAGGGCAATAGGGATTTAATGGAGAAGATGATTGATTAAAAATAGCGAGCATGCAAGTAACGAAGAAGAACCCAAGTACTGTCGAACCCAGATCTCTCTCTTTCGGCTTAAAATGATGCGAAGTGATGAATGGTAACCCTTTGAACTAAAAATGCATTAACATAGTGAAAACATAAAACTAACCTGATTGGTTTGTATTTCTAAAATCTGTTCTTGAAATTCTGAAAACTGAAAATTGTTTTCTGAGAATAATAAAAATGAGTTATCTGAAAACTGACATTTTTTATAACTGAGAAAACAGTTTTCAAAAAACCCAACCAAACAATTTTTTATATAATTTTCTAATTTTCAGTTTTCAAAAAACAGAAAATTAATTTCAAAAATACAAATCATGCAGGCCATAAGTTCCAAATTATAGTCTTGAGATAGGAACTTGAGTCCCTCAAAAGTGGAGAAAACTGGGGATCATTCAAACCAAAGGGGATGGGAGCGTAATTCGGCCTACTTATAGGGAGCTAATTGAACTTAACCCTAAGATAATTTGGTGATTTTTGTAAACAAAACATATCTCAAATATGTAAAGCATAAATTTATTTTCACTTTACTTCTGTAAGTGTAGAAATTCAAAAACAATTCATGTATTGTTCATAAATGCAAGGGGTGAAAAATATTCATACTACTTTAACCTGTTGGCAATAGTTTTGGGGTCTACGGGAGATTGTTCTTAGGGGTTGGACCTTAATGGAACATGGAAGATAAATTAAGCAAACGGGAGCAACCACATGCCTCATGTTCCTCAGGAACTTGGATTATCTCCTAAGATTTTATGACAACCTTCTTTGAAGCAAAACATGAACTTTGGATTCTCTCCTAAGATTTTATATCAGCCTTCTTCAAAGCTGTTAATAGATCACACAAACGGACTGCCTCTGACAGGAAAGAACAAATAAAAAACAGTATAACAAGTTAACAACAATACAATTATAACATAGCTGTAAATGGCTATGACTTTCTCAACCTTTTGGCTAAGATTAAATCAGGGTTGGTTTTCTGCTCTCAAGTATAACTATCATAGGAACTACCAGAGTAGTTCTTCAATGTGGGAAATGCAATTTCAGAAAGAAACAAGTAGACAGGTATATTCCCAACTTCATAAAACAGAAACAGCAACAACAATAGTAACAATCTTAGGTTCAACAAGGTTGTTATATTTAAAGTTTTACCCTACAACAACACTTGCTTAAACAGTAACAATCCTATATCAATGAAGAGAATTCACATATCAAAATACCATTTACATGAGAGAGAGAGAGAGATGACTGTGCGAATATGATAGTTAAGCAAATCGGAGACAAATCCTGGAAAAAGATGAGGTGACTGATCAGATGGCAAGAATAGGAAAATTTGAATTGGAGACACATTAGCTAACCAATTTTTTTGAAGAGAGCATCTTAGAAACCAAAGCGAGAAGAGAAGACATGATTATAAACCATCCCGCATATGGCAAGTTGGTCCATTTGGATGCTTCTAATTCAACTGGCAAGTTTGAAGGCATCAATGAATAGACCATAGGTGAACCCCATCTTGAAATTGTTCAGAAGAGCAATTGGGAAAGTAACCTTTGGCCTGCTGTAATAAAACTTGGTCACATACTCGGTAAGCAGAACACATACTACAGCAGCAATTACGTCGTTGACTCCAATAGCTCCAAAGGACAGGGAGATCGTCTGAGCCACGTAAAAGCCACCCAATAAGGAGATGCCCCCAAAAAGGGCCCGCCGAGAAGGACTTCTAAAGTAATTCCTTGAGATGTCTGGCACAAGTCGAATAATGTCAATTAGCCTTCGAGGCCCTTCATTCTCTTGCACAGATCTAACGGTAAAAAACCCAGGTGAAGATCTCAAACTATATTTTCCGCCTTTTCCATGAAAAGGTCTGGTTCTAGGAATAAAGCCCACTTTGAGGAAGCCTGTAGAGGTCAAACTTAGAGGATGTGCCATTGAAGATGCTGGTATACAGGCGCCAATATTGCCGTTCCTAGATAATGAAAAAATGAGGGATGGCTAAAATTTCTTAACAAGGACAGCATATAAATAATCAAACAAGTAATACACTCCTACATACCACACAATGGGTTTACTTAATGCATGATGTACAAGTCCAATATGGCTTTCTGGAGCTGTTTATCACTTCAAAACAGAAGAAATATTCTTTTCTAGGATAATTTATTTTTTCAACATAAATGTTTTTAGAGAAGTAGAACGAAAGAATGCAAATGCTCCCCTAAAAACATCCATAAATATATCCTTTACAATTCACATGTCACCTTCCAAATAGTAGTAACTAAAATTCCTTCACAATTTCTGATGAAACCAACACAATATGTCTGAAGTTATTTGCTCAACACGATGTTGAAATTTATATAGGTCCAATCAGTTGGATGGTCATGATCACCTTGCTATCTGAGGAAAAGCCTTTTTATTTTTCCCATATTTCTGTGATATCAGAGATCAAAACAAGAGAACAGGCCTATAGAACTACTAATTTTAAACAATTAGGAGGAGTTCTATTGCATCAAAGAGGTCACAATTAACACAAAAGACAATAAATTTCAAACAATAAAACTAATAATCATAAAAGTGATAGTTTGGAATATCAAAAACTAAAAAAGAAGAAGAATAGCTACTAAGCAAAACACAAAAAAATGAATGTGCACGTCAACTCCTCAAAGCTTAGTCAAGCTATTTGTATAATAGGTCATATCTTTCAAAGATCCTATTTTCAGCTTAGAGAATTACTTTGTGATATACTATTATTTAAAACCCAAATAGATGGAATTGCAAATCAGAATACAGAACATACACGGATCATCAACTTCATCAGTGTAATATTTTTCATAATTCGGTCACAACTAGCTTCTATATTCCCCCTTCTTTCTCATTTTGTTACAAATTTACAGACGTCAAATCATCACACTAAAATTTTAAGCTGAAATCATGACCCCTTGCGCAAAATCAATTGGGAAAACTACTTGTTGCTATCATCTATACGTCTTTTGTTAACCATCCTCGAGGTGGAATTGAGGAAAAGGTGTAGAAAAGGAGAGACAAACTAAGGGCCAACTTGGTTTGTCAATCCTAAAACAGTTCTGAATAACTCAACAAACAAAGAATTGTTTTCGGATAATTATAAAAGACAATTATTTGAGAATAGAAGCTTTTTTGACTGAATATTTATGAAACAGTTCCCAGAAACCATCAACCAAGTAGGTTTTTCAATAATTTTTTTATTTCAGTTCTTAGGAAACAAAAACTTATTTTCAGAAATGTGAACCTAAAAGAACCTAAAATACTTTGAGAAAACCATGAAAGATAGTTATTTGAAAACTGGCTGCTTTTTAACTGGGTTTATAAAAAACAGTTCACGGAAACTGTTAACCAAACAGGTTCGTATGCAGTTTTCGACTTTCATTTTGCAAAACAACAAAAAATGTAACTGTTTTTCGAAAATTGAACCAAGCAGGCCCTACCCCTAACCAATGAGAGAAATGTTACTCTTAGGGACTCGGATAACGGAAAGAACTTAAAAGCTACTATAGCAAAAAAAAAAGGGTAAACAGAAAGAATGAAAACACACACTTTGAACCGCGAAAGTGAGGGTACAAAATAACATATTTTCCCTGGGCTATAACATCACAGATTTAAGCTGATATATTCTCTAAACAATATTAGTAGATAACTCATCATCATCATCCATGCCTTTGCCCCATAAGAATGGGGTCGGCTACATAAATCTTTTTGGTCGGCTTACCTTCTAGGCGCACAACCCTTTCTCTCTAAACGAGTGCATTCCGGTCTACATTGTATATGATCAAACCACCTAAGCCATCTTTCTCCAATTTTACCCCTAATAGAACTACTACTAATTTACCCTCACTAGCAATCCTATCTATTGCAGTTCCCCATCATCCATCATAGCAACCTCATTTCTGCTACATGAGTGTCTTCTTATCATTTCTTTATCAGCGTCCAACCCTCTGCTCCATCTAACATAGTTGAGCGTCCGATAAACTGTTTCTTTTAAGTTATTCGTGATTTTCTTATCACCTAGGATGCAACTAGCTTGCCTCCATTTTGTGCAGCCTGCTCCAATCCTACTTACAACACCCCCTATATCTTCCCATCTTTTTTTTTTACTACTAAATGAGAAGCGAAAATAGTTAATTTGAGAAACTATTTGGTCTTAAAATTCTTCTGTTGCTTTATCAAAATACATCTCATATACCTCATTTTACTTTTATATAGAGTAATTCTCAGAAGCTTTAAAAATTCCGATAGAAGCTTTAATAGCGGAATGTCTAATAATTAGTAAAATTAGTACAGAACTACACCTGATAAATTGCATGAGAGAGAGAGAGAGAGAAAGAGAGAGAGAGAGTTAAGCTTAGTAACTTGTCATCACTATAGTGAATAAAATTAAAAATCTTCTGATTTAAGCAATCATGGATTAAATTATTAAGAGAGGGCCTGAAGGTTCTTCAAATAATGATAATTATAATAATGAAAAAGAAAATGCAGATTTCCGTGTTTTAGCTATACAATTTCCTGGTGCATCCACGTCTCTCAATGTTAAACGGCTAAATGTACTTCATCATCCATTAAAGTGATAATGGGTTCCACTGAATAATGTACGGTTGTTATTTGCAATACTAAATTATGATTGAGATTGCTTTTTTGCAACTTCTTAACACTCCTGGTTTTCATATGCTAAATGTTGGTTGAAAATAATGAAAATTGATAAGCGTGACATAAAAATAGAGCACTTCTGACCAATTGAAATTCCTGCATGTCTTTGGAATTCTCTAGAGCCAAGAATGTGAATTCTAATGAGTGTTACAACTAAAATCTAGACTTAGAAATAATGACATAAAGAATTGAAACAAATAAACACTAAGGGATCGTTTGGATAGGGGTGTTTCCGTTTTTGTTCTTGTTTTTTCCACTGTTCACAGAAACAAAAACGCGTTTGGGAGCCTTTGATGGTTTTTGTTTTCGTGACCAGTAAAAAAAACGTTTTCTCACCCTTAGTTCAAAATTTGAGAATACTAAAATGGTGTTTTTTTGTTTTCGGCACTGTTTGTTCTTAGCAAAAAAATAATAATTGTTGCAGATTCCCTAATCTTCATCTTCAACCTCCAAACCCTAATTTCCATCTTCAACCTCCAAACCCTAACCTCCAAAAAAAATTTTTTTTTTTTTGTTCCCGAAAATTTTTTAGACAAAATTTCCAACCAAACGTGTTTTTGTTTTCGGATTATCCTTAGGACAAGAACAAGAAAATTTTTTGTTCTCAAGAGATAAAAAACGAAAACGAAAACACTAGTTTCCAAACGCACCCTAAGAGCTTGCTTGGTTCATATATCTGAAAATTGTTCTTAAGAACTTGGTTTGCATTTCTATAAACAATTTTCTATTTTCTGAAAACTGAAAATCAGAAAACAATACAAAAAGTCTGTTTGGTTGAGTTTTCTGAAAACAGTTTTCAGCGAACTCAGTTATAAAAATACTTATTTTCTGAGAACTCTAGGGCTTGCTTCATTTGTAACTCTGAAAAGTATTGTGGAGAACTCTCAAAACTGAAAACTATTTTATGAGAATAATAAAAAAATAAGTTATCTGAAAATAGACATTTTTATAACTAGTTCACTTAAAACTGTTTTCAGAAAACTCAACCAAAGCAAACTTTTTGTACAGCTCTCTGATTTTAAATTTTCAAAGAAACAGAAAACTATTTTCAATGCAAACCAAGCAGGCCTTAAGAAAAGTGTTAAGAACCAAAGCATGAGTAGCCTCAAGGGCATTGTTCTCTTGACGACAAGATGGATTTGTGAGTCTATCAAAATATAATGAACATATAAAGAAAAATAACCAAGCAGCATTATAAGAATGACCAAATATAATATTAATATATACAAATATAAATTAAATTGTAGGAGAAGTCACAAGAAATAAAATTAAAATTAAAAATTAGATGCGACTTCAGATATTCAGTACAAAAAAATTTCTAACACTTTTAAGCACCCAAATTAGAAAGACTGCTATGACAATAAGGGATACAAGGACCCAAATTTGTACCATCAGAAAAGCTAATTACAACCATGAATTAAAACCCAATTGATAGTTGGTAATTACGATAGTTGAAACGTTATTGTTAGCGAATTGTTTCAAATTTACTTCCACACAAGCCTGTGTATTATACATATTATGTATATCAGTATGAGTTACTATAGCTAAAACCATACAGATGTTACCTCAAAAATGGGTAAAACATAAATGAAGAAATCAAAATCAAAAAGAAATTCTCTTACCTTTCAACTCTGGAACTAAAAGTTGAAAAGCTCCATTTCTTTCCCTCCAGAGTGTACTGAAACTACACAGAGAGAATTTAGAGAGAGAGGGACTATGAAGAAGGATTGGGGAATTCCAAATTCGTTTTCTGGTACAAGAACCCAAATTGACACTGTACTAATTGGGTCGTCTCATCCACTGTGGACTGCATTGGAATGGACCGATCGGGTGTTCAAAATTATGAAATGAGGCCTCTAAACGAAGCCCAAAGGGTCATAAGAGCCTGAGGGCTGAGAGGCCACGTGGACAAAATCAAAATGCTCGGGTCTTGTCCACATTAGTGACTGGGTGTAATAAATGTACACTTGTTAGCATCGTGATCTTATTAGGTACGATCCTAAACCCAAAATTTATCCGAATCGCATAAAAATTATTCATAGGGTAGGATCGATGGGATCGCGGTAGGATTGTACAATCCTATTAATTTGAGTTTTTTTGTGAAAAATTGGATTGCGCAATCAAAGTAGAAGGGCCAAAATTTATAAAGAAACATCCTCAAGCCCAATCAAATATGATAAATGAGTTCAGTTTGAAGTTTGAACATAAATGTCAATTTATGGAGCTTCCCTGCTGTAATTGTGTGGTGGGCTCCCTTTCTTGGATTATTTAATAGGCATGTATTACACACAATCTAATAATACACTGGCACGCATATATATATACTTGTAAAATGTAAAACATTCATGATATAATTCTTTTTTAGTATTCCTAAATAACAATAATTTTATAATTTAAATCTTAAAAAAAATAGATATTAAATAAGGAGCTAATTTAGTAAGGATACATAAAAATAATATAATTCTACAATATAAATAATTATTTCTACAACATTAAAATAAAAAAAATTATAAACTGAAAATTAATCCAATATATATGAATGCATACATTTCTTAGAATAAATGGAACTTTTTATATTTTGCCATGCAAAAATGAACAGAAAAGGAAAAATATTAGTTTCTTAGAATTAGAAACTTATCATAACAGAAGAAAAAAAAACCCAAATAATATTTTTGAAACAAAAATAAATAAAAAATACAAAAGAATATAAATTATATTATTAATTCAGTTCCTCAAACTCAAATTATAAATAAATAATAATAAAATTAAAGTATCAAAAATTATAAAATATAAAAAAGTTTTAAAATTACAACTAATATAATTTAAAAATTAAAAATAGATAATAAATTTAGAAATTATAATAGAATCATTTTAACTAAAAGAAACGTGAGGAATTATTTAATGGACAAAAGAATAAGAAATTAAAAGAGAATAAATTAATCTTATAGAAATAGTGATGTATTTGTGAAAATATATATCAACAATTAAGTAAAAAAAGTATAGAAATTATGGTATATATAGTGAAATTAAAAAAAGAATCGAATAATATACAAAAGGTTGAAAATTATGAATGATAAGAATAAATAAATATGAATAAATTAAAGTATTCATTAAAGAGCAAAAGAAAGTGAATAAATAATAAAAAAACAAAAAGAAATAAAAAGTATACAACAAGTCTATAGAAATTACGATGCGCAAGTTAAGAAAATTAAATAAAACAAAAATTAGAATAATTTTACTGAAAGTAAAAAATATACTCCCTTTGTTCCAAATTATAAGTTCCCTTTGTTCCAAATTATAAGTTCCTTTTGAAGAATTCAACTTTTTAAGATGGTGACTTTTATTGTAGTGTTAGTGAATGAAATACTAAATTTATCAATAGTCTCACCATAGTGATGTGATGGTTTATAGTGTATATGTTTTATAATTTTAATACTTGAAGGTTGAATTGGTAAACTGACCAAATAAAGTGTTTTGACTTTTCAAAAGTGGACACTTATTTTGGTATGGTGAAAATAGGAAAAGTGGACACTTATTTTGGAACGGAAGGAGTATAAAACTTTTGAAAATATAATAGTGATAAGGTGATGTATATTAAATAAATAAATATTATTACGAAATTAAAAAAATATATAGAAAGTTTAATAATATAACATATAGGTTATTGAACAATCTAAACCTATATACTATGTCTAAAAAATTAAAAAATAAATAAAATTAGAGAAGAGAATTGGGTAAAAAATTTATTATATATATGGATCATGTTTATTATGTGCCTATATGGTAGGGAATGAAAGCATCAAAATTAATTAAAAGACAACTTCAAACTAATTTCATATAACTAGCCACCAAAGGGTCAACGTCTCAAATTTTACACTTCTGATATAAAGGTACTTTACATATTTTGTTTTTTTCTAAATTGCAAGATCAGTCAAAGAGAGGGATATACTCAATTCTTTCTTCTTCTTTCAAAGTGCTAAATTTTTCCTCGGTACCCTGTTGAACCTATTATACTAA
Organism: Cornus suecica; assembly: GCA_963922005.1. Classification (NCBI taxonomy): domain Eukaryota; kingdom Viridiplantae; phylum Streptophyta; class Magnoliopsida; order Cornales; family Cornaceae; genus Cornus; species Cornus suecica. The sequence goes on from OY998244.1 coordinate 55,379,947, forward strand.
GCTCTTAGTCGAATGTGTAACTGTGGCGCACCACAACTCATCCTATTCTTCAACATCAGAACATAATAAGTATAAGACAGTAAGAAGAAAAACAAAAAACTAAAAATTATAGGTTCATAAAATCATATTCACCGATCAAATAAACCAAAACAAAAAACAAAATTCCAAACATATCCCACCTTTAATTTTTAATGGAATTGGGCGTGCACATGAATTATCCTAGATATAGGTTTATCATGAATTATCCTTAACATATACCTTCACATGAATGACCGATATCATATTAAATAAGAATTACAATTGATTTAAGAGTTTAAAGAGAATATAAAAATTTATAGTTATATATAAAAAGGGAAAAAAAGTACAATTGAATTATCCTAGATATACTTTTCTCATGAATTATCCTTAACTTATACGTTCACAGGAATGAGATATATCATATAAGAAGTAGAATTGGATTAGGAGTTTAAAGAGAATATAAAAATTTAAAGTTACATATAAAAAGGGAAAAAATTACAATTGAATCAATTGTATGTTATTTGAAGAGTTTGTAACGCTATTTAATAGCTTATATTTTATGAGGATACATAACTTTCTAATCGCATATGGACTCATAATGGCTAGGGGAGAATATCTTATTTAAAAAGTAAACAATAAAAGATAAGTTGGAATCCTAATCTTTTCCTATTGATTGGTTTTGTTATAGGTAGACCCTGTTTGGCATAACTTATGCTTCTGGCTTTCCGCGGAAGAAAAAGAAAAGCAAAAGCTGTTTTGAGAAGCTAGTACCCCCAGTTTCTTTAAAACGCTCTTCCAAGGCCAAAAAGCTCTTCTAAAAATTTTGTCAAACACCGTTCAAAACAGCTTTTACCTCTAGGAAGCCAAAAACAGCATTTGAAAAGTCAATCCAAACAGGGCCTTAGAATATAACACAAAAACAAAATTAATCCTACTAAAATTAAGATCGAGTAATAGGGACCCAATTTATTAAAATTAAGTTTCTATAGAGATAAAATTTAAATATAATTAACATTAAAAATTAATAAATAAGGGTATAAATATTTTTTTATTTTAAAATTATATTTTCCTAAGATAAGTATAAAATTGCTTAATTATCTATATTACTGTTAATATATTCTTATTGATAATATTAAAAGTTCCATAGATCACAAAATTATAAGTTCTATATTGATCACAACCCAATTTTTATTTTTAAATTATATTTTAATTCTAAACATAATTATATTAAACTACATCTATAACACTCCTACAACTTTCTACTATTATCGTATATATATCTCCATATTTAATTTAAATATAATTAACATTTAAAATTAATAAATAGAGGTATAAATATTTTTTATTTTAAAATTATGTTTTCCTAAGATAACTATAAAACTGCTTAATTATCTATACTAATGTTAATATATTCTTATTGATAATGTTAAGAGTTCTATATTAATCACAACCCTATTTTTTATTTTTAACTTATATTTTAATTCTAAACATAATTATATTAAACTACATCTATAACACTCCTACAACTTTCTATTATTATCTTATATACATCTCCATATTTTTAAAACGTTTGTGTTTTATTAGATTAAAGTGGTTCGAAGATGAAAACAAAAAAATATTATAGATATAAATTTGTATTTCATAGGTATTTGAAAATTCTATTTAAATTGGTCTAAATAGAATCCTAGTTCAATTTTAATTGGTCCAAATAAAATCCTAGTTCAATTTAGAGTTAGAATAAAATTTTAAATATAAATAGTGAAACACTGAAATACTGAAAATATTAAAATACTGAAACTCTTCACACTTTTTCCACCATTAGTCAAATAATCACTTCACGTAGATCATGGAGTTTGACCAAAAAAAGATATCAATTCCAGCTTTATCTTGAGTTGTTTCCTTCCTTATTCATATTTAAGGAGAGAATCTGTGAACGAAGTTGAATCCTTTCTATAAATGATTTTTCAAGTCGTGTCAGACCACTTCTTCCAATTGGTTTGGATTTCCTCTGCGCTTTGCGAGAGCTCTGAGTCAAGTCCTTAGGGGCATCTTATCCAGAGGGGCTCATGTTTCGAGGTTTCTTTATGGCATCGCCTATCCTTTCTATAGACAAAAAGAAAGATAACCTAATTGTCGACACCTTTATCGCCTCGTTCAATAGGCCGGTATGCCTCAAAAGATGGTTTGGGCACAACTACTTGAACCTTACCCAAGGGTGTAGGTTCACAACTCTTGCGTATCAACGATTCCTTATGCGCAATAAGATTGTAAATGAGTATATCACGACTTAACAACCGGAACGACTACTTAAGAGAAGGCATTTCCCCCAATGTACGAAACAAAGGGAGATTCCATCGTGATTCTCCAGTTAAATGATAGCCTTCTTCTCGAGAAAGTGTCAAATGCCCAGCAAAACTCCACTTTCGACCTATTCTGTTGGTTGAGAATTTGAGAAAGAAGTTTCTGGTGTCAAGTTGAGATCTTTTTTTTCCAACAACAACAACCCTTACTCAAATAGGGGGCAAGAAGAAAGCTATGGAAAGATTTGTTCTACCAATGGTCTATCTATTTAGGTAGGGATATGTATAGGCTAATACCAAAAAGAGAATATCAAGGCAGGGGCGAAAGGGCAAAAAAGTGGGTAATCCCGCCGCATCTTCATAGGCATACGAGTCCGCGCTACAACATTCAAATCAACAGATCCCATTTCTCTTGAACTAAGATATAATTTCCTTTATCATGAACTAAGGGATTCAGTTTCTCCCTAATCTTCAGCCAAACCTGAACCCAAAACATAAGCAAAAAGTCCTGAGACCCCCTATTTGAGTAAGGCGCGCTCTTTTTTGTTAAGAGACAGAGGCGACTAGTGCAAGGAGAAGGAAGGTGCGGGATTCATATCGACTCTTCAACTCAAGAAAGGCCTAAGGAAGGGGGACAACCACTAAAATTATATTTTCGATCAGGACTAAACACAACGGCAGGTGGATCGATCAAGAAGATCGATTACAGTAATTGAAAAAACAAAAGTTAAGGAAAAGTTAGAATTATTATGTGTACTTTCATCCCCCACTCGAGTTCTTTCTTTTGTCTTTAAAGTAATGAGAGAATCTTAGACCGCAAGTTATCTGCTCAAAGCGAGCCTTAGCTCTTAATGCTCTGAGCGCTATTGGGCTCCAGTTTATCGATCTACGCACTAGCTTTATCGAAGAAAGAAAGAGCTCGGAGTTGGCTTCCCACAGTTCAAGCGAAGATGGGATCTTAAGCCATCGGTGACCAGCTTTCTTGAAAGCTTTTTTGGGCAACGGTTTCTCAATCCATTCTGAACATTCCCTTTTCCTACACCTGATATGTCAAAGCAGATTGGCATATAGCTCATTAACCATGACCACTTGCTGCTTTGTTGAAGCCTCACATCTGGCTCTATCTCCACATCAATGAAGAAAGAGTACCAAATGTTCGTATGGATTTCATTCTCTGTCGTCCACTTGAAAATAGGGAATTACATATCATGGTGGATAAGAGACGTTGTTAACCCAATCAGTATATGAAAATAGGTAACCATACTTAAAGAGAGGAAAAATAGGCCTTCTTTGGTTCTCTGGAGTTCCAGAGTTGGTCGGAATCTGAGTTGCATCCACACCCTTAGCTACCCTCCTCTATAAAGGCATCACCTCTTTATTGCTAACTTCTTCAAGCAATTCCCCAATTTCTTCCTTTCAAGGCAGTATTTATGTGTTAGAGCAGGAACCACCCCTCCTCGCCCGAAGGAATTTAAGGTTTTTTTGCGAGTTCTACGAAATATCGTAAATAGGTATAGTATAGGCGTGACTTTGGTTTTTCCTTCCTTTGCCACATAGGGCAATTAGGATCTCGGTTCATGGTTGTGTTTTTTGTTTTTTTCTTTGTTCGACTCCCACCGTTCTCTTTTGATCAATAGTCATTTTAGGAGTCGCATTGTGTGGAAGTCTGAATTTTTCCATGAAGGATAAAGTTATTCGTGATTTAGACTTATTTGTTCCTTTGATTTCTGATTTTGTTGTTTCTTCTTCTGCAGCTGCTGCTGCAGATCCTTCTCCTTCTTCTTGTAGGTCCCTTGTTCCGGTGTTTGTTATAGCCACTATAGGTTTTTTTATCTTCTTTGTCTGAAAATGGATTTTATTTCCTATTTTCAAACCCTAGTTTGGAAGGTAGGGTTCCTTTTGGTGGGGAGATCCGCTTCTTTTTTGTTGCGATGGGGAGCTTATTTCTTTATTTATTTAAGGGGTCAGGAAATTGTTCATTCGTGCTAATTTTTATTCTTAGGGTGATCCTCGATACTGAAAGCCCCCTATCACTTAAAGGCTTGGGTGTTGGACCTAAAGGGGAACCCTCACCCTGATCTAGACAATCTAATTAAAGACTACATTTAAAGTAGTGTATGTCGCTTTCTTTCATAACAGAGCAGTTATTCCCGGCTGGCATAGAAGTCTCTCACGCAAACGAAGGAGATGCATTTCTGGTAATAGTGGTATTGGACAAGCTCTCAGGGAATAATCTATTTCTTATTTCTGCCTTTCTTTCCCATGACGACTAGGAACAGGCAAATCAAAATTTTCACTTCGAATTTCTGACCTCAACATCCTGTTGCTCATGGTGTTTCACAATTAGTATTGGAAATGAACGGAGAAGTAGTGGAACGTGCGGAACCACATATTGGACCACTCTAGTGCGACACGAAACAACTGACAATAAGTAGGCTCCTATGCCGCTAGCTATGCCCTGTTTGGTCACCCGTCACGATGGAGGTTCCGTAGTGCATCATGAGCACCGGAATAAAGGGTGGTTGAGCAACTCAAGCAAACCACCCTACCTTACTACAACATAGGGGCAGAAGGGAGAAGTATGTGAAGGTGGCCTCATTATCTACACCTCCAGTCGGATGAATGGAGGACCGACTGACCTGGGTTTTCATGAGCGTTGGCGGGTTCTGGAGTGCCTGTCAAGGGCGCTAGCACCTACCCCGGGGTGATCATCACCACCTGTACCTCACATCTCGGTACAGTGGAACGTGTAACCCACATATTATTCCATTCAACTACATTTGTTCATGTATTCCATAGCCTAATAGAATGTGGACAGCATGCCCATATAACCAGCGGGGAGGATGACACTACTGGCAAAAACCGTCTGGCTAAAATGTTGCAGGCGCGAAGCGTGGTAGGCCTATGCTGGGAGAGCATAAGATAGGGAGGAAAGGGAACCTAGACGGGTGGAAAAGCTAGGGGAGGCCGGGTCATTTCACAAAAGTGAAAGGCTTTTCCCTATTAGAGAAGGCCCTATGGAGTAAAGGGAAATGCATGGATACTTAGAAAAGGAAGGAGCGAGCCTATATAAATAATGTAATAAAGCAAATTCAATGAATATATAGAGTCAATGGTACGACAGAAGCACTGCCTACATGTGAATTAGCTTCCGAGGTCGAGCAATATCAATTTCACTACAGGATTTACGAATGAATGCTGGGTTGGGCCGGGCCGCCTCGAATGGCATGAGCCGCATGCGAGGCGACCCGCATGTATGGTTTTTATGGGGATATTGTCGAAAGACAGGCCGATGCCCACCCGACTAGAGGGACTGAGAAATTAATAGAGTACAAAACTTATCTTTAATTTTTACCTTATTCTGATCATTTAAAGGGCGATCACGGGGTCACTGAATAAAGTCCTCCATTTTTTTCAGAGGTGCTGACCCGCAACAAGGCAGAGATGACTAAGTGAAATATATATAGAATATAGCGACAACAACAACATGTTGTGGAAGGAGATAACAGGTGGAGCCAACGACCCCCTGAGACTAATAAAATCCTAGATCAATTTAAAGTTAGAATAAAATTTTAAATATAAATAGTGAAACACTGAAATACTGAAATGCTGAAATAGTGAAACCCTTCACACTTTTAATAGTAGTATAGATATATATATATATATATTGCTAATTTTAGGGGGGAAATTATATATAGGACATGTAATAATTTATTAAGTTTTTCTACTATACTTTTCTCTATATTTAAATTAAAAGTTTATGAAATTGAAGCATTAATAATTTTGGGCATTAGAAGCTTTAAGTTAAAAAATGTCATTAAATATATAATATTAAATTTGTAATATTTTCGAAAAATTTAAAAATCTAAGCCCTTATATTAATTATGTAACAGTATACAAAATCTATTTAAAAAATAATAATGCAATAGAAAATTTAAGCTTATATATTATTTATGTAATGCTTCATAAAATTTACTTTAAAAATTGTAATTCATATTATTTTGATTATTTTTATATATTAATTAATACTTTTAAGATTAATAAGAGTATCTTAAGAGAACCTAATTAATACCACATGTATATATTCTTTGTAATATTTCTAAAAACAACTTTAGGCTGACGTTTTTATTTATATTTGATGTTTTGAGTATATTTTTATTTTATTATAGAGATATCATTAGTTAAGAAATTAATTTAAATTATTTTTATAATATTATAGTAGAATATTCCGATCCTATGATTCCGATCCCACAGACCTCCTATTGATCCTACCTAGGATCGTGACCATGACAACCTTAAATAAATGGGTGGATGTTAGTCTCAACTATCAGCTTTAAGTGTTTGGTTCGAATCACGAAATATTCAACCCGTTACAGTTGATATCAGAGTCAGATACAATCTTTAATCCGTTTTCACACTAAGCATTTGTTTGATTGCCATAACCCTAGATGAGTTCGAGTACAAATTGGGCAAGCAAGATGGTCCGATCGGAATGAAAGTGTTGCGTAAGTTCACATGGGGGAGAATGTTAGAGGGTCTTGTCCCACCTCATATCTGAATGGAAAAATGATTAAGTATATAAATGAGTGAATGTTAGCCTCACCTATCAAATTAAGCTTTTGGATCGAGCTGCAAAACATCCAACCCATTTAACTATAGCAAATGAGTTAGATATGTCACTAAGTGTAAATCTCGGATTCATACAGGGTGCTTGAATTTCAAAAGTACTAAAGCTTAACAAAATTTCAAGAGAAATATTATAACGTAGGCAAATGCTTGAAATTGTTTTATAAAATTGTAATTGTTTGTTAGTTTATTTTTTACTCATTGTACGTACGAATTCTGTCAAGCCCACTAAGGGAAGAGCCCGCTAGCCCAACAAAGGAAGAAACCCGAAGGAAAGGCCCACCCTAAAGGCCCATTTCGTAAAATACTCTAGAACAAACTTGAGGAACAAGCTAGAGACGTGGCAAAAGGATAAAATAATGATGTAAGCAAGAAAATGTTGCCCTAATGGGCTCAAAGCCCAAGAAGGGAATGTATATAAGGAAAGCCAAATCTGAATAAAGGATTCTATTCTTGTGTTGTGCATTTTTTGGCATTTACACATTGACACCGTCTGTGGGAAGTCACAAGGAGTTCTTGATTTTTCAGATCTGTTCTTTCGGATTTGTAAATCATCTCCTTCTTCCCATCTCGTTAAGCTGAGTTTGTTTTATTCAATCTGGAGATCTGTGATGGTTTCCCGACCTCTCAGATCTGAGAGCTTGTTTATATTATTCACCTTCTTCTAAATCTCTATTCACATTGACCCACTATTTCCTAAATAATCCTGTCGGTCACCCGTTCGTAAGCGGATGTTCCGACCACCAAGGGCAGTCGTGTTGAAGGTCCTCAAACCATTGAGCAAATCCTGCAACACCTGATAGCCACTGAGGAAGGTAGCCAAGCTCTTGAGAAGCAGAATGCGAAGCTTATGGCGAGGTTGGCTCTACAACCGCTTACCCCTTCAGCAGCAGCGCTCAACCACTCTTAGAACCGGAAAGATGGCGAGAGATTGGAAGAACACGTCGAGTCTTCCCAGTGCTTAAGAAAGGCTCCCATCGCCGACGAAGCCATGACCCCCCAAAAGCTCTAAGCAATGATGGCCGAGTTCCAAAGGAAAGTCCTCGGGGACTTGAGAACCCAAGCTACCGATGATCTATCAATCCAGGCATTAATCGAGTTGATTCAATCGCCCTTCGTCCCCGAGATAACCCGGGAACCTTTTCCAAAGAAGTTTGTTATGCCTCAGTTTACCCCCTACGATGGAACCAAAGACCCTGAAGAGAATATTTATCAGATTCATCAGAAGATGACCATATATGCTGAGAACAAGTCATTGCTTTGTAAGGTATTTTCCACAAGTCTTGCTGATGCAGCTCTACTATGCTTCAGGAAGCAGCCACCCCGATCCATCGGCAACTGGCAACAGTTGACCAGGTTCTTCGTTACCCAACACTACGGGAATAAGAGATAGAAGAAGACCATATCCTGCCTCTTCACTATGATCTAGGAGAAAGGAGAATCCCTGAAGAGCTTCCTATCCCGATTCAACATTGAGTCTTCTTCTATTGATAACTGTAACCAACACTCTGTTGTTGAGGCCTTCCGGATGACCCTTATTCCAGGGACCAAGTTCCACCAGTACTTGGTGAAATGCCCCCCATAAGGTATTGGGGATTTAAACTCCAGAGCCCAAGGGTACTTGAGGATTGAAGATGAGGAGACCATCAGGCAGAAGAGGGCGGCCTTGGTCAACATTGAAGCCCAATCAAAGGATCAGGCAACCGATCGAAAGCGTCCAACATCATCCGGGCCATCAGTTCCTTCAGGACCTCCAGCGCCAAACCCTTTCAAATGTTCCAAATCTAAAGAGAGAGTGACCCCCCTAAAGGTCAGCCTTGCCAAGCTCTACCAAGAGAATAAGGCCAGAAGGATCTTCCAACAACCCCCAACCATCAGGTAACCGTTGGACCAAGGGACAAGTCAAAACATTGTTCTTTCCACAGTGATTTCAGGCACATCATAAATGATTGTCGTAATCTCAGACAACAAGTAGAGTCACTGTTACTTCGCGGTGAGCTTCAGGATTACATCCAACGGGAAAGGCCGAGGGCCGATCAACAAGCTCCTAACGCCCCTCAGAACCCCACAGCTGCATAGCCGGTCAGGATCATCAATATGATTCTTGGTGGCCTCGCCTCCAAATAGACGGAAAGATACAATCGGAGCCATCTACGAAGAGCCCGAAAAATGAGAAAAGTCAATAAAGTCAGTGAAGTCCACCACAGGACAGGAGAAGCACAAATTATTTTCTCCACATCAGACCTTTGGAATACCCAGACCCCACATGATGACCCTTTAGTTGTGACATTGATGGTGGTCAACTGCCTTGTTAAAAGAGTCATGATCGACCCCTCGAGCAGTGCAAACGTCATTACCAAATGGGCTTTTGAAAAGCTTGAAATTGACCCAAACGAGATTGTGGCCTCTCAGTATCCTATTGCAGGATTTGATGGAAAATAAATCAAACCGATTGGGGAAGTCCAATTGCCGGTATCTACTGCTCAAAGGACCCTGACCGAGACATTTGTTGTAGGGGATGTAAAGCCTTCGTAGAATTTACTCATGGGGAAGGGATGGATTCACCGAATGCAGGGCGTGCCTTCAACCCTTCACCAAATGATGAGATGCATAAGCCCGAATAGTATGGACATCATTGATATCAAGGGCGACTAGGTGGCCGCCAAGGAATGTTATGCGGTCACTATAAAGGAGACCAGGAAGGGAAAAGGCCCAGAGGTGTCCCATTCCAAGGAACAAAATCTAGGCCCCAAATAGTAATCAAATGAGGGGGATCCAAGTACCCCGATCGTGGTCGAGCCATTACACCCAATCTCTATAAGACCCGATAGCCCAGAAAAGGTTACTTTTTCAGGTACAAATCTTACCTACTGTGAATTGAAAGAACTAACACAGTTATTGCAGGACAACTCCGATATCTTCGCGTGGGAACATACAAACATGTCAGGTATCGATCCTATTATTGCCTAGCATTCATTACACGTCGACCCGAACATAAGACCGATTAGGCAAAAGCAAAGGCGCATGGGAGCGCATCAAAACCAGATCATAGCGGACGAAGTATCTAGATTGCTTCAGGCTGGTTTTATCAAGGAAGTCAAGTACCCCGAATGGCTTGCCAACGTAGTGGTCGTCCAGAAAAAGAATGGTAAGTGGAGGGTTTGTGTTGATTTTACTGACCTGAACAGGGTGTGCCCGAAGGACAGTTTTCCACTGCCAAAGATCGACCAGATGGTTGACGCTACCACTGGCTACGAATGTCTAGCTTTCCTAGACGCTTATTCGGGATACAATCAGATAAGAATGAATCCGGTGGACGAGGAAAAGACCTCCTTCATTACTGAAATAGGTACTTACTGTTTTAGGGTTATGCCCTTCGATCTGAAAAATACAGGTGCCACTTTCCAGAGGTTGGTCAACAAGATCTTTAAGGGAATGATGGGTACAGTGATTGAAGCTTATATTGATGACATTGTGGTCAAGAGCAGAGGAAATGAAGATCATCTTGCACACCTGCACCAAGTGTTTAGCACCCTCAGGACGTATGGCATGAAGCTTAACACGGAGAAATGCTCCTTTGGCATGTCATCCGAGTAATTCCTAAGACATATTATGGACCGAATCGGGATCAAAGCCAACCCGACACAAGTCAAGGCCCTAGTAGAAATAAAGGAGCCCCGGACACATAGAGACGTTCAAGTCCTAACTGAAAGAGTGGTCACCCTTAGCAGGTTCATTTCAAGACTTACTGATTGATGCAGACCATTCTTTCAGACGATTAAGGCAAAAAAATGGAGAAATTTGGAGTCCTGAACAGTCTGAAGCCCTAGCGAAGTTAAAGGAATATATGACCCAACACCCGATCCTATCCGCACCAGGTCCCGATGAAGTCTTATATCTGTATCTAGCAATATCCTTCATCTCAACCAGTGCAGCCCTCATCAGAGAGAATGGGAACATGCAGATGCCAGTTTTCTACACCAGTAAATCTTTGGTTGAAGCGGAAACCCGATACAGCAGGCAAGAAAAACTAGTTCTATCACTGGTAAATGCCAAAAGATGACTGAGGCATTACTTTGAGGCCCATCCAATTATTTTCCCGACCTCCACACCTCTCCGGGTTATTATGTCGAAACCTGACCTTCCGGGCAGAATCTCCAAATGGGCCATCGAGTTGGGCATATAAGACATAACTTACATACCCTGGGTTTTCATCAAGGGTTACGCGGTGGTAGATTTCTTACTTGAAGATGAAACTAAAGAACCCGACCAGCAGACTGAGCCAGACACTTGGAAGCTTTTCGTGGACGGATCAGCCAGTTCTACCGGATCGGGAATCAGATTGGAAATCCAGACAACTGATGGGATACACCTCCACATGTCAGTTCAACTACAGTTCCCAGCAACTAACAATGAGGCAGAATATGAAACGATCGTATTTGCCTTAAGATTAGCCCAAAGCCTCCAGATTCGGGCCCTAGTAATGTACAACGACTCTCAGCTAGTCATTTGACAAATTAAAGGGGAATATGAGGCTAAAGACCCCAAAATGGAGTCTTACCAGGCACTTGTGTTGAAGGAAACAGAGAGCTTTCAAAAAATAACCTTCACTGAGATCCCGAGATGCGAAAACTCTATAGCTGACCACCTAGCCGGTCAGGCATCCTCAACTGGAAAGGACCTGACCTAGGTTATGTTGGTGGATTTTATAACCAGGCCAAGTATTTAAGACCCCGAACAAGTGATGTTTATTCCATGGAAGCCCAGCTAGATAGATCCCCTGAGGAATGGGACACTCCCGGAAAACAAAGCTGAAGCTCACGAGATCAGGAGGAATTCAGCCCGATATTTTGTTATAAACGGGCAACTCTATCAGAAGTCCTTCTCGGGTCCTTATTTAAAATGTATTACGCCTTCAAAATCAAGAGCAGTGATGCAAGAGACCCACAGTTGATCTTGCAGGAACCACTCCGGAGGAAGATCCCTTGCCCATAAAATACTCTCCCAATGATACTTTTGGCCCTATCTATCACGGGATGCTGAGGATTACGTCTGAAGGTACAAGCCATGCCAGATGCATAGGGACGCTATCCATCGACCACCAAAGTTCCTACACCCAACCATAGTCCCACATCATCCATTCGCCCGATAGGGAATGGATATCGTAGGACCTCTCCCAAAAACAATTCGATCAAATTCCTATGTCCTTCGGGCCACTGATTACTTCACTAAATGGGTAGAAGTTGAAGCCTACCTAGCCTTTAAAATTATCCACGTCATCAAGTTCATTTGGACCCACATAATATGCACATTCGGGCTACCAAAGACAATTATGATGGATAATGGGACAAATCTTGACAACAAGGAGGTGATATCGTTATTTGTTAAGCATGGTATCAACAAGAATACATCCTCCATCGGGTACCCACAAGGAAATGGACAGATTGAGAGAACAAATTAAACCATATTTGACACCCTGGTCATAAAACTTGAGGAAACCAAAAGGGCCTGGCTCGAAAAGCTACCGAAAGTGCTCTGGTCATACAGAATGACCCCCAGGCAACCCACTGGGGAGACCCCTTTTGCCATGGCGTATGGCACTGAGGCTGTGATCCTAACGGAGGTTAGGTTTCTAACCCTCTGGAGCCAAGCCTGGGTGGAAGACCCAAATAACCAGCACTTGGCTCACGACCTTGATCTACTAGATGAAAAAAGGAAGGTTGTCGGGGTCAGGCTGGCCGCCTACCAACAGCGTGTCCGGAACCACTTCAACCAAAAAGTCAAAAGAAGAGAGTTCCAGGTTGAAGACATGGTCCTTAGGCAAAAAATTGGACTTATGGGCAAGCTCAGGGAGCCTTGGGAGGGCCCGTACACCATTACCGAAGTCATTGGGCGTGGAACATACCGCATCCAAAGGAACAAAGATGGTAGAATATAACCAAACTCCCAGAATGCTTCTCGCCTAAAAAGATACTTCTTGTAATAGGCCAAGTTTACTTTTACTTTGTTCACTTTTGTAAAAAGGCCCCAGTGCCAGATCAATTAAAAATAGGCATCAGTAAAATTATTTTTCTTGGCAAAAACAGCTTATAAATGACTACTAATGCAAAAAACTAAAATAAGTGTTGTCATGTCTCTCGCAAGGCCTGAAATACCCGAAAGATACAGCACTGATCCAGAAGAGATCAAAATTTTGCAAAAAATAAACTAAGTGTTGTCATGTCTCTCGCATGGCCTGAAGTGCCCGAAAGACACAACACTGGTCCAAAAGAGATTAAAATTTTGCAAAAAATAAACCAAGTGTTGTCATGTCTCTCGCATGGCCTGAAGCCCGAAAGACATAACACTGATCTAGAAGAGATCAAAATTTTGCTAAAAATAAATCAAGTGTTGTCATGTCTCTCGCATGGCCTGAAGTGCCCCAAAGACATAAAACTTATCCAGAAGAGATCAAAATTTTGCTAAAAATAAACCAAGTGTTGTCATGTCTCTCGCATGGCTTAAAGTGCCCGAAAGACACAACACTAATCCAGAAGATATCAAAATTTTGCTAAAAATAAACCAAGTGTTGTCATGTCTCTCGCATGGCCTCAAGTGCCCGAAAGACACGACACTAATCCAGAAGAGATCAAAATCTTGCAAAAAATAAACCAAGTATCGTCATGTCTCTCGCATGCCCTGAAGTGCCAAAAAGACACAACACTAGTCCAAAAGAGATCAAAATTTTCTAAAAAATAAACCAAGTGTTGTCATGTCTCTTGCATGGCCTCAAGCGACCAAAAGACAAAACACAAGTCCAGAAGAGATCAAACTTTTATGAAAAATAAACCAAGTGTTCTTCAACGGATCAACACAACCTCATTGCAATAGATGGTGTATTGATTATTCATCAACTATATCATCCAATTGTGCATAAAGAACATCGATGTAGAAGTACAATCGGAGATACTCTAACCAAAAGAGAACTAGAAGAAAGATAATCACTCAATAATATTCTCTCGCCATATATCTCTGTAGAAGAATATGAATTTACAAAAGCTTACAAAGACCTCTCAAAGACCGTGCCTCCTCTATTGTGGAACTTGATATTTATAGGCAATGTAGACGAAAAACCCTAATCCGCCCATTTTTTGTAATTTCACACCAAACCCATTAAAACCCTAATCTCTGGTGTATATAATGTATATAGTACGTACTTTGAGGTGTGAAAGTCGTATACGCATCATAGTATCAAAATAGTGGCAAAAAAAATATCACAGCAGAAATCAACAGAATTTTAGTCGTCGTTATGCTTTAAGCGTAGGCCCCTAATTGGTGTCAAATATTAGACATTTTGACCCCTTAACTCACTACAGTTACGTCATTTCATTCCATTATTTGGTATTTTTATACTGTTTGTGTGTTAAAGCATGTTTCAGGAGCTTAACGAAGAAATGGAGCTAACTTCAGTGAATTAACCAAGTACACGTTCTTTCTATCCAAAAGAAGAGTCAAAAAGGAATTTCGAGACAAAAATGGCTCCCGAAGGGCAAAAACTGTATTTTCAAAAGTCGTCATCTACAGCAAAAACTGTTGTGGAGTTAAGACGGTCATTTTGGCGCGGTTGCAGAGAAAAGTGGTTTCCATGAAAATACCTAAGCCTAACCTACGCCTACAGAAGAAAAAAGTGCCTAGAAAGGGAAAAACTACGCCTGAGCAACGCCTGACACCTACGTCTGACCCTTATGCTTGAGGCATAACTGGGGTACGCCTAAGGCATAGGTACGGCAAGTTTTGGCTAAAATGTCTGGTTTAGCCCATTTTTTATTCCAAGATGTGTCAATGACTCTTCTATCTCAAAGTGCGTGCACCACACATCATGTATATCAGAGAATAGGATTTGAGTGATTGCTGGTGAAATTACCAAAAAGGATAACTCTTCACATTTATCTAAATATACAAGATCCTATATTAGTGTTATGGGGGTTCATAGAGCTTTACACACGTTCAACTTTAGAGCAGCCTCTGAAGTCATATATCTTCACAGAAGAGAAGCCATATTTAGACCTAGAGATCTGGAGAAGAAGACCATGGAGAGAGTGTCTATATCAGTAATGCATTCACCTTCCACCATGACCAACTAACTCGGTATCTAGGATTTTCTAGCAAAACCCTAGCCAAGTAATGTAGTTTTTCATTGTTTTCAATTGTAACGAGGGGAAACTGTTAACCATACTATGATGATTGTAATAGATAAGAGATCGTTTTGATTTTTAATATAAAATTCTATACTTGTTATAAATTCTTGTTTTAGATGGAATGAATATAGTATTTTACACAACCATGATTATTCAATATGGGCTGGAACTCGGATGCTTAATTTATCATTTTTTACACAATGGTGGTAATAAAACTTGAAATCCTAGGTTGACACAGGCCATGCCTTGGCGATTTTAGATAGACATGCTTTAATTTATTTTCATGCATTAGGAGTAAATTAGAGTAATTTAATTGGCATGTACTAGTCGGGTCAGTCATGAGATGTGTTGTCACAATCCGGTTGATGGTAATCCTTTTTGGGATCGTATTTAGCTATTTGCGATACAACCTAATTCACAGTTTATGGATGCCTTCTTACAATTATTACATTGATTAACTATATTACGCGGTTAGTGGTGGAGAGATGAAAACCCTAATTTTTTCTATTATCTGAATTACAAATCAATTTACTTTATTTTCAAGATAATTTTAGTTAAAATAGATAATTTGGTCTTTGACCACCAAAACCAAACAACTTTACAGAAATATAATTCAATGTTTTTGAACTATTAAAGTGAACAATCTAGTCTATGTGGAATCGATATCCCTTACTCAAGTTGTTGTTATTCTATAATTGATACGTGTGTTTGCGTAGGGTAAAACCTAGCGCTATCATAAAAGGCTATTTTTAACAATTATTTTTAGCACCCCTGACAGTATATCAAATTTTTGGTGCCGTTGCCAAGGACTAAACATTGTTCAATAGCTTTAGTAATTTATTTACATTGCGTTATTGTAATTGTTGCTAAAATTAGATATTTGTGTGATTAAGAGGTACTCTAAAGAGCATTAATGAAGAAAGTGGAGTTGCTAAAGTTGCGTCTAGAACCTTTGTGAGTTTCAGTATTGCCTTGATTTTTGCATATTAATTATAGATTTATTTATTGTTAATAGTTAAAGTAATTTAGAAGCAGTTAATTTAGTCAGCTTTTTTTCATAAAAATTTCAAGCAGAAAAAAAAATAGTCTTTTGTGTAGCGTATAACTGATAGATCAACCCATTCCAATTTTAGCACTGCGTTAGTCGAGTACGATCCTAAGATCGAAAAGACTCTCAGTCATTTACGTCGAGCTATTGAAGAATTTCATCATCAGTTAGAGTTGGGCACCAATCAAATGGTTGAAGAAAAAGCGATGGGTGACCAAAGAGCTAACTAACAAAGGGCACAAAAGACATCCCTGAAAGGATACTACGCGCTCGATGCATATGATTCCTATACTGATTTTCCAAAAGAAAAAGGTGCGAAACACTTTGAAATCAAGACAAACGTTATTAATATGCTTTCTAAATTTTCTGGACTTAGAATTGAGGACCCGTACCAGCACATAAATGATTTCGTAGAGGTAGCCTCTATTGTTAGGTATGATAATTTATCCAAAACTAACTTGCAAGTGCAATTATTTCCTTGGTTATTGAAGGAAAGAGGTAAAAAAATGGTATATCAAATTGGCTAAAACAATTAAAATTGATTGGAAAACCCTTAAAAAAGAATTCATAGAAAATCATTATCCCATAGGAAAGACCTCAGAAGCCCAGGATGCGAACAAAAGATTTAGGGAATTGCCTGGCGAGTATTTTCATGATGCTTGAGAGAGATATAATGAAATATTGTATAAGTGCCCCCACCATAGGTTCTCTAAACAGGATATAACTAAGAATTTTTACATGGGACTTGGAGATAAACATAAGAATTTGATAGATGCGGCAACACAAGGGCAATTTATCCTAGAACCGGCAAAAGAACTCTTAGACTTGTTTGACAGTATTAGTGAGTATACAATTCAATATGAATCTGAGTTGAGGTCTAGAGGTGCACTAGATAAAAGACTTGAGAAAGCTTATGTTATGAATCATGATGATGTGAGAGATTTAGTGGCATTGATAGGAGATAAATTAGAAAGATTTGAAAAGCTTCTCCAGAGAAATCATTCCCCTAGAAGAGAAGTGTCAGAGGTAGAAGTCGATTATTCCCACAATGAGTGTCAACATGGTGAATTTGTTGCTACCAATGCTAATGTAGCATGGAACTACCCAAATAATGCTCCTTTCACTAATTCATACACATCAAATGTCTAAAACTTTCCCTCTCTTTCATCTCAATTTCGAATGTGGAATCAATGTTCCCTCGGGAACAACAATTATATAATCCACAGCCAAGGTTTCAACAGAGTCAACAATCATATCAATCCCTGCCAACAATCATGGCTCGAAACTCTCATTCAAATTACCAATCCAGACAATCATTCACTAATTCTCAGGCTCTCCAACCATTCAATAATAATTAGGTTGCCCAACCATATAATTATCAAACTCGGCCTCAAGGAAACCAAACCCTAGGATTCAATTCAAATCAAGCTTACCATCCATATCCTCAAAACCATATCCAACATCAAAATTCAATTCAAAATCCACCACCAAGACCACCTGGCTTTGAAGAAGAGGTGATGAGTGTCCTGAGAGAGTAAAAAAATCAATCTAATAATTATCAGGTGACCATCTAAATAGTGAACTCTCATTCCCAATTCATGCCTCAAATGGGAGCCCAAATGGTACAACTAACGAATATTGTGGATAGGATATAGAGAATATTGCCTAGTGAACTAGTGGCTAACCCAAAGCCACAACAAGCACTAGAGCTTGAATTCTTTGTTGAGACTCGTCATGAGATAGTCCAAGCGGTCACAATTTTGAGAAGTGGAAGAGAAGGTGATCGTAAGGTTGAGGAGCAACATGAGGAGAGGCTGAAAAAGCAAAAAGCTAAAGCAGTTCAAAGAAAGGCAGAAGAATAAGCTTATAAGAAAGAGGCTAAGAAAGTTCAGACAAATCAACCTCAAGTAGAGAAAGATGAAGAGCCGTAAAGGACACCATATAAGGAAGAAACACCATTCCCTTAACGGATTAGAGAGCTAGCCAAAAATGGTAAGGATAAAGAGTCAGACGTGTTGGAGACATTCCGACAAGTCAAGATTAATTTGCCTCTCTGAGACATTATAGACCAAATACCACCCTATGCTAAGTTCGTCAAGGACCTCTATACGTAAAAGCGAAAAAACAGAGCGAAGACTCCAAAGAAAGTCATGTTGATTGAACAAGTAAGTTTATTGCTTTTAAGTAACATACCGCCTAAGAGGAAATATCCCGGTGCTCCCACTATTCCATGTGTCATTGGTGACCAGGAAATTGGTAGAGCTCTTCTTGATCTGGGTGCGAGTGTTAACTTACTACCATATTTAGTCTACCAACAGCTAGGGTTGGAAGAACTCAGTCCTACCTCGGTGGAGCTCTAATTTGTATACAGGTCAATCAAGCAAGCGAGAGGAGTTCCGAAAGATGTCATCATTCAAGTGGACAAGTTTTACTTTCCAGTGGATTTTATAATTCTTGATACAGAATCTGTTTAAGACTTGAAGGAACATATCCCAATGATATTAAGAAGACCGTTCTTGGCGACAACCAATACGCATATTAATTGCAGGATAGGGGCGATGGATCTATCTTTTAGGAATATGAAAGTAAGGATGAATTTTTTTTATACAGGTCAATAAAGCAATACATCGGTCGAGTGCTTTAACGTAGAAGAAGTCAATAAGACTTGTAAAGAATTGGTACTTTAGAGTCGAGCAGGAAATGACCTAGATGTTGTGATTGAAAGGTCAAATGCAAAGTTTGACACATGGGATAAGCCAAGAGATTTGTTTGAATCTCCATTTGAGTCACCAGCGACATTGGTGCCCGATAACTCACTTTATAAGATTGGGTTATATGACGACACTAAAGGTCGAGAAAAGAGCTTAGTGATGAAAAGATCGAAGGTGAATTTTGAAAATTGGGAGGACCAACAACAATCTAGTTTAAAAGTTATCGCGGCATTGGAAGCAACATTGTACTCGTAGCCGAAGAGAACATCGAGAGAGTCGCTTGGACCTTCATTTATTCCTCCACAAAAGTTGGTACATGAAGATATGCTTTCTGAGATGGTGTTGTATGGTTTAATGAAGGATCAAGGGGATGGTGTGCTGAAAGAGAAAAAGAGTGTGAAGACTGTGAAAGATGATCAATTGTCACGAACTTTTAGAGAACCTACTAAGGATGACCCCCTTCTTAAGGACACCTTTATAGATGAACCAGTGTTAGGAATACACGTGGTAGAAAAGTTATATGCTTGGGAAGATCTGCTATTGAGAGATAACTGTGAGGGGATACGGAGTTGTGCGTATAAGGATGTTCGAATTTATAAAGCTCGGACAAGAGTGCGTCATGCTAAGCATGTTCGCCTTAAGTTCTTTGTGTTTGACCGAAAAGGACGGCGGTGTAATTCTAGACTAAAATTGTTTCCTGATAAAATCCGATTAAGATGGGACGGACCTTTTAGAGTTAAGTCAATTTACCCCCACGGAAAGGTAGGTTTCGGAAATGAGAGATTAAAGAGGCGTGGTCAGTGGCTGAAGATTTATGAGAAGATTGATCCGGGACTAAAATTTATGGCATCTATTAGCTTACTGGAGAGTGATGAATTGTTGGACGGACCGTTATCTAAGGTGTTGAAGGAGGATTTAATGGAAACACTAACCATACAAGGGGTGAAGTTAGAACAGGATCGAGGAGGTACTATACATGGAGATTATTGTTCTGTATTCGATGTCATGAGTAGTACTGATTGTCCATGGGTGAGAGCGATTCAAGAGTCACCTCCTACATTTTATCATCTGATTAGGGGAAGTACAACAAAGAGGAAAGGGGTTGGATAAGCCTTTGCAGAGACGTCGTACTGACGACGTTAAACATTGGTACTAGGCTATGAAAGTTAGTTTCTAGCCTCGGTTTATATAATAGTAGGTAATTTAATTTCTACAATTTCAATTCGTAGAGATTGTAGGCCCTTAAGGCCAAATCATTGTTTATTTCATAAAAAAAAAAAAAAAAAACTCATTCCTTGTACTATTTTGAGTAATGATTTCCGGAAAGTGATGATGTATTTCTTCTTCCCTTGCTATGATATTGGGTATTTGTGCTTTGTTGAGTATTTATACAGGTAGCTCGATTCAAGTTTGGGGGAGAGAACAAACTGAAGAGAAGAAGTTTAGGAACTAAGCTTCAAGGGTAATTATATTATTTCTCATGAGTATGATTGTGAACCATGAAGACATGGTTTAATTCAAGTTTTGGGGGAAAGTATAGTTAGTATAAAGAATGATTTAAAAAAAATTGATTGAAAATTTTGAATTTTTTTGGAGACGTTCTTTATTTCCACGCATGAGTATTTTGCATTACAATTTGATTGAGTTTGTGTTTCTGATGCATGAGTAGTTGTACATGCCAAAAAATGCACAACACAAGAATAGAATACTTTATTCAGATTTGGTTTTTTTATATACATTCCCTTATTGGGCTTTGAGCCCATTAAAACAACATTCTCTTGCTTATATCATTTTTGTCTTTTTGCCACATCACTCACTTGTTCCTCAAGCTTGTTCTAGAATATTTCATGAAATGGGCCTTTGGGATGGGCCTTCCCTTCGGGCTCCTTCTTTTGGGCTAGCAAGTTCTTCCTTTACTGGGCTTGGCAGAATTCACACGTACACATGCCCACTTCTTGATCATGGGCTTTTTACTGAAGGCCCATCATCGAGAAGTAAAAGTGTGGAAAGGAATACATACATCACCCCTGTCGGGTGACGTGGCGGTTGCATTAAATGGAACAATTACCATCATCATTTCAAATATCAAATACACGGACCTTATAGCTTTGGTTTTTGTGAAGTGGGTTGGTGAGATGGCTCAATGCCTCGTTCTTTGTGCACACGACCCTTTGTCTTCTTCGGTAACCTCTATAAATTCTCCAAGGTTCATTTACAAAACACTTCTTGCACTTCAAAGCTCTTGTCTCTCAAAAACTCTCTACAACTTGGTTTCTTTTCTTGTTATTGCTAGAATCTGCACCTCCTTCCCTAAAAATTAACAAAATCTTGCCGGAATCATCCTTAGAGTAGTTCTTTCTTCCAGCTCTCCTACCTTTCTGTCAATATGTCTGATAACAATGATACTTGGTTGGGTAGTGACCGTCTTCCTTCTTCTATAGATCCCAATGCCTCCCTTAGTTCCCCATCGGTAGAGGTGGTCAGGAGGGTCAGATCTAGTCCTTCTGAAGTCACCGAAAATGCTATTGTGGGTAGGGATCTGGATGCAGGAAAATCGGGAGATCAATTCTATGTCGATCCCCTTCCCCCTGCATATAGGGTAGATACTGTGCTGAAGAAATTGAGAGTTAAGAGTAGAATACCCGATGGGGTGATAGTTAAGAATTATCCCAAGAAGTATGATTTCATGATAGGAGAGGGAGTTAGGGATGATCAAATCTTGTTATCGGCCTTTCATCTTTAGGTTTTTTGTTTCCCAATCCACCATTTCATTCTTTATGTCCTTTCCACCCTAGGTCTGGCTCCACTCCAAGTGGGGCCCAATTTATTCAAGATCGTGGCTATAGTCCTGATGATTAATCAGGAGATGGGCCTTGATCTTGTTCTTGCTGAGCTCATGTTCTCTTACAAGATACAAGACCAGAAAGACTGTAGGGGTCCGTATAATCTTTTCCCTTTAAGTGGGAGAAAGATGTGCAATGGTCATGAGAAGTCTAATAAGGGGTGGAAAGAAAGAATGATCCTGGTGAGTGAGAATTGGAGGCTTATCGGGTCAGCCAGATTCGTAGTTCCAAGTAAGTTTAACAAACATTCCTTTCTGCTATTGTGAACAGTGCAATGATAAGTTAGGTCATCATGTGCTAGAGTTTCTGGGAGCGACTGACCGATTTAAAACTCTAAACTATATATCATCCCGATTTGATATCCTTAAGTCTAAAATCTGGGGACAGCCCCTGAGGATGTGTGGCAATTACCTGACTGGTACTAATTTGTAGGAACTAACATCAGAAGAAAATAACACCATGTTGACGATCCCGCCACAGGTCCTTAAGAAGAAGGCCAAGCGAGTATCGGGCTCTCAAACAAACCTTTCAGTACCAAAGGATGCCCAAGCCAATCAGCCATCCCAAGGTACTGTAACTCCTCCCTTCGGGATAGTTCCTCCACCACCATCGGGAAGTCCTCCAGTAATTCCACTTCGTCCTTCAGGTTAGGGTACTGCCGATTCGCCCTTTGTCCCTTCTTCAAGGGAAATCCTTATTCCTGGATCCCAATCAGTTAATGGAGA
Source organism: Cornus suecica (assembly GCA_963922005.1). Taxonomy (NCBI): domain Eukaryota; kingdom Viridiplantae; phylum Streptophyta; class Magnoliopsida; order Cornales; family Cornaceae; genus Cornus; species Cornus suecica. Next base: position 55,402,395 of record OY998244.1, read on the forward strand.
GCCCAGTCTGGTGGGAACACAATGTCCCTGGTCTAAGAAAGATGTCCTCGACTGATTAGTTTGGCCCCGTTTGACTACGGCATCATCGCCAAGCATTGTGGTGGAGTCCGGGGCTGCATCTAGGAAGGAACAACCCATCCCATGGGGACTAAAGATAAAACTTCCTGGTGGTGGCTTCTTGGTCGTGGGGCATGAGACCATTGATAATGATGTTGCCCTTTGGGAAACGGATCTCCAAATCTGGACCCCCGCAAACCGGAAGAAGCTGACACAGATTAATCGGGCAAAGTTAGCCATGACTGGTCCGGAGATTGCCATGAAGGTACATTTTCGACCTTGTTGTTTCTTCAGTCACACTTTATATTTTTTTCATTTTACCCATTGATCTAGCTAAAACTTGCATTTCTGGAAGATGCTCTACCTAACCCAAGCTTATAATGCAAAGTTAGAGGAGGACAGCAGGTTGCTCAATAAATCTTCAGAGCTCCTGAGGTTAAAGAAGAATGCAAGGAAAAAGGTGGTCACCTTGCTATCGATATCTAATGATAAGCTGGAGGTCCAGACCACAAGGGCAATCTCTGTAGAGCAAAAGCTTTAGGCAGCCCAAAAGAAGATCAAGAAGATTGAGGCAGTTCGGCGGGCCCTAGCTGCTGAAGTGGAAGGCTTGAAGGCAGATAATGAGGGCCTGAGGACCTCCAAGGAGAAGCTTCTGGAAGAGAAGGTTGAAACCGAGAATCTCCTGGCAGTGGAGAGGTCAACAGTGGAAATGTGCCATCGGGGTGGCAATCAAATGTATAAGCATCTTTGCGACACTGCCCAATACCGGATCGGGTTCGATTGAAGGACTTGCTTCCTAGACATCCAAAAACCTATTGAAGAGATGGACTTTGCCTCAGTGGAGGAATTGGATGAGTCTCTAGGCATTGCCCCGCCATATCATGATCCGGTTGGAGGTCTGAATGATGTTCTCTTTTGCGAGTTCCTAACCAAACCTCTTACAGGGATCACTTCCGATTTTGATCTTTCCGTGCAACCCGCTCATGTCCAAGTTTTAGACCCGACAGTTGCTCTTGTGGACTCAAATGCAGCGGGCACTGATGCTAGCACTTAGATAGTGAATTCTATCGAGCTTCCTTCTAGGTTTCAGGATAGCAGAACGTAGGATTCTTCTTTTGTTAAACATTTGTAAGCCTTGGCCATCGAGGCCCATATTTTGAATGAAAATTATGGTTCCTTTCCATTTGAATTCTGCAATACTTAGATTATTTTACCCAAAATGTATTATCTTTCAGGTGCTTCAGATCATAGGAGAGGCATCATCACACTTGGTTCATTTTTTACAAAATTTAGATCTCTTTTAGGTCAGTGATGTGTCTTTCTAGCACTTTAGGCCTTGCGAGAGACATGACAATACTTAGGTTATTTTTCATAAAATTTTGATCTCTTCTGAATCAGTGTTGTGTCTTTCGGGAACTTCAGGCCATGTGAGAGACATGACAACACTTAATTTATTTTTCACCAAATTTTGATCTCTTCTGGATCAGTGTTGTGTCTTTCGGGCACTTCAGGCCATGGGAAAGACATGACAACACTTAGTTTATTTTCCATCAGTAGATATTTATAAGCTATTTTTGCCATGAACAATAATTTTATGGATGAATATTTTTTATTGATCCGGCTCAGGGGCCTTTTTACAAAAGTGATCAAACTAAAAGTAAACTTGGCTTGTTACGGGTAGTACCTCTTCAGGCGAAAGGCGTTCCGGGAGTTTGGTTCCATTCTACCATCTATGTTCCTTTAGACACGGTATGCTCCGCACCCGATGGCTTCGGTAACGCTGTACGGGCCCTCCCAAGGCTCCCTGAACTTGCCTACGAGTCCAATTTTTCGCTTAAAGATCATGTCTCCAACCTGGAACTCCCTTTTTTTAAGTTTTTGGTTGAAGTGGTTCCGAACACACTGTTGGTAGATGGCCAGCCTGATCCAGGCAGTTTCCCTTCTTTCATCTAGTAGATCAATGTCATGAGCCAGGTGTTGGTTATTTGGTCCTTCCACCCAGGCTTGGCTCCGAAGGGTTAGAACCCTAACCTCCGTTGGGATCACAGCCTCAACGCCATATGCCATGGCAAAAGGGGTTTAGATTGTGAAAATTATAGGCCCAGCCCATGTATTAGGCCCAAGAAGTGTCGAGCCCATGTAAAATGTAAATATTGAATATAACCCATATATTGAGCCCACCAAGTATAAGTGGGACCATCAACATTAGGCCATTCCCTTAAAAAGGGAGCAACAACCCACTACCTAAAGGGAGTGGGTAGTTATTAAGAGAGTGGGTCATGACCCCATGAACTTAGGCCATGATCCAAGAGCACAAAAATGTATAAATATGGCCATTTGAGCCGGAGTAAGATATGTTTTTGATGTGAGTGAAATTTAACACTTACATTTGGCGCCGTCTGTGGGAAAGAATATTTTTCCACTCACGAGTTTTATTTTTATAAAAAATGGTGTCCACACGGTCAACAAACAATGAAGTCAGATTCGAAGAAGTCATGAGGAGGCTGGAGGCTGTGGAACAAAGAAATGCGGCCCTCGAGCAGCAGAATGCCGAATTGCTCCATTGAGTGATTCAGGGCTCCTTTCCTCTCCAAAATTCCGATCCAGCAGAGTGCACAAATGAGCCAGAGCCCTTTAACTCTCATCACGAGCAGGATGCATCCGCTGCTCGAGGAGATAAAGTTCCAAGGGAAGAGGAAGAATCATCTCACCCCATAACAGGGGGAATGCCAAGGATACAGGCCCCGACCTAGAACGACCTGCACGAAATGGCTGCAAAAATCCAGAGAGAAGTGATGAAAGACTTGAAGTTGCAGACCCCCGACGATCTGGCAATCCACGCGACAACGGATATGACTCAGTCTCCATTCACAGAAGAAATTGAAGCAGCAGAATTCCCGAAGAAGTTTGTACTGCCAACTTTTACACTATATGATGGTACAAAAGACCCGCTTGATCACATCTACCAAGTGCATACCAAAATGACTGTCTATGGAAGAAAGCAAGCACTTTTGTGCAAAGTCTTTTCAACCAGTCTGACGGAGGCACCACTTTTGTGGTTCAGGAAGCAGACTCCTGGATCCATCAGCAATTGGAATGACCTCTGCAGACGCTTTATCGGTCAATACTTCAGCAACCGAAGGCAGAGGAAAACGATATCAAGCCTTTTCACCATGACCCTGGAAAGAGGGGAGAGCCTCAAGAGCTTCTTGACCAGATTCAACGTCGAAATGTCTTCTATCGACGACTGCGATCAGTTGCCAGCGGTAGAAGCATTCCGTATGGCGGTCATCCTAGGAACGAAATTCCACTATTCACTAGTGAAATGACCCCCTGTCAACATCGGTGAGCTCAACTCCAGAGCACAAGGGTATCTCAGAATAGAAGAGGAGGAGGCAGTCAGACACAGAAGAGCCTCTCTGGTAACGGTGGAGGCAAAATCCAAGGAAAGGATGAAGGATCAGCGGCCTCCACGACCCGATCCCACTCGGCAAACCTCATCATCCAGGAATTTAGACAAGCGTCAGCGGACAGAAGAACGAACCACTCCGCTCAAAACCAGCCTTGGAAAGCTCTTCCAAGAAAATAAAAACGAAGGGATTTTCAGACCACCTCTGCCGATCAGACAACCGATGGAGCTGAGGGACATGACCAAGCACTGTGCCTTCCACAGTGAGTATGGTCATCATACAAACGACTGCAGAAATCTCCGAAGACAGGTAGAAGCAATGATCGCCAAAGGGGAGCTTGCAGATTATGTAATGAAGGATCAACCGAGACCAGAAAAACCACACAGGACGCGGCCAGACAGCACTACATCAGGACAACCGGTGAGAGTTATCCATATGATCCAAGGAGGTGAAGAGGCGTTGGAGGACGAAGGAAGTAGAAGGTCCAAGCTTAGAAAAGCGCACAAACTCAGGCGAGTCGGCCAAGTTTGCCAAACAACCCTCCTTCGAGAAGAGTCAACAATAGTGTTCTCAAAGGCCGATATGCAGAATATTCAGACGCCACATGAAGATCCTCTGGTAATCACTCTTCTGGTAGCTAATTTTCTGATCAAACGCGTAATGATTGACCCAGGAAGCAGCACCAATATCATGACAAAATGGGCCTTCGACAAAATCGGAATTGACGTGTCACAGCTTCACCCGGCTCGGATTCCTCTGGCCAGCTTTGACGGACGACGCGTCGAACCGATAGGCATAGTCAACTTGCCAGTATCAATGGCACGCTGAACCTTGAAAGAAGTTTTCGTTGTGGTAGACGTCAAACCGTCTTACAATCTGTTGATGGGACGAGGGTGGATCCATCGGATGCAAGGGGTTCCTTCGACACTCCATCAGGTCATGCGGTGTCTCGACCCAAATGGAGTGGACGTGACAGATATTCCTGGAGACCAAGTAGCAGCGAAGGAATGCTACTCGATATCCATGAAGGACCTGAACCAGAAAAATAAACAAGTGTTGGAGGCGCCAGAAGAGTCCCTGTACAACGAAAAATAGCAATTACAGTCAGACCCTTCCTCAGAGGGTCAGGAGGCTCAGGCAACAACGGAACCCCTAGAAGAAGTGAAAGTTAGTCTGACGGATCACACCAGAGTCACATTCATTGGCTCGTACCTCCAGAAAGAGGAAAAGGACAGGCTGATTCATTTTCTCCAGCTAAATTCAGACGTGTTCGCCTGGTCTCATCTCGACATGCCGGGCATTGATCCCTTGGTTGCTCAGCATAACCTAAATGTTGATCCAAATGTCAGACCGGTAAGGCAGAAGCAGAGGTGGTTCGGGATAGAAAGGAACTAGATCATATCTGAGGAGGTGGAAAAGCTGCTAGAAGCCGGATTCATAAGGGAAGTGAAGTACCCATCATGGTTGTCAAATATGGTGGTAGTCAGAAAGAAGAACGGGAAATGGAGAGTCTGCGTGGACTTCACCAACTTAAACAAAGCTTGCCCGAAGGATTGTTTTCCCCTACCAAAGATTGACCAGATGGTAGATGCCACTTCGGGGTATGACAGACTCTCTTTTCTTGATGCATACTCCGGCTACAATCAGATCCTAATGAGTCAAGCGGATGAGGAGAAAACAACATTTGTTACCGAAGAAGGTACGTACTGCTACCGAGTTATGCCTTTCGGACTTAAAAATGCAGGTGCCACCTATCAAAGGCTTGTCAGAAAGATATTCAAAAATCAGATGGGCAAAACGGTTGAAGCCTACATAGATGACACGGTGGTGAAAAGCATGAGAAAATGCGACCACCTAAAGCACTTGGAAGAGGTGTTCGAGGCACTCCGCAGGTACCGGAAAAGCTCAATCCAGCCAAGTGTTCTTTCGGAGTCTCATCCGGACAGTTCCTCGGACATATAGTCAACCGAACAGGAATCGAAGCCAGCCCATCGCAAGTCAAGGCTCTGATAAGCAGCGAAGAGCCGAAGACGCAAAAGGAGGTCCAGATCCTGACAGGAAGGGTAGCCGCACTGAGCAGGTTCGTGTCCCGACTGACAGACCGATGCAGACCATTTTTCACGGCAATTAAAGGCGGAAAAGGAAGCATATGGGGGCCGGAACAGGCAGAGGCCCTCCAGAAATTGAAGCAGTATCTCCAAAATCCACCGATCCTCGCCTCACCAAATCCAGGAGAACCCTTGCATCTGTACCTTGCCATATCAGCAACCTCGACCAGCGCAGCACTTGTAAAAGATGATAAAAAGTGCCAGAAACCAGTCTTCTTTAGCAGCAAGTCCCTATCCGATGCGGAGACCAGATATACCATAGCGGAGCGAGCTGTTCTATCTTTAATCAACGCAAAGAGGCGACTGAGGCACTATTTTGAGACTCATCCAATCGTGGTACCAACCACCATTCCGATAAGAGCCATCATGTCCAAACCCGATCTGACGGGAAGAATAACCAGATGGGCGCTGGAACTCGGGACATTCGACATCACATATGTGCCCCGCACAGCTATCAAAGGTCAGGCCTTAGCTGATTTTCTCCTAGAGGCAGAGCCAGAGGAATTCCTCCAAGATCTAGATGAACCCGAATGGACGCTCTACGTAGACGGATCAGTTGGTTCAGCTGGTTCGGGAATTGGGCTCAAAATTATAACACCAGATGGAACTCGAATCCAGCAATCAGTGCGCCTGGAGTTTCCCGCCACCAATAACGAAGCTGAGTACGAGGCGCTCCTGGCTGGGCTGCGACTAGCTCAGAGCCTCTGTATTAAAAAACTTCGCATTTTCAGTGACTCACAGCTGGTGGTGAAACAAGTTCAAAACGAGTACGATGCAGGAGAAAAGCTGCAGCCCTATAAGAAGTTGGCTCAGATGGAGCTAGACAGACTGGAGCAGTATTGCCTCAGCCAGGTCCCCAGGGAGGAAAATGAAAATGCGGATCGATTGGCCAACATGGCTTCAATCAATGATCAAGACCTGACCAGAATCGCCCCGATCGACTATCTTGATGTTCCAAGCATCCATCAGTCAGATATGGTGTGCGCAATACCTTGGGAGCCGAGCTGGATGGACCCCATAGCAGAGTATCTCAGGAATGGTACACTCCCAGAGGATAAAGCAGAGGCTCGGAAAATTCGCATGAAATCGGCCAGATATGCCTTGCTGCACGGCCAGCTATATAGAAGATCTTTTGGGGGACCATACCTTCGATGCCTCACACCTTCAGAAGCATTAGCCATAATGAAGGAAATCCATGAAGGGTCATGCGGAAATCACTCAGGGGGACGAGCTTTGGCCCATAAAGTACTAAGCCAAGGATATTTTTGGCCTTATCTTTCCCATGACACCGAAGCCTTTGTCAGAAGGTGCAGAAAGTGTCAATTCCACGGAGATTTCATCCATCCGCCACCAGAACTGCTTAACCTCATATTCAGCCCGCACCCATTTGTGCAATGGGGGATTGATGCAGTTGGACCACTTCCCATGGCTCTCAGATCAGTAAATCAGACACTAATAGCAACTGATTATTTCACAAAGTGGGTCGAAGCAGAAGCTTATTCCAGCATCACTCACAGGCACGTGATCAAATTCATATGGACCAATATCATCTGCAGGTTCAGAGTGCCGAGGGCGATAGTGATAGACAATGGATTAAATCTGGATAACCAGTGGACCAGACAATTCTGTAACGAACATGGGATCCAGTTGAGAACATCATCGGTCGCATACCCTCAAGGAAACGGCCAGGCCGAAAGATCCAACAGAACCATATTGAATACCCTGAAGAAGAAGCTAGAAGAGCATAAAGGAGTGTGGCCTGACAAGCTTCCGGAGGTACTATGGTCTTACAGAACAACATCAAGAGTCCCTACAGGAAAAACACCATTCTCAATGGCGTATGGGACAGAAGCAGTCATTCCAACAGAGCAGGTAGTGCCGACAGCCAGAACAGAGTTGTATCTGGAAGAACTGAACGACCAACAGCTGGTTGATGGACTCGATCTGCTCGAAGAAAAACGAGAACAAGCTGCCATCAGGCTAGCAGCCTATCATCAAAGGGTCAGGAACGCCTTCAACAAAAAAGTCAAAAGACGAGAATTCCAGGTGGGCGATATGGTATTACGAAAGAAGATCGGGTTAATCGGTAAGCTCCGGGAAAATTGGGAAGGACCATACACAGTCACAGAGGTCATAGGACGTGGGGCTTACCGCCTCAGGAATAATGACGGCAATGTGGAACCTAATTCACAGAATGCCTCACGACTGAAGAGGTACTATCCTTGAGATTTATTTCATTCTCAGAATAATTAAACAGAGGCATCTGAGCCTAGCTTCATAGATATCTTTAAAATTTTCCATGTTTGTTATTCTGACTCAGTCAGATGTTATCTTTGTAATTTCATGGGTATAATAAAAGATGGTCATCATTCTTGCAAACAAACAGCCAGACGTTTAAAAATAATTCCTAAGTAATGAGATGACAGAGGCTTATATGCCTGACTCATTCTTTCAGAGGAATAAGTTTAAAAATAATTCCTAAGTAGTGAGATGACAGAGGCTCATATGCCTGACTCACTCTTTCAGAGGAATAAGTTTAAAAATAATTCCTAAGTAGTGAGATGACAGAGGCTCATATGCCTGACTCACTCTTCCAGAGGAATAAGTTTAAAAATAATTCCTAAGTAGTGAGATGACAGAGGCTCATATGCCTGACTCACTCTTCCAGAGGAATACGTTTAAAAATAATTCCTAAGTAGTGAGATGACAGAGGCTCATATGCCTGACTCACTCTTTCAGAGGAACAAGCTTAAAAATAATTCTAAGTAATGATGACGGAAAAGTACATATCCCATTAATAAACAAAAATTGCTGCTTTGTATTACAAAATTGCCTAAAGGGCATGTTACAAAATGGAGCACTACAAAAGGAATATGAAATAGCCTAAGATGGGCCTGAACCACTAAAATCCTTTCCTAAGGAATCTACATGCGTGGTCGGAGGGAAGAATTCTATGGAGGGATCGAGAGGGTCAGCAGGAAGATATCCCTTAAGGAATTCTGTGAAAAGATTCTGAGCATGGCTAGGCTCGGGGCTGGAATATGGCCTCTGTACCCCTAACGCCTTATCCATGGCATCAGGGTCTTTGATTTTCCTCCTTCCTGGATCCTTCTCTCCAACAACAAAGCCCTTCCTCCAGAATTCACCAGCTACAATCCTATTCATGTTTGAATAGTGCTGGTGCATGTCAAGCCCTCCTTTCTTACACATCTCCAATGCTGACTGAGAGATGCCGAATTGGTGTTGAAGAGTCTTATGGTCAGATGTCAGCTTCTCCTTCTCACTGGATAGCTTGGCATTTTGCTCTTTTGCTTGAGCCAGTTCTTCTTCCAACTGAGCAACCCTGGATGGGAGGTCTCCTAGCTGAGCTCTCAGCTCTTTCTCCTGATCGTCCTTCTCAGCTAGGTCGGCTTTCAGACGTTCAAGCTCCTTCACACCCTCCTCGTGGGCAAGGCATAACGCATTGACGCTGAAAAGAGCCTAAGAAGGAAAATGCAAGGCAAAATGGGTCAGTAATATATACAAAAGTAGGAGTATAACATAAGATTAAACAAAGACATACCCCCAGTAACAACCCCGGAGTTTTACGCACAATGCGGTCAGGGTCAGCATCCCTCTGTGCCTCAAGCTCCTCTGGCGTCCAGAGCCCCTGCGCCCGAGTTATCATGGCAGCCATGGAAGTGAGGCTGGAGGTAGACTGATCAGAAGAAGCAGAACTCTTCTCCTTACCCTTACGCTTCCTCTTCTTACTGGATCTCTCTTCCCCCTCCGATCTGGTTCGGACAGAGGAAGTATGAAGCATTTCATGAATAGTGGTCTGTACAAGTGCAGACCCAGAAGCATCACCCATCAAGGCGACGGTCACAGCCTGAGGATCAGGATCCAGAGGCATCTGTCCTTGACCAGTTGAGGGTGCAGCCAGTTCCTCCATATCATCATCGTCATCTTCAATCACTGGTCTGATCGGATCCATCATGATCTTGTACTTGGCTCCTAACCTGGATATACCCTGCAAATTGGCAGGAATAAGTAGGTCAGCGCATGACATACGGTCCGACCAGACCTTGGACTTTAATAAAGAAATACGGGCTTCTACATCCTGAGCCACTATATCTGTATCCCTATAAACTAAAGACTTGTAAACAAAATCCGCCCTGAGCTGGTCGCATCCGGAACAGAGGCAAGATTCCTTATGAATAAACGAAAAAGAAAGAAGGGCTAGATGCTTGAAAACACAGGGATCGGCCATCTCCTAGAATAGGGGTAAAACCAAGCCCCCTTTACCAAAACCATCCTCTCCTTCCAGTACTTCTCTGTTTTCTCAGTCCCTTGGCAGATCGCCCGACCCTTGAATGGATAGAAGTTGTACCTCCCCTCACAATCTTTCAGACCCACAATCTTATAGCTAAGCAGAAGATCTGCCAGACCCAAGGATAGCTTTTTCTCTCTGTTAATCAGGATTAACATGGAGATTATCCTGAAGAAGTTTGGGTTGACCTGCAAAGGGGCTATTCCTAGGGTGAAGAAGATAAAATGAAAAAGAGGATGAAGAGGAAATCGAAGCATCTTTATCTGAAGGGCCGATAACAACACCTCATCCGGACCCACTCCGTCGCCCAATCTGAAGTCAAGAGAGGGATCGTACTCCTTCAAGATCACCTCTTTTGGGATCCTACAGTCCCTCCTCAGACTTTTAAGGCTCACAGATTTTCTTTTATGCGCTTCAAGTGGTTCTTCCACGAAAGGGGCTGATTCAATGGAGGATCCAACGGGAGCACCAACGGGAGCACCTCCAGGGGCATCGGTCCCAATCGGGTTGGATATGACAGAAGTCCCAATCCGAACAGTATCAGCGACATCTGCCTGGTTATTTATCTCCGAAGCAGTTGTTCCCAAGCCAGGTAGGTCCGGACGACGAGTTAAGGATAGAGGAAGAAGGGAGGATGAAGAAGACGGATTTGCAGAAGGGGGGCTGGGAACCACAGATCCCCCATATTCTTGATGAGTCGCCTCCTCGGTAGATTTTGTGGCACTACTATCAGACATGATGAAAATGACAACTTACACAAAGAACCGGCGAGAAGAAAGAAGAACCTCCGGCAACCAAGGTACAGTCGGCGGTCAAAGTTTGAACACTGCTAAAGATTGCTTACAAGACTTGAAAATGATAGATAATGAAAATGAAGCCACACAAGGATTTATATACACACGGCATGCCAACAGACATCATTAAGGCTGAAGAGGTGCGCCGATTCCCTATGCCTCGAATACAGCGAATCGACGGCCGCCATTATCAAATTTGAAATGACACGTCTTTCCACAATAATGACGCTGACGTCATCAAAAACGGATGTCATCAATCAATTCAATTGAATTCGGGCCAGGCCCATGAACCGTATACCAGACCCGAATGGGGCTAGTGTAGATTGTGAAAATTATAGGCCCAGCCCATGTATTAGGCCCAAGAAGTGTCGAGCCCATGTAAAATGTAAATATTGAATATAACCCATATATTGAGCCCACCAAGTATAAGTGGGACCATCAACATTAGGCCATTCCCTTAAAAAGGGAGCAACAACCCACTACCTAAAGGGAGTGGGTAGTTATTAAGAGAGTGGGTCATGACCCCATGAACTTAGGCCATGATCCAAGAGCACAAAAATGTATAAATATGGCCATTTGAGCCGGAGTAAGATATGTTTTTGATGTGAGTGAAATTTAACACTTACAAGGGGTCTCTCAGATGGGTTGTCAGGGGGTCATTCTTTATGACTAGAGCACTTCAGGTAGCTTTTCGAGCCAGGCCCCTTTGGTTTCCTCAAGTTTTTTAGTAAGGGTGTCGAATATGGTTCGATTTGTTCTTTTAGCCTGTCCATTCCCTAGCAGGTACCCGAGGAAAGATGTATTCGTGTTGATACCATGCTTGACAAAGAACGCTATCACTTCCTTGTTGTCAAGATTTGTCCCATTATCCATCATAATTGTCCTTGGTAGCCCGAATCTGCATATTATGTGGGTCCAAATGAACTTGATGACATGGCTACTTTTGATGGCGAGGTAGGCTTCAGCTTCCACCCATTTGGTGAAGTAATCAGTGACCAGGAGGACATAGGAATTTGATCGAATTACCTTCGGGAGAGGTCCTATGATATCCTTTCCCCATCGGACGAAGGGATATGGGACTATGGTTGGGTGTAGGAACTCCAGCAGTTGATGGATAGCATCCCTGTGCATCTGGCATGACTTGCACCTCAGTACATAGTCCTCGGCATCCCGTGACAAATAGGGCCAAAAGTATCCTTGGGAGAGTATTTTATGGGCAAGGGATCTTCCTCCGGAGTGGTTCCCGTAAGATCCACTATGGATCTCCTGCATCACTGCTCTTGATTCTGAGGGCATAATGCTTTTTAAATAAGGACCCAAGAAGGACTTTCGATAGAGTTCCCCGTTTATGACTGAATATTGAGTTGAATTCCTCCTGATCCTGTGAGCTTCAGCTTTGTTCTCTGGGAGTGTTCCATTTCTCAGGTAATTCATCAAGGGATCCATCCAGCTGGACTCCCATGGAATAATCATCACTTGTGCGGGGTCTTGAATACTTGGCCTGGTTATAAAATCTACCAACACAACCCGGGTCAGGTCCTCTCCAGCTGAGGATGTCTGACCGGCTAGGTGGTCAACTACAGAGCTAAGCACTGGGAAGATTTAGCGTGCTCTTCCAGTCTGTCATCATCTTCCTGGTTCTGAGATTGGTCGAGCGCCGCTGCCGGAGGGGTAGACGGTGGTAGAGCCAACCTTGCCATAAGCTTTGCATTCTGTTTCTCAAGAGCTTAGCTACGTTCCTTAGTGGCTATCAGGCATTGCAGGATTTGCTCAATGGTTTGAGGACCTTCTACACGAGTATCTCCGGTGGTCGGAACATCCACTTGCGAACGGGTGACCGGCATGTTTGTTTGAGAAATAGTGGGTCAGTTTGAATGGAGATTTAGAAGATGGTAAAAAATAGAAACAAGCTCTCAGATCTTCAGATTGAATAAAACAAACTCAGCTTAACAAGATGGGAAGAAGGAGATGATTTTCAAATCTCCAAGAACAGATCCGAAAAATCAAGAACTCTTTGTAGTTTTCTCACAGACGGCGCCAATGTGTAAATGCCAAAAAATAGACAACATAAGAATAAAATACTTTATTTAGATTTGTTTTTTCTTATATACATTCCCTTTTTGGGCTTTGAGCCCATTAGGGAAACATTTTCTTGCTTACATCATTTTTGTCTTTTTGCCACATAACTCACTTGTTCCTCAAGCTTGTTATAGAATATTTCATGAAATAGACCTTTGGGATAGGCCTTCCCTTCGAGCTCCTTCCTTTGGGCTAGCGGGCTCTTCCTTTACTGGGCTTGGCAGAATCCACATGTACAATTGTATGTAATATGATATTCCTACTCATGATAGTAATGATTAGATTGAGTTAGTGAAATGATGTGGTTTTACATGGGTGAGTGAATTAGTGAAATTGAAACTGAAAAGGACAACCTTGACCTATAATCACATACACACATTCACTATGGGAAAAATAGTTGATCTTTTAATATGTAGTTGTAAATAATTTTGCCACAAAAAAGGGGAAATGGGGTGTTGATATGGATGGAATGGTGAAAATTTAAAAATTTATTATGAAAAAAATATATAATAAAATGCAAAAAGCAATTATTTGAACTGATGAGCATAAATCTCATGGAAGAAGCTCGACCCCAGTTTGTCGGGACTAAAAAAACTCGCTGAAAAATATAGAGCTTAGAAAGACAAAAGGAGATAAAAGTGGAAAGATGGAAAGATGAGATTTTACGAAAAAAATGGCAAAGTTTGATCAATAAAGTAGAAGAATAGAAATTGAAATACCATAGGATAATGTTCACGAGAACACGGAAGGTTGTTTGGATTGGGAGTAGAGAGTAACAAAGTCATTTTAATGGGGACCATTCATGACACGAAGCTCGAGATAGTTATTGTTCAGTAGTGAGTGGGAATATTTGCATTCATATTATCTTCTGCATTGTATCATAACTTAATTAACTTGCGTGTGAACTCATGAATGCGTGATTATAGAGAACTGAGATGTTTGTAGGTACCATCACTGGAAACCTTCACGAGACTTCACTCGTCCAGGGGTTTAAAAGGCTTATTATACGTGCTAAGTGTAATCGTCGACCCTCACGAAAGTAAGGAATTAGGTTATATTATTTATATTAAAAATTATCACAAAAATTTTTCTCTGAGTTCATTGCTAAAGAACTAGCAATATGTAAGTTTGGGGGTGTGATAGTTATCAATTATTAGATATTTTGACCCCTTAACTCACTACAGTTACGTCATTTCATTTCTTTACTTGGTAGTTTTATGTTGTTTGTGTGTTAAAGCATGTTTTAGGAGCTTAACGAAGAAATGGAGCTAACTTCGGTGAATTAACCAAGTACTTGTTCTTTCTATCCAAGAGGAGAGTCAAATAAGCATTTTGAGACAAAAATGGCTCTCAGAGGGAAAAAATGGCATTTTCAAAAGCCGTCATCTACAGTAAAAAGTCTCGTGGAGTCAAGATGGTCATTTTGGCATGATTTCGGAGAAAAGTGGTTTCCATAAAAATACCTAAGCCTAACTTATGCCTACAGAAGCAAAAGGTGCCTAGAAAGTGAAAAACTACGCATGAGTTACGCCTGACCCCTACGCCTAAGGCATAGGTGCGGTGTAACACCCCACATTTTCCTTTTTCTTTTCTGAAATTATTTTCCAAGTGTTAACGTTTTGTGACATCACTTATTCATGACATCTTGTGTATTATTGGTGCATGTAAATTTTTCACGTTTACGTTTTGGACTTAGCGGGACGACTTCGTGGTATTTCATTTCCGGCCTTGTAGATTTGAGTGTCGCCAACGACTACGTGGGTTCGTGCAACATTTTTCCGTTGGAGCTTCGGTAATCGTGTTACATTCCTGAAAGTGTTACCCTAGTTTAGTATAGACGTTCGGTGTGGCACTTATGTGAATTTATTGTTATATTTTCATGTTGTAAGTGATAAGAATAGTTAGAAACGATTTCGGGAAAGAAATAACCGAAGGGTAAATGAGTATTTTCATATTTGGAGCACTTAATGAAAAGTGTGGAGATTTAGCTAAGTGTTGGTGTATGAATGGCATGTTGGTAATTAGAGAGGATGACAAGGGGTAGAAGGGTAATTAAGAGGCATGATGGCACTCTTGTAATTAACCCTAAGTTGAGAATAATTTGGTCATTTCCCCATTTCAAGTGGTGTCTCATTCCTAGCCCTTGATCTCATTCTCCCATCTTTATTCTAAGCCCTTGGATAATAAGGACTTGTTTGGAAAATTAATGGATTTTATGTGTGGAGTAATAAGTCTTCCAATGGCAAGACTTATTCCTAGCTCTTGGATCCTTTTCTTTTTTCCCCATCTTTGTTTTGGGTAATTGGATGGTGAGTGGGAAATCTCTATACTTGTGTGTGTGTAGTTGTATGTCATCTGGCAAGACTTTCTCATTTCTTCTCCCTCTTATTTCTTTTTCACTTACAGGTGGATTTGATCACCTTAAAGTGGGAGTTTGGTGTGGCCATCAACATGGAAGATGTTCATGGTGTCCTTCTCTTTGGTTTGAGCCAAGGATTAGTAAGTGTTCTTCCTTCCTTGTGTATTTTTCATCCAAACCCTAGTTTAGGATTTTTTGTTGGACAACTTGATGATTCTTGTTTCCCTCTTGTGTTGGAGCTTGATTCATGGTCAGGGGGATATGGTAAAGCTTTCCACCGGTTTGCTCCTTGGATTTTGGTTGGGGAAGAGCTAAGGTTTCATAGGCCTTGCCTAGTGGTTATGCTTGTTCTTCAAGAGGTAGGGGAAAACTTTCTAACTAGTCATCTTATGATTATGTAGTAGGGTGAATTTGATTCTAGGATTCCTAGCCTTAAAATGAAATTGCTAAGTGTATCCTTGAAAATATGAAGTTAGGGTTTGAGCATGTTATGTGGATTAATCTTGTGTATGGACTACTTAATAATGAAATTGCTAGGAATATGATGCATGCTAGTTTGAGTGATTATTCTTGAGAATTTTCATAGTAAAGTATGCTTGTATGCCTATATATATATGGATATGTATGTGGGTATTGTGGTGTATATGTGTAAGTGTAATTATACATATGTGTATGTGGGTGTTAGGATTTTAGCCTTGGAATGAGATTAGGTCAGCTCCTTTGGTTAGTACCTTTGAGATATATTGGAATTTCATGTCATGTTTGAGATATGATTTGTGATAAACTTGCATGAATTGAACTAATAACACGTTTAATGAATGAAAATGTTATCTTTGTGCACTAAAGGATAACTTGATGATTTAGAATCATGAATGGTGCATGAGAAAGCATATTTATTGATTATTGTTTTAAATGAGATTTAAAAGCATGTTGAATGGTGAAAAACATTCGTGTTGACATTGTGGAAATTTTGTTTATGAATATGATGAAATACATATTTATGTTGTTGCATGGCCCATTGAGACATATTGCATATAGGTTCACCTTTTGAAGAGAGAAATCAATTGGTGTTAAGTCGCAACTGGGTTGTGCATCCATCTTTGGATTATAAGTCGCAACTGGGTTGTGCATCCATTTTTGGATTTTGTATTCGAAGTCGCAACTAGGTTGTGCATATGAAGTCACAACTGGGTTGTGCATCCGTTTTCAGATTCCGAAGTCGCAACTGGGTTATGCAATGAGTTTCATGGGTTGAGAAGATGTACCATGAGGTATGTGAGTCACATTGTATTTGAGTTGCTAATATGTGATTTATGTTTCCATATGGATCATGAAATTATCCTATATGGTTTATGCGCATGTTTAATGTGAAATTTGAGATATATAATTCACATGTTATTAAAATGCTCAAGTGAAATTGAAGGATGTGAAAACATGATTTGCATGCCTTGTTTAAAGTATAATGTGAGACAAATACTTATACTTCTTGTTATGTGCTTATATACTTTAGGGGGTGATAGGAGTTGGTTTAAGGGCTTTCTTGTGATAAGTAAAGTTGGTATAGTTTATGATATTGGTTGATTGTGTATGATGACCTAAGTGATATGGTTTTAAATGTGGAATTGAGGTTTGAAAGAATCGGAAGAGGTTTTGATTTGAAACTAGTTGGTTTCGTGGAAACGGCCACTAGATTCCCTTTAGCGATCTTAAGGAATGGAATGTTATCGGAGTTGTGATCATTCTAGGTTAAGTCGTTATAGGGTTATGAGTTTGAATGTGAAACGAAGTGTGGTTGGGTTAGAGTTAGTGCCTTGTGTATAGTCACTTGCCCTTTCCTTCGAGTAGCTTTTGAACTCCGGTTCTTTACTCATTTGCTCCATTTGAGCGTCTACAAATACGCTATGGTTTTTCCGTTGGTTTCAGTTTGTTTCCCCGAAAATGGATTTTTCATAAGATTTACGTCTGAGTCTATTCGGTCTTTAAGTGATTTCGCCTACCCCCGTGATGCCGACAAAAATTTTGAGTTTTAAAATGGTTTTAAAGTCACGAAATAAAAGATTTTGGCCTTTGAAAGTCGGCGGTGTCCAAAACGGAGACTGGGGCAAGACGGTTAGTTTTATGGATTTTCAAGAAAATATTTTTGATAAAACTAAACCGAGATAAATTGATATTTTCTCATTTCTAAAGTTCCTAAATGAGTTAAGGCCTTTGTCCCATGTTTCATAAGTGTTTAAAGTGGTTTCGGGTCATTTTTATAATTTTCTAGACCTGTGTAGTCGACTAAGCCATTCCTATAATCGACTGGGGATTTAAATACTATTTTCACAAATTTTTAGTGAGTTTTGACTTAGAGTAGTCGACTGGAACTCTTGTGTAGTCGACTACAGCCTCATGCGTAGTCGACTAGGTAATTCAGTCATGTTTCGACCGTTTTCAGAAATTCATTTCTCTCACCTCGTAACTCAGGTTGAGATCCCGTTTGTTCCTATGTCTTATTCTAGGTACAAATTTTATAGATAAAATTTAAAATAATTTATTTACACTTGAAATGATTGTTTTACCCTTGGTGAAAGAGGGTGTAACACCCCGCTTCAACACTTGGTATAATATTGTCCGCTCTGGGCCCAGCCCGCACGGTTTTGTTCTTGGGCTCCTCCCAAAAGGCCTCATACCAATTGGAGACAACACTGCACATATAAGCACATCCCCAGACCTCTACCCGGGCGATGTGGGACATCACAATCACCCCCTCTTGGGACCCAGCGTCCTCGCTGGTGTTACCCACGGGCTTGTGCATGCACCCACACTTAATTCCGGCCGGGCTCTGGCTCTGATACCAATTGTAACACCCCGCTCCAACACTTGGTATAATATTGTCCGCTCTGGGCCCAGCCCGCACGGTTTTGTTCTTGGGCTCCTCCCAAAAGGCCTCATACCAATTGGAGACAACACTGCACATATAAGCACATCCCCAGACCTCTACCCGGGCGATGTGGGACATCACAATCACCCCCTCTTGGGACCCAGTGTCCTCGCTGGTGTTACCCACGGGCTTGTGCATGCACCCACACTTTATTCCGGCCGGGCTCTGACTCTGATACCAATTGTAACAACCCGCTCCAACACTTGGTATAATATTGTCCGCTTTGGGCAAAGCCCGCACGGTTTTGCTCTTGGGCTCCTCCCAAAAGGCCTCATACCAATTGGAGACAACACTGCACATATAAGTACATCCCCAGACCTCTACCCGGGCGATGTGGGACATCACAATCACACCCTCTTGGGACCCAGCGTCCTCGCTGGTGTTACCCACGGGCTTGTGCATGCACCCACACTTAATTCCGGTCGGGCTCTGGCTCTGATACCAATTGTAACACCCCGCTCCAACACTTGGTATAATATTGTCCGCTTTGGGCCTATTGTGATGTCCCACATCGCCCGGGTAGAGGTCTGGGGATGTACTTATATGTGCAGTGTTGTCTCCAATTGGTATGAGGCCTTTTGGGAGGAGCCCAAGAGCAAAACCGTGCGGGCTGGGCCCAAAGCGGACAATATTATACCAAGTGTTGGAGCGGGTTGTTACAATTGGTATCAGAGTCAGAGCCCGGCCGGAATTAAGTGTGGGTGCATGCACAAGCCCGTGGGTAACACCAGCGAGGACGCTGGGTCCCAAGAGGGGGTGATTGTGATGTCCCACATCGCCCGGGTAGAGGTCTGGGGATGTGCTTATATGTGCAGTGTTGTCTCCAATTGGTATGAGGCCTTTTGGGAGGAGCCCAAGAACAAAACCGTGCGGGCTGGGCCCAGAGCGGACAATATTATACCAAGTGTTGGAGCGGGGTATTACAGAAGGGTACTTCAGCTTTCAGTTTTTATTGGCATTGTTCGATATCGTTTTAAAAAATGCATATCTCTTGCCTCGTGGCTTTGATTGAGGTCTTGTTTGTTTCTAGGGTCTGACCTATGTCCAAATATTTAATATAAAATTTAAACTCATTTATTTTCATTTGAAATGACTATTTTACCCTTGGTGAAAGAGGGGTACTTTAACTTTCTATTTGGATCGGCGTTGTTCGATGCCATTTTCAAAAATTCATATCTCTCACGTCAGGGCTTTGAATTTGGTTCCATTTGTTTCTATGGATTAACCTATGTCTAAATAGGTGGGATAACCTTTGAAAGTTTTCCCTTTAAATGACCATTTTACCCTCGGGCGAACATATGACCTTTGAGTGGTCGGTGTGATGGATTATTCAATCCTTTTCACTTCCTTTTGGTTTTTGGAAACCTTTATGACTTCCCTTAGGTTGAAGTGACTATTTTACCCCTATGTTGGGTTTACGAATGTCGGTGGTGACATGTGAGGTGATTGATAATATGTGTTGATACTGATTTGAGGTTTTGGAGCTCAGTATGCTCGTGGCCTAGGAAGTGTGAGTGTTATCCTTCCTAGAGTGTCATGAATAGGAGTGTTTCTCCCATGATTTGGTGATAGTGTTGTGTTGATTATCAGTGTGGGACTGACGGGTACGAGTCGTAGTGATCTATGAGGGGGTTTGTACTACGTATCTTGTATTGGTTGTATATCTCTATATGTATATATATACGTGCATATATATATATATAGGTGTGAGTTATTACATGTTGTGATATAGTTTTACTATGGGTCCGTTTGGATATCCTATTTTTTGTTTTTTTTTTACTGTTCACCCATTTCAAAAACAAAAACACGTTTGGCAAACGCGTTCACTGTTCATTTTTTTTTTTGCCCAAAAAACTGTTTTCTGTGAATAGTGGATAAAAGTGGTGAAAACACCAAATACAACTTTTAGTTGTTTTTTGAGTTTTTTCATTATTTAGGGTGTCACCTCCGCCACCGCCCCCACCACCAACCACTACTACCGGCCACCACCGCCCGCCGCCGCCGCCCGCCGCCAATATTATTTTATTTTTCAATACAAATTTTGATCCAAACGCTTTTTGTTTTTATTTTTTTTGGTTAAAAAACAAAGACAAATACAAATACAGTTTTTATATTTGAAGACAAAAAACAAATACAAAAACAAGGGTATCCAAACGCACCCTATGTGCTAGTTGCCCTATTTGTTGATGCATGTTAGGGGACTAGGGGGATGTATTTCCGGGGTATCGTATTGGCGTGAGTGTCATGTGGGACGTTTGACCGACCTAGGGTAGATGCATGTACATGGGTTGGTTTTTACTCAACTTCAACGGTCGTAGGATGTGACAGTTACGATTCTTTTCTCCTACGGGGCTTTGATGAGCTCACCCCGGTATTCGATTATCTGGCGTCCCAAACACCAGTTTGCAAGAAAGGTTTCAGCTACGGACAACTTGGAGTGCAGGATGGCTTGTGGCACGGATGTTGTTACGAGAATTGGGACATTCGTACGTATAGTTGTTCCTTTTCTTTTCCTTTACTTGTCCCTTGTATTGGGACTGTTGTTATATTTTTACAGGAGCCAGTCTGTTAGCATATCCCTTCCTTATATTGGCATCGTTACATCATTATATAGATGTGTTCTTTTGGCACCTCGATGTGCCTTGTATCTAATTTGGTTTAGCTTCCACTTGGTTTTGTATAGAATTTTTGTTATTAATAATATTCCATTCATTTTCCTGATGTTGATATTCTTAATTGGTCGCTCATTTTATGGATCACGACCCCAGATTCCTCGAATGTCCCGGTTCGGGAATCTTTGGAAATTTGGGGCGTGACATACGGCAAGTTCTGGCTAAAATGTCTGGTTTAGCCCGTTTTTTATTCTAAGATGCGTCGACAACTCTTCCATCTCAAAGTGCGTGCACCACACATCATGTACATCAAAGAATAGGGTTTGAGTGATTGCTGGTGAAATTACCAAGAAGGACAACTCTTTACATTTTTCTATATATACAGGATCCTATATCAGTGTTAGGGGGGTTCATAGAGCTTTACACACGTTCAACTTCAGAGCAGCCTCTGAAGTCATATATCTTCATAAAAGATAAGCCATATTCAGATCTAGAGATCCGGAAAAGAAGACCATGAAGAGAGTGTTTATATCAGCAATTCATTCACCTTCCACCATGACCAACTAACTCGGTATCTAGGATTTTCTAGCAAAACCATAGCCAAGTAATGTAGTTTTTCATTATTTTTAATTATAAGGAGGGGAAACTGTTGACCATATTGTGATGATTGTAGTAAATAAGAGATCGTTTTGATTTTTAATATAAAATTCTATACTTGTTCTAAATTCTTGTCTTAGATGGAATGAATATAGTATTTTACACAACCATGATTATTCAATATGGGCTGGAACTCGGATGCTTAATTTATGGTTTTCTACACAATGGTGGTAATAAAACATGAAACCCTATGTTGACACAGGCCATGCCTTAGCGATTTGAGAAAGACATGCTTTAGTTTATTTTCATGTATTAGGAGTGGATTAGAGTCATTTAATTGGCATGTACTAGTTGGGTCAGTCATGAGATGGGTTGTCACAATCCGGTTGATGGTAATCCTTTTTGGGGTCGTATTTAGCTATTTGTGGTACAACCTGATTCACATTTTATGGATCGCCTTCTTACAATTGTTACATTGATGAACCATATTATGCGGTTAGTGGTGGAGCGATGAAAACCCTAGTTTTCTCTCTCATCTGAATTACAAACCAATTTACTTTGTTTTTTAGATAATTTTAGTTAAAATAGATAATTTTGTCTCTGGCCACCCAAACCAAACAACTTTGCAGAAATATAATTCGGTATTTTTGAACTATGAAAGTGAACAATCTAGTCTATATGGGATCGATATCCCTTAGTCAAGTTGTTGTTATTCTACAATTGATACGTGCGTTTGCGTAGGGTAAAATCTAGCGCTATCATAAGAGGTTGTTTTTAACAATTATTTTTAGCACCCCTGACAATACATCAGCCCCCTACGCTTTAAGCATAGGGTAAATCGTAGCTTTTCACTTTCTGGCCACTTTTTACTTCTGTAAGCGTAGGCTTAGGCGTAAGCATTTTTTTTAAAATCATTTTTTTCCGCAACTGCGTCAAAATGATCATCTTAAATCCACGATACTTTTTCTTGAAGTGACGACTTTGGAAAATGTCATTTTCGCCCTCCGGGAGATAACCGCTCACTTTTGCATTTCACTTGTATTCTTCACTACTTAAATACTTGATTTTGCCTTTGTCGAAGCTTGTAGATGTTGTTGAAACCAAAATTACCTATCTAACACCCAACATATTTATTGTCTAGAACATGTCATAAATAAACAATTCTCAAAAGTGTTCTTACAATCTCCCCCTTGGCATTTCTGAGACAAAATCATGTTTTACAATATAACCTCACAAATAACAACATAACATCTGTACCTATGAACACACACCAACAAACATAGATATAAATTGTCACATTGCTTTCATGACGATCTATCAATCCTATAACCACAATACTGAACAAACCATTAAACGGAAGTGTGGAAAATAGATATAATGGTCATAATAATAACATAACAACAATGCAATCATAATGACCATCAAATATACTCCTTCTCCCCCTAAGAATATACTCCCTCTTACTAAAATATTATCCCTTTTAACCAAACAATCTCTTTCCCCCTTAATAAATACATCTCCCTTTTTTTGTCACTGAAATGACAAGAAAAGATATATCTCTCAAAACATAGGGAAAAGATAATAGAGGAGACTCTAGAGAATCTATGACCAAGCACTAAATATGAAGATAAAGTACTATATAAGATTATATTCACATTCTCGAGTAACAAATATCTCTATAATGCATGACCCTACTCCTAAATGTCATGAATAAAAAACAACGAAAATATTTTTATTTTGAAATATGTGAGCAAGGCAGTAGAGACATCAAGCTAAACATAACCACATCATATTCTCATATCTAACTCGGTAGTTCAAATAAATTAATCTTTTGCACCATTTCACCTTATCCATTTTTATCTTTCTAAGCTCCAAACTTTCCAACGAGGATTTTTAGTCCCAACCAACTGGGCCCGAGCTTCTTCCTTGGGATTTATGCTCATTCTCTTCTCCCCTTTTTACGCGAACACTTAATGCTTACTGAGGCAAGAGGCCTGATTACTCAGATCGATGAACTACTTTTTGCATTTCAATAATTTAAATAACTCGTTCTTTCCTCCTTTCAACATTATCACAACATTTATAAACATGAAAAAGGTATTGTCTTCTCCCCTTTTTACGCGAACAATTAATGCTTACTGAGGCAAGAGGCCCGATTACTCAAATCGATGAACTACTTTTTGCATTTCAATAATTTAAATAACCCATTATTTCCTCCTTTCAACATTATCACAACATTTATAAACATGCAAAAGGTATTTAAAAACATAGATCAATCTAGCATAACTCAAGAACCTTCATATCACTTCGGGTTAAATGAAAAGATTAATAATTTCATCAGGCATTAAGATCATCTCCGAAGTAAAACATGCCTCTAAGACTAAGATTTTTAAGCATAAAATAATCATTCCAAGTAAACATACAAAATCTTAGGTCAGGCTAATACCTCTACTCCCATATGCATAATTAGACAAGTAAATATGAGAATAGAGTAAAATATGACAACTGTGTGTACTCTAGCCAAGCTCATTATTCCAAAAAAATTCATTTTATGATTTTTATTTATTTTTATTTTTAAATGCATGCATGAATAAAAATTATACAAATGCATGATTATTTATTAATTATAGAAAAATAATGCAATGTGTTCCTAGAATGATAAATAATATGAAATTTATTCTAAAGAAAGCATACCAATATATTTCCTAAGACTAACATGTTTTTAAAAATCTAATGATTTTGTAAAAATATTTGCCAACTGAGAATCTGTGGATATAAACTCTAGAGACACTATACCATCTTCAACAAGATCTAGAATGAAATGATATCGAATATCTATATACTTAGTCCTAGAGTGTTGAACAAGATTTTTAGAAATATTTATTGCACTCATGTTATCACAAAACACATTCATCGTTCCTTGAGAAAAATCATAATCCTTCAACATTTGTCTCATCCACAACACTTGAGTACAACAACTACCAATTGCTATATACTCAGCCTCAGCAATGGAAAATGTAAGAACACTTTTAAGTATTATTTATTTATGGCATGTTCTAGACAAAAACCATGTTGAGTGTTAGATAGGTTATTTTGGGTTCAATGAAATCTACAAGCATCGACAAAGGCGAAATCAAATATTGAAGTAATGAAGAATACAAGTGAAGTGCATAAGTGAGCGTATTGATTAAAAATGTCTCCTGGAGGGCAAAAACAGCATTTTCCAAAGCCGTCACCTAAAGCAAAAAAATTCGGGGAATCAAGATGGTCATTTTGGTGCAGTTGTAGAGAAAAGTAATTTCCATGAAAATACCTACACCTGACCTACGCCTACAGAAGCAAAAAGTGCCTAAAAAGTAAAAATCTACGCATGAGTTACGCCTGACCTACACCTAAGGCGTAGATGCGACGGCATGATTTTAAAACCGTAAATTTTCCTTGTTGCCCTAATTTGTTCGTGGCTGCGACTTTATCCCTTTATGCACTAAATATACACATATACATCAGAATATAAGGTTTATCTCAGTGGGGTGTGAAATTACGAGAAAGGGCAAACTTATGGTTTGCTTCATCATTGTCTATAAATACCAAGGTATTCTACAGATGGGAGGCATCCTTTGAGCCATTGAGAAATCTCTGCAAGTTTTCTACATATTCATATTCTTCTATAGAGATAGAAATAGTGAGAGAAAATATAATTTAGTGATTATTCTAGTTCTTTCTTGTTTTGGAGTTGATTCTATCGTGTTTTTACAACGACGATCTTATGCACGATTGAATGACCTAGATTCTGAAAAATCTACACACCATTGATTGCAACTAGATTGCATTGATCCATTTTAAGAAGCAGAGTCGTTTGAGTGCGGAGATCGAAGTAGAAGGCTTCGTGGTGATTTGATCCATTGAGAAGCGGAACCGTCTAAGTACGAAGATCGGAGCGAGAGCTTCGTGGAAAGTGAGTGAATCTAGACTTTCAGACGTCGAGTGAAGAACAACAAATTACAATGGTTGTAAGTTATATTTTCATAGAGTTTGTACAAATTCTCTGATTCATAGTGCATCGATACCCGAGTGTATCCGTGGTTTTTACTTGGAGTCTTTCCAAGGTTTTCCACGTAAAAAATCTATGTGTCTTCTTATGATTTATTTTCTTCACTTATATTCACAATTGCTTGATTTATCTGATTAGAATATTAGGGTTTGTGATTGATTAAAATTAAATTTTCGCTAGATAATTTTAATTGATCGTAAAATCGACTGAAAGCCTATTCACTCCCTCTCTAGGCTAGTTTCATTCATCATCTATGTAATTTCAATTGGTATCAAAGCGTGGTTGCCCCGATTTAGGTTAACTACCTAGGGTTAAATTCTAAACTTAGACGATGGAGATGCCTCGTGAAGGAGGTTCCATATCTAGGTCCTTGTTGTTTGATGGATCGAATTACACATATTGGAAAGCAAGAATGAGAGCATTTTTAATGTCGTTAGATGAGAGAGCTTTGAATGTTGTAGAGATAGGATATTCACCTCCTACGGTGAAACATGATACGACTAATGAAGTTAAAGCAAAATCGTTGAATGAGTGAACTGTTATTATGGAGAACAGTGCAAATTGGAATTCAAAAGCTTTGAATGCATTGTACAATGCGGTGACCCCAAGTGAATTTAAGAGAATCGCTATGTGTGAGATTGCCAAAGAAGTGTGGGATATTCTCCAAGTGACCCATGAAGGAACTTTAAAGGTCAAACAATCAAAACTTTAAATTTTGAATTCTTAATTTGAACAACTGAAGATGGAGAATGATGAAGTTTACGCTGACTTTGAGGCAAGACTAACCGATATTGTCACAGGTTGTCATAATCTAGGTGAACCTATTCCTGATACAACCATAGTGAAGAAAATCCTTAGGTCTTTACCTGAATGTTTTCGATCTAAGGTTACTGTCATCTCAAAGGTTATGAGTCTTAAAGAAATTAAAGTTGAAGAATTGGCAGGGAACTTAAAATCTTATGAAATGAAGATGTTTAAAAATTCCCCTAAGAAGGCTAGTGGCATAAAAAAGAAGAGCATAACTCTCAAAACCACTAGGGATGATCGTGTTGAATCAGATGGAGAAAGTGAGTTGAGTCTGACTAATATTGCCATGTTTTCTAAGGGTTGAACAAATTTGTTAAGGCTAAGCAGAGTGGCCAAGAACAAAAATTTGGAGATAAATTGAGTGAGTCTAGAAGTAGAAATAAGACTCAAATTCGGAAAGACAAGTCTAATCCTAAAAAGAAAAAACCCCAATGTTTTTAATGTCAAGGATATGGTCACATAGCTACAGAGTGTGCAAACACTTTGAACAAATCCAAAGGATTAGTTGTTAGTTGGGATGATGAATCTGATAATGGATCAGCTAGTGATGTAATAGACTCGGAGATAAGTGATGATTCTGAGAATTTCATCGTGTTTGTTGCTCAAAGCAAGGAGGTTAAAGAAGTTGCTACAAGTTGGGCGATGTCTGGAGAGGAAGATTCTAAGTGAGATGAAGATTATGATGACACACTTCAAGAGTCTTATGACAAATTACTTGATAAGACCACACAATTTCACAAAAATCACATGAAACTGTTGACTAAAAATCTTAGCATGGACAAAGAATTAAATTCTTTAAAAGACGAATTAGTAAATAGTGCTCAAAGTTTAAATCTCCTACAAACTCAAAAGGCCAAATTGGTTGAGGAATAGTGCTCAAACTCACTTTGTCACTCAACACTCGAATTTGATCTTGAACACGATCTCCATGTTGAATTCTTTATTCCTTCATCGATCGCAAAGTCTTCCCTCTTAGCTTTGAACACCTTGGTCGAATGTGACCTTTGACTCCACAGTGGTGACATAAAGGAACAAACCTATGAACTTCATCAGTTAACCTCTTAGGATATCTAGAGGTAAAAACTGACTTTCTTTGAAGATCTTCTTTCACAAAAGATTTAGCATTACAATTCTCCCGATAAGAACTAAATGCTACTTGGGAAGCTTTTACTAAGGTGGTTTTCGACACAACGTTCAAATTATATGATACTCCATCAAAACCCAGTCCCTTTGTATTTCCTGCAGATTTTCCCATACTCAACATATGATTAAGCTTAAGAGTTCCACTAGACCATTTATGAATAGTTGAGTTAGTAACCTTCAACTCCTTTTCCAAATTTCTAATCTTGGCAGATTTCTCCACTAATTCCTTCTTGAGATCATCAACTATCTTCAAAGCCCGAGTCACTTCAGACTTATACAATTCCTCAACCAATTTAGCCTTTTGAGTTTGTAGGAGATTTAGAGTTTGAGCACTATTTACTAATTCGTCTTTTAAAGAATTTAATTCTTTATCCATGCTAAGACTTTTAGTCAACAGTTTCATGTGATTTTTGTGAAATTGTGTGGTTTTATCAAGTAATTTGTTGTAAGACTCTTGAAGCGTATCATCACAATCTTCATCACACTCAAAATCTTCTTCTCCATACATCGCCAAACTTGTAGTAACTTTTTTAACCTCCTTGCTTTGAGCAGCAAACATGGTGAAATTATCAGAATCATCACCTACCTCTGAGTCTGTCGCATTACTAGCTGATCCATTATCAGATTCATCATCCCAACTGATAGTTAATCCTTTGGATTTTTTCAAAGTGTTTGCACATTCTACAGCTATGTGACCATATCATTGACATTCAAAACATTGGGATTTTTTCTTTTTAGGATCAGACTTATCTTTCTGAGTTTGGATTTTATTTCTACTTCTAAACTCATCCAACTTATCCCCAAATTTTTGTCCTTGAACATTCTGTTTAGCCTTAACAAATTTGTTCAACCTTTTAGCAAACATGGTAATATCATTTAGACTCAAATGATTTTCTCTATCAGATTCAACACAATCATCCCTAGTGGTTTTGAAAGTTATGTTTTTTTATTTTATGCCACTAACCTTCTTAAGAGGATTTTTTAACATCTCCATTTCATAGGATTTTAAGTTCCCGGCCAATTCTTCAACCTTGATTTCTGTAAGACTCGTGACTTTTGATATGACAGTAACCTTAGATCGAAAACGTTCAGTTAGAGATCTAAGTATTTTCTTCACTATGGTTGTCTCAAGAATGAGTTCACCTAGATTATGACAACTTGTGACAATATCAGTTAGTCTAGCCTCAAAGTCAGCGTAAACTTCATCCTCCTCCATCTTTAGTTGTTCAAATTGAGAATTCAAAATTTGAAGTTTTGATTGTTTAACCTTCAAAGTTCCTTCATGAGTTACTTGGAAAATATCTCACGCTTCTTTGGCAATCTCACATGTGGCTATTCTCTTAAATTCACTCAGAGTCACCGCATTGTACAACGCATTCAAAGCTTTTGAATTCCAATTTGCATTGTTCGTCTCAGGAGCAGTCCACTCGTTAGATGGTTTTGCTTTAAATTCATTAATGGCATCATCATTCACCATAGGAGGTGAATATCTTATCTTTACAGCATTCCAAGCTCTCTCATTTAACGATTTTAAAAACGCTCTCATTCTCGTTTTCCAATAAGCTATCAAATAACGGGGACCTAGATATGGAACCTCCTTCACGAGGTATCTCCATCGTCTACGTTCTGAATCTAACCCTATGCACTTAACCTAAATCGGGACAACCATGCTCTAATACCAATTGAAATTACCTAGACGATCAATGAAAATATCCTAGAGGGGGGTGAATAGGTTTTTTGCGGATTTATTAACAAATTAAAAAATAATTGCGGAAAAGTCAATTTTAATCCAATTCACAAAACCCTAAATCTCAAATAATTACGGAAAAGTTATGAACTTAAATTTTTTAAATGAAACAACATGACAAATAAATACTCACTAAAGCACTTACCCAAAATTTTTCACTTAATAACAAAATAGAAAGTTTAAAGCAATTGATAAAGGTGTAATATGTTAACTTGTGAATGAACACGGTTTTAACATGTAATTCATCTATGCAACACTAGCATCTGGTAGCAATACATCTCTTGACCTTATAAAGTGGGTGACTATCTTGTAATATTTATCATTATGCAATTTTGTATTGTATAATGTGTTCATATAAATTACACAATTAAAATAGTTAATTGATTAGTTATATTTGAGTATGTATTTTTTTCTTCTGAGAAAGGTTATAATAAAATTAGAATTTATTATCAGTAATTGAAGTTCAATAGTTAAATTATATTTGTTGCTTTTGAAATTACCTAGATGATCAATGAAAATAGCCTATAAGGGGGGGATAATAGGCTTTTTGCGGATTTATTGATAAATTAAAAAATAATTATGGAAAAGTCAATTTTAATCCAATTCACAAAACCCTAAATCTCAAATCAAATAAATCAAGCAATCATGAATATAAGTGTAGAAAATAAATCATGAGAAGACACAGAGATTTTTACGTGGAAAATCTTGGAAAGACTCCAAGTAAAAATCACGAATACACTCGGGTATCGATGCACTATGAATTAGAGAATTTGTACAGACTCTATGAAAATAGAACTTACAACCGTTGTAATGCTATTCTTCACTCGACGTCTGAAAATTTAGATTCACTCACGCTCCACGAAGCTCTCGTTCCGATCTCCGTACTCTGACAGTTTCGCTTCTCAACGGATCAAATAACTATGAAGCCTTCTACTTCGATCTCCTCACTTAAACGGCTCCGTTCTTCAACGGATCAACGCAATCTCATTGCACTAGATGGTGTAGTGATTTTTCAGCAACTATATCATCCAATTATGCATAAAAAACTTTGATATAGAAGCACAATCGGAGATACATAAACCAAGAGAGAACTAGAAGAAAGATAATCACTCAATAATACTCTTTCACCATATATCTCTGTAGAAGAATATGAATCTATAGAAAACTTGCAGATACCTCTCAAAGAACGTGTCTCATTTGTTGTGGACCTTGATATTTATAGGCAATGTAGAGGAGAAACCCTAATCCGCCCCTTTTTTGTAATTTCACACCAAACTCATTAAAACCCTAATCTCTGGTGTATATAATGTATATAGTACGTACTTTGAGGTGTGAAAGTCGTATACGCATCATAGTATCAAAACATGGGCAAAACGAACATAACAACAGAAATCAGTATAATTTTAGCCATCATTACGCTTTAAGCGTAGGGTCAAGCATAGCTTTTCACTTTCTGACCACTTTTTACTTCTGTAAGCGTAGGCTTAGGCATAGGCATTTTTGTTAAAACCACTTTTCTCCGCAACTGTGCCAAAATGACTGTCTTGAATCCACGATACTTTTTCTTGAAGTGACGGCTTTAAAAAATGTCATTTTCGCCCTCTGGGAGACATTTTTCCTCAATACGCTCACTTTTGCGCTTCACTTGTATTCTTCACTACTTCAATACTTGATTTCGCCTTTATCGAAGCTTGTAGATGTCGTTGAAACCAAAATGACATATCTAACACTCAACATGGTTATTGTCTAGAACATGTCATAGATAAACAATATCAAAAGGATTCTTACAACTTTCATTATTAAGAAAAATATATTAATATAATATTTTTTAGTGGACATTTACTTTTATGAAATGTGTTTAAGATAATTATTTCAAAACTTAAAGAAATTTATTGATGTATTTCATATTATCTCAAACTTTGAATTTATTTATAAAATAATGATTATTTTAAAAAAAATGTATTGAAAAATAAAATAAAATAAAATACTAAATTTTAATATAAACGGGTTCAGGTCGGGTTTTACACAAAACCCAAACCCATTTAAAAACTTACCAAACCCGCCCCATCAGGGGCGGAACCCGGCGGGGTTGGGTTAAATTGTCATCACTAATAATGGGGTCTCAAAGAACTAGAGGGATTTATAAGCATTACATCGATACTACAGGGGGTTAATCACTTGCGACCCTATAATATACACTCATATCTATTGGGGAAATAGTATAAATTCTTTATTTTATTTTTCTAGTTAAATGAATTCCAAACATGGAATTAATTATAATCTAATTTCTTTTTCATTTCCAATTTCAATATTTTAACTTCAATTTTAAAGTTCAAAAAGCTATTTGGTTCGGAATGTTAATTCAATTCTCACTTTTAATAGCATAGAAAACCTTCTAAAAAACCTAAGCGGGTTGGCCTAATTGGAAAAGATTTGAGACTTGGTGCCTCAAGAAGTATGAGGTTTCAAATTCGATTCCCATTAGGTATAAACGATTTGTTAGGGCCACGACCGCGGACATAGTCCGAGCCTTACCGGATTCGTATGGACCTTACACGGGTCCCATGAATTAATCGAAGTGTACGTAAGTTGTCTGAACACCAAAGTTATCAAAAAAAAAAAAAACCCCTCTATAACCATGTAGCTAAAGAAACACCCTCCATAAGGTGATAAAGACCTTAATATTTTCATAATCATATATAAGAATAATTATTCAGTCCTCAATAATGAGAACATTCACACTGTTGATACAAGGTAGTGATAAAAGACGTTTATTTTATTTAAGAATAAAAAAAATTAAAAATAAAACATATTAATTTAATTCACACAATTTGATTATTTTCTTAAAGGCCTTGTACTGTTCTGAAGGCCAAATTTGGGTCCCCTCTTAACCATATTTGTCAAAACCGCGATTCTAACTGGTAAAATCTTACGATTCTATGATTGTGTTACGATCTTATACGATTCTGTATAATTTTATCACAATTCTACTACATTGAAATAATGGTTGGACGGTTAAGCTCTCCATATGAAATGCCCAAAAACTTAATGATTTAGTCCAATATCTCAATATATGGCCTAAATTTATGAAAAAACATTTAAAGGTCCAATATATTAGAAAATTTTAAAATTTCTAATATAATTTAGATTTTTAAATTAATTTTTTTAATTGTATTAATTTTTTTTAATTTTTTTTTAAAAAATTAATACGTGTAGGTAAATCTTACCATTATGCCTAAACTCCCAACTGTGAGAGTCTTGCTCTTAACTGAAACAAAATGGGTCCGAGCCATATTTAGCAGTTGGTGATTTTGTGTGGTTATTAGGCCTCTTCTTTAGTGGGCCACCATAGCCCAGTTTTGGGAAAAATAAAAAATAAATTCATTTTTATTCACTTGCATCATGTATATAAATAAAACAAACAAAGTTGATTTGAATTTACCAAAGTCCTAATAAATAGCGGTACCAGCTCCTTACTTCCAAATTCTCCATAGAGGTAAGTGTGTGTGAGTTTATATTTAATTTTAAAATAAAAATTAAAAAAGAAATAGATTTGAACTTTTTTATTTATTTAAAAAGTAAACAAGAATAAAATATATTGATCTCCTTTCATATTTATTTCGATTAAATACAACTGTTATAAGCGATTTTTATTATACTTGGTATCTTAATATTCTGCAATAACATCAAAATCCAACTTAAATGCTTTGATCAAAGAGTATATTTTTAATATGTTATATTTCTTGTGTCATAATGTCATATATACTAAAGAGTTTCGAATTTTTGTAAATATTTGATTAACGAATCCGAGGTGAAGACAATGGAAGTAGAATCATGAAAATCATGTGCCAAGCATTAAGGTAATACAGTGTAATCACTAATATATATATAACCCCCCTTAATAATTGAATTAAGGGGTAATTACAGTTTCACCTCTCGAGATCTGATATACTACACCCGCCCCCCTGTCCTTTGAAAAAATGTCGTTTGACTCTTCTAATTTGTAAGTAGTAACAAAAACTCCCCTTTGGTGAACTTTCGGCTTGGTCAATGCTTACGCCAATAATTGACCAGGGGTGAAATAACTATAATATCCTTATTTATTTGTAAAGACATTTTTTAAATGAAAAATAGTCATGGTATATAAATAATTTCACATATCTGATCACTTGATTTGCATGTCGATAATTTAAGAGATTGAAACAGTAATATTTAAAAAATAAAAGGTACAGGTATAATATATAATATCTCGAGGGGGTGATATTGTAATTATCCCTTAAATCAAACTTAAAAGGAGTTCCATAAATTTTAGGGATTTTTTCTCACTTAAGTCCTATTATAATCTATGAATTTTTATATTAGTCCCTTTTTGAAATACTATTTAGTGATTTAGGTAGCGTTTGGGAGGGCTTTTTTATTTGAAAAGTCCTTCTAATAAAAATTCCTTCATAAAAATGAGGTCTTAGAAAGTTCTTTAAGATAAAAAAGACATGTTTGGTAAACCTCCGTTGAATACGTACTTTTGAATAAAAAAAATTCCTTATGTGTTTGGTGACAAAACTTTAAAAGTCCTTTTACAATTAAAATAATTTTTATTTTACATATTTACCCTCAGTTCATAATAATTACTAAATATTAAACTTACAAAAGAACTAATAAAAAACCAACATTATTTTTAGCGTTGCTTAATTATGCATAAGTAACCTGCCAAAATTCAGAATTTTTATGTTAAAAATACAAATGTTTAAAAACAAAAAAATCAACATTATTTTCCTCCAAATAATTTTTGTCTTTTTATCTTGTTTTTAGAATCTTAATTGAAACTAGAACCAACGATGCACTAGGTGAGGGGAGGGACAAGAGTAAAGAAAACCCATAGCAAATAGCAAAGATCATAGAAAATTCACTTGAGAGTTGGAAAGAAGTGGAGTGCTTGACCTTCTGTCGTGAGCCCTCTTTGATGCAGCTAAATTTTCTTGTAGTGAGTCATTGTTTTCAATACACACGTCTGTATATATATATACACATACTATCAAAGTTATTCAACTTTTTGGTGAATAAGAATCCAAATATTATTAAACACTGAATAGGATTCATCATTGTTATATAATAGACTATACATATATAAAACATCCAATTATTATTGAATACCGAATAGGATTGGGATAAAATTTATCACACTCCAAAAGATCACAACAAAACCTATCACACGTATACATATACGCTTATGTATATATATATACAATATATGATAAACCATACATAAATACAACAGAGAATGAGCTAACAATCATAGCTTGAATAGGAGACTACAAACCCTTGATTATTCTATTGAGAACTCTAAATACATATACTAATACATGAAATTAGTGGATAATGCACACCTATTGTTTATGCATTTTCCCCCAATCTCACGTATCAATAAATATCGGATAATCTTCAAACCCTGATTGCTAAATTTTGGCCATATGAGAAATCATTTTCTCTTTTTTTACGCATTAGAGAGAGGAAACTTGCGATTGAATAGGATGAGAAGTTATTGATGTACCACTAGAATTTTTCTGACTTCCCAATCATGAAAGGAGTTGGGGCAAAATTGTCAACTTTAAAATTAGATTTTAGCTTCCTAAAATGTAAATTTGAAAAACAAGTTTTTGAAGCTTTTTTGAAACGGATTTAAAACCACTTTTGCATTTGTCAAAAATCCTTTTTTATTCTATCACCAAACATCCAAAAAAAATTTAAATGGGCTTTTTGGGCTCGGAAGCCCGTTTGAAGGGGTTAAAAAACTCCCCCAAATAAACTCTTAATATGTTTTCAATTTAATATGTTAGTTAACTAATGGTCAACGTTAAAATTAAAGAATGTCCTTTTATGTTCCAAAACTGTCCCAAATAATTTTTCATCCCAATTATCCTAATTATCGTTAATGAGACATCCTTCACTCTCTCTGTTCTTATTTGTATTATACATGTATATATATAAGGATTTGAATGTATATGTATCTGATTGAATAATATAGGAATGAATTATATGCATATATGTATATATATATATATACACATATCCATGTCCATATATGTGTGTGTGTTGGTGTGAGAATGTGCATCTCCGTGTTTTTCATACTAGTAAGTTTTATGTACATGTCTCTTTTTTGGGATTTATGTGTATTGATAGCCGTGAATCGTGATAGGAGTTGAACGGCTTCAAATGACAATAAACTTTAAGGTAATTAGGATAATTAGAGGTAGTTTTGGAATATAAATAAATATTCTTTTATTTATATTGCAATTAAGTTGACTAAAATAAAATCATCTCTAATATTTTTTTTTCTTAAAAACCAAAATCAAAATCCACACACAATAATAATACATAAGTCAATAAAACCCTATGTTTTACCCAAGAAACAACTAGTAAATATGTAATAAACTCAAATACGCGTACTATGCACATGGTACGTCTTCCCTAGATAATTATGTTTACGCATCATTATGCATAATTATAGGCTATAATAGACGTTAAATTGGAGGGAGAATGTCGTATTGAACCGCCTACATTTGGTAGGCGGTCTTGTCTGGTATGGTCTGATATGGTTTGGTCTGACTTATCTAAATCCTGAACTTAAAAGTCTGTTTAGTAAGCGGTTTTGTCTGATGATCACGGTCTCCTAAACATTAAACCAGACCATATTTGGTAAAGCGATTTGGTCTAATCTTTTCGCTTTAAAAAAATAAAATTATTTATTATTTATTATAATACTTATTAATTATTTTTATGTATTATTTACTTTACTATAATTTATTTATTATTTATTTTTTCATTTATAAATATATTTTATTATATTATTATTTATTCATTTATATATTACTTTATAAATATATTCTATTCATTTATTTATTATTTAATTCATTTAATTTATTATTATTTCATTATTTATTTATATTATTATATTATTAATTTATTATTATTATTTATTCACTTTAAATTATTTATAAATATATTATATTAATTTATTATTTATTCATATATTTATTAATTTATTAATCTTTATTATTATTATGTATTATTTAATTCATTTTGTTTATTATTCATTATTTTTATTTTATTTTTAAATATGTTTTATTTAATTTATGATTTATATTATTAATTAATTTATTATTATATTCATTTATTATTATTATGTATTATTTAATTCATTTTGTTTATTATTCATTATTTTTATTTTATTTTTAAATATTTTTATTTAATTTATTATTTATTTATAAATATATTTTATGAATTTATTATTTATGAATTTATTTATTATTATATATTATTTAATTCATTTATTATTATTATTATATATTATTTAATTTATTTTGTATATTATTATTATTTTTATTCAATTTTGATTTTTGGTGGTCTTAATCGTTGGTCTCAAAAATCTTATTTTGGTTACCAAGACTAGACCAAACCATGTGGAACCACCAAAAAAATTGATTCCAAAAATACCACATTTGGTTCAATTTGATCTGGTCCCAAATTTTAAGACCAGTCCAAACAAACATGATTTGGTCCTTAAAAATCAAGATCAGATCAGACCAAGTGAAACCATAACCACCTATCAAACATGGCCTAAAAGCATATGCCTGACACCCATTTCTCGTGTCACGAATTTAATAATGACAATCACAACTATTAGTCTATTATAAGTTATTTTTTTACAAATTAACACTTGGACGTGTCATTATTGCTTTGAGATTAAATTTGGTCCCCATTTATTTTGATAATTTCTATCAGAGTTAACAGTAATAACTAATTAGGACAATTTACCCAAAAAAATAAAAACTAATTAGGACATTAATATTTTTACACCACAGTATCTAAGAACGAGAACAACAATATCTATGTGCAAATATACATTTATATTGAAGCATTA
The DNA here is from genome assembly GCA_963922005.1 of Cornus suecica. Lineage (NCBI taxonomy): Eukaryota > Viridiplantae > Streptophyta > Magnoliopsida > Cornales > Cornaceae > Cornus > Cornus suecica. The sequence continues at coordinate 55,439,309 of OY998244.1, forward strand.
ATGCAATTTTTCAAAAAATACGCCAATACAAAAAATAAAAGTTTATTTATTGAAGCATTAATGTTTTTTTTTTAAAAAAAGAAACCTAAAAAAATATACATCTATAAAAAATTCAATAATATGTATATAGAACCATTAATTTTTTTTTTAAAGATAAACTTAAAAAGAAAAATAGGAAAAAGAAAAAGAAAAAAAAAGAAAACAGAAGTTTGGAGGGAATGTGTCCTCAGGGCACATACTCCCTGTTATCATGGTAATTATTTTATGATCACTAAAATTTTCTCCAATGCTTACAAGTTGGCCGACGTGATCAGTTAGAAATACTTTCCTACCCTTGTAACCCTAAAATGGATTAAATGATTTCTTCTGAGTCACTTAGGTCTAAAAAGAAATGGAAGGAAAATAAAATATTAGCAATTGAGGGGAACTCTATATTAATTTTGGTATGAAGTATTTAGGGTCGGTTTGGACAGAAATGAGATGAAAATAAGGAAAGAAAAATAATTACCCATAAACATCCCTTAATTTTATGGTACAACCTCTTTATAAATTTTATAGTTATAAGGTTTTGGATGGGAAACCTAAGCTTAGAATCATAAAGAAAATAGTAATGCTAATAAATAAAGTCATAATTTTACAAAAATAGTTTATTGTGATTATTAAAGATTTATTGATAAAAACATAAAAAGTATTTATTGTACTTCCAAAAAATAAAAAATAATAAAGTTAATATCATGATAGATCAAATGACTACTTCACACTATTAAGTATGTAATATTCAATAAAATTTTGAAAAACAATAAAACATTTTTATTAATTTACCTTTAATAAATGCTCAATCAATTTTTTTTATATATTAATTTTGAGAAAAAATGAAGCAGCGAGAAATGAGAGTCTTTACTGAAAATATATTAATTCACCTGTCAAATTAGATCATAGTCATTTTATGTTACTAGCAAAGAGCATGTTGCACGTGGGGTTTATAAAAATGAAAAATGAAACTATTATTCTTTAGTTAATATCATTATTCGAATATGTTTGTTATGTTCCATCCAGGATATATTTTATGTAATTGGAAGAGTACCTCAAATCACTTTCATTAGAAGGTGAAAAAAAAAATGTATAATTTAGGAAGGAAATATAAAATGTAACAATCTAAATGAAAGAAATAATACCTATGTGAGTAGCAAAATATATCTTTTCAATATGCTATAATAAATCTTTGGTCTACATCTTGGCCTGCAATTATTGGGGATGTTGACAATCGTGAATCCTTTTTTACTACAAACAATCAATTATTTAAAATAGTCAGTACGTATACAAATAAAAGATATATGTAAATGCAAATTTTCAAATATTAATAGAAAGAGAAACTTAAAAAGAAGAATAAACTTGAAAGAGAGAGTTTGCAAAGTTGATAGAAAGAGATATTATGTTTGCATTGAGAAGATAATTAAAAATAAAAGAGGAAAATAGTATGGAGGAGAGAAAAATGCAACGTTAATTGATAAGTAAGATATGTAATGGCCACAAAATATCAAGGGTTTATAACTCCGTTACAAAATATTAAGGGTTGTAACTCCTTTAAGAGGATTGATGAATCATTATTTGATATTGAATGTTAGTAAAAATAAAACATACACCATTAGTGCTCAAAAAATATAATACTGTAAGTATAAACATATATATAAATATACATTAGTATAAATTATATACAATGTATAATATTACAAGAAATTAAATGGTAATGGACTAAAAGCTCTTCACCTCCCCATATTCTAATGTTTTCAACGTTACATGATTATATTAAATTATTAATAATTTATAATTAAATATAGGAGGTGTTAATTCATATGGCAAATAATGAGTGCTTGTATAAGTTTATACTTTCTGGTGGAATGAGATAAGAAACCATAATAAATTTACAATAAGACGTTAATTTTAATGAAAATTATATGTAAAGAAGGTTGGTTAATTAATTATTATTTTTTCTAAAGGTAATGTATATATATAGGTTAATTTGAATACTACTATGTAATTGGTGTTTATTTCTTAAAATAGTTATACTTCAGAATTTTTTTTGCAACTTTACAAATTCCAAGACCTTGATTATATTAAGTCAATAAATTTAATTTAAAGGATAGAATATTGATAGACACTTAATTCACACATTTCAAAACTGAAAAATTAGTGCTGCACTTTTTTTTTTGTATACAATTAATATATAGCCATTATGTATTGAATGGTACTAACACTATTTATGGGTACAAATAATATATATTCAAAATAACACTATTTTTGTTTTTTTATTTTTATTTAAAATATTATATTAAAGTGGGGAGAAATAATCTAAGGGCTGACTCTTTTAGAATAATATAGATATAGATATAGATATAGATAGATATAGATTTAAGGTGTGCTATTGAACACTTTGTAAATCGAGTGTCATAATTTTTAATAATTAAATTAAAATGGTCTAATAGTAAATTAGTAACCCAAAGACAAGGGGGTTATTGTAATAGACCTTAAATTCAAAATTTTCTCAATTTGACCTGGTTTTAATTTTTTCCCCTAAATTCACCTATTGTTACATTCAAAATATTTTGTCATGGACTGCTTGGTACTTTAGAATATGTTAGGTATCTTTTTTTAAAAATCGTTAATGAAAATCCCTAGAATAGAAAATCATTTTTTGCAAATAAAAAAAAGGTTATTCAAAAATAGGCATTTTTATAATTAAAATTTTGGAAAGCAATTTTAAAAAAACTCAATTAAGCAAAATTTTTGTACAATTGTTTTTATCTTTTATCTTCGGTTTAAATTGGTCAAAAAATGTATACCAAACATGCTCTCACTTTTTGTAATTCTTACTTAAATTGAATCTGCAATTTTGTACCATCGTCCACGGGATGCAAAAAAAGGGTATTAGCGGAGTTGACATAAATCAATTATTAATTATGTGAAATAGTTGGCTTGAGAACAATTTAATAATAAAAATTGGAAGGCAATAATGGTAAAAAGCCAAGGGAAAATTATTAAAAAGGGATCATTCTTAAAGTTTATTGTTATAAAGAGACCATTCAAGTAGGAAAAGCTGAAAAGGAACCAAAATCAAACTTAATTGTCAAAAGATGACCATTTTTAGTGTAGTGACCAAAATACCCATATATTTGCACTACCTTTCAAAAATCCAACATTTTCAAAATTATTAATACTATCTACCAATATAAAGAAAGTTATATATATATATTTGTATATAAGTGATATGTAATATTATTTTAATTGTATTCCAAAAAATAAAAAATAAAAAACAATGCCAAAAAGAAAAATTTTGGCAATTTTATTTCGGCAAATTTGTTTTTGCCGTTTTGGTCAAAATTTTCATTAAAAAATTGCTGAATTTTTGTGTCAAAATTGCTGGGGGGAAATTGTAATTTTTTTTGCCAAAAAACAAATTGCCGAAATATACATATGAATAATAAATTTGTATCAATTGCATCAATGCAATATTTTAACTCAATACTATCTACCTTGCAAAATTTTGGCATTTTTGAATTTTTTTTAATATTGTTGTACATTTGACTTTTTTTGGGAAAAAATTTGCAATTTTTTTTGCCAAAAAAAATTGCCGAATTATACATATAAATAATTAATTTGTATCAATTGCATCAGGACAATATTTTAAGTCAATACTATCTACTTTGCAAAATTTTGACATATTTGAAATTTTTTTAATATTGCCGTACAATTAGCTTTTTTTGGGAAAAAATTGCAACCTTTTTTTACCAAAATTTTTTTTCCCGAAATATAGATATACATAATAAATTTGTATCAATTGCATTAGTACAATATTTTAAGTCAATACTATCTACCTTGCAAAATTTTGGCATTTTTGAAAAGTTTTTTATATTGCCGTACATTTGGCTTTTATTGAAAAGTTTTCTTTTTGGCATTTTTTTTATTTATATGTATATTTCAGATTTTTTATTTATTTTCCAGAATACAATTACAATAATATTATATATTACTTATATACAAATATATATAACTTTATTTTATTGATAGATAGTATTAATAATTTTGAAAATATTAAAATTTTGAAAGGTAAATATATGAGTATTTTGATTACTACACTAAAAAAAAAAAAAAAAACCCTTTCGACAATTAAGTTTAATTTTGATCATCTTTCAGTTTTTCTACTTCAATGGTCCCTTTATACCAATAATATTTTAGGAATGGTTGTTTTTAATAATTTTCCCAAAAGACAATGCAGTGTAGTCGACGTGTCAATTCCTGAAGCGGCCCCATAGTGTCATTCACGAGATTCTGGCCTCAACTCAGCCATGGCCCCACTCTCCTCAAACCAACACCACAAAAAATAATCCACCTCCTCCTCAAACTCATCACTTCCATTCTCTCTCTCTCTCTCTCTCTCTCTCAGTCCCTTTCACGTCTCTCATCCATTTCAAATTTTATATATATCTATAGTCTATACATATATATATTTATATATATATACAGATAGGTTTAGGGTTGAATTCTGTGGAGTTTATTTGTGAATCAATCATCTTCCCACACGATAGCTATTCCGCGTTCTCTCTCTCTCTCTTCTCAGATTCATGAAAGATAATCGATTACTTCTTTTTATGAACTCACGATCTCTCTCTTCTTCAAGCTGCTGAATCTGATGGCGCAATGTCAATTGATTCGGTTCTTCGTTGCGCTCTCGTGTCTCGTTGCTGTGCTCAACGCAAGTGCCGGTGAAACTGATCCGTTATACAAGTAAGCTCTGCTTATACATTCACGTATATATGTATATATATATATATATATGTATAATTTATTTGGATTTGATTTCGACGTGATGAGGAATTTTGAGTTCAATTGACTGATTGATGTGTTCTTATCGAATAGAATAATAATACTTAGTTTTGTAATTTTTGGATTTAATTTACTGTTATGGTTTCTGTTTGATTGGGAGTGGAATTGCATCTAGATGTCGGTTGAGCTCCGTTTGGTTGCTGAGAAAGTTTAGGAGAAAGAAAATCAGCGGACTGTAAGTATTATTTGGGAATCTGCTGAACGACGAAGACCTAGCTGTGCTACGTTTACTTCGTTGACTTGATTTTTTATTTTATTTTATTTTCAGTTAAAAATTTTTTTTGTGGAAAATCAAAGATAAATTTGACCTTAGTTATTAAGAGTTTAATAACTCGGAAAATAGTTGTACAAGATCTACTAATGGAGCTGAGAGAAAATTCTATGGGTGAAGATTCTGTGTGTATTGACAAAGACGACCATGAGAAGTAGGATAAGGTTCTAATTATATGTTTGATGTGGGGTATATTGACAAAGCGAACTTTATGTGCTTGGTTTGTGTGGATTTCTGTACTACTGTTGTATAACTGATATGATTCCGTTTCTGTGCGGTGTAGATAATTTTCAGTAAGTTCATTAGATTTCTATACAGTTGTTGTATAGTTGAAAACAGACCATGTAGATGACCATTTCCAAAAGAAAGGGGAGATATATGCAAAACTGACCTTGGCCCTTTTCGCGTTAGTAAAATCTATGCACATCAACCTTGTTACATTCACTTCCCTTATGGATTTGTAATTTAGGCAGAGCTGAATTTTTTTCATTTCCTTTTCTAGGATACTCAAAATCCTGACCTGGAGTTGTTTTGGAAGAGACGACTCTTTAGTCGGGCTTAGTTGGTTGAAAATGCAGATTTTACTTTTTTAGTTGCTTCCACAGCCATAAATTTTTGAAGATTCCCCCCCTGCCCTCTCTTTCGTTGTTATTATGTTTAAGTGGCCTAGATAATTCTCATATCTTTTGTGATTGCTAAAATATTGGTTGAAATTGTATTCGTAACTGTAATTCCTCCAATGTTCATAATGTAAGCCATGAGCATCTTAAACAAGTTAAGGTGTTGACTGATGCAAACCTGGCCACGGATCGGGAAAGGATTTATCCACTCACTCCAAGCCCCGTGCCTTATTAGCTTATCTAATGTATTGGTTGGTTTTTGTGCGATTGACCCTTTATACCTCTCTCATCCTCGCCAGTAAAATAACAAAAAAGTCTCCAAATACTTGCAAGAAAAGTTCATGTATGCAAGCTTCTTGCTGTAGATTCCGTCCTAAATAAGATATATTCTTATTTTAGAAGAGGTTGCAGAAAGAGAGAAATAGGGATTACTTATATACTTTGGTGGTTCCATTACCCTTTTCTTGATATAGTAGGTTTAACTAGATGGCTATGTTACATGGACATGGGTATGTATTCTAGTGTCGGACGTGTCAAATATCTAATAGAAGGACACTTGGATACGGCTAAATATTTACTTTATTTAAGGTTTTTATTTTATTCTTTGGTGTACAACAATGTTTTTATCAAATATAGTGTTCAAACTAGACATTTTAGTCATTGGAAGTAATAGGATAACAACATGGAACCATTTGGATCGATATTTAGGTAAATGTCCTAGCAAAAGTGTCGGACAAGCATCCCATACCCATGTCCGACTAATATGTGTCGGACACGGGTACTTCACCTACTTTAGAAGAGTCCATGTAACATAACTAGATGGTAAATTATCAAGAAAAAAATTATTGAGAAAAAAGTAATTTGGCTTACATATATTAGGAGGATTAGTCAGTGACTGCTGTTGTTCAGTTTTGCATCTGAGCAAAGCTCCATCCTTGATTGACAGTGTTTAGTGAAAAAGGGCTCTCTGAGGATGCAGACTTTAAAACGCAAACTACATTATAATCTTAAATGCAACTCTGATTGAGATCTCCCTGGTGGGAATTTCCAAACATATAACCTGATTCCACATGTTTAATGCAGTTTGTTTTAAAGATAATTAGATTGTTATACAAGCCTCGACAGATGGAGGATGATGAAGAGGCAATCTGCCAATATATCATCTGATCATAAGTTGAGCCAGTTCAGCTTAGATTTTTGAAGAGTTTTTATGGTGGCTAGCAGCACAATTGAAATATGGATTAAGGATATAACTGGAATGCTTATGAGCATATGGATTATCTGCTTTGCACTCCAATGTCTATAGATACAAAAAGGATTGAAAAAGCACATGTTATACTTCTGATATTGTAAGATTAGTAATATCCAATTCACTTTTTTGGCACCTTTAGATATTGTTCATTGGAAATTCATTTAAAAAAAAAGATAAAAATATGATACTGCCCGTTACTCCTCTCTCCCTGTTGATCTCATGGTTGTTTTTGCTATTCTATCATCCTATATGTCATCAATCTTCTCTTTATTTTATACTTCTTTTATATATATATAGTTATTCTTTTAAACTCGGTTGTAGATCATTCTCTTCACAAGGCAAGAACCCCACCAATTAAAACCTTAGATGAAGTGAGATCTTGCCAGGGCTCCGAGATAGAGTTGAAAAGGGAGGAGGAAGAGAATAAACAGGAATCTTGAATTTAATCATGAATGGCTGTAGAATAAAATTGAATGCTAGCAATTTGTTCACATCTTTCTATTGGAGAGGGAAATGCATAATAGTCTTCCCAATTCCTCAGTCCTAGGCTGACTTGACTTGCAATTTCTGTTTAGCTTTGTCAATTAAAAGAATACAGCGTGTAGTTAGATTCAAGAAAGAGGACATGACTTACATCTGAGGCTCTAATTGGGTGAGTTCGCAAGATCCAAACTAGAGCTAGAGGGGGCTGAATATGTCTCAAAAGCAAAAGTAAATACTTCTTACAATACGTGGTATTTAACTAAATTTTAATAAATTATCAGCTCATCAACCAAGTAATTACTAGTGCTGCCGAAACATAAAAAGTGTACCCTACAAGAGAGAACCAATTTTTGCTTGGGAAATCCCATTGGGAAAAAAATCAGAGGACTTAGTTTGAATAGGTCTATTTGTTCATAGAAGACATATTGGAATCTAAACCCCTCTAGTTCTTTATATTTGAATGCATACCAGTTGTCCTCCTCAGACACAACTGACATCAATCTACCTCAAGCAAATCTCTTTGTCCAAGCCTGTATGTTTTACGATTTTAATCATGTTGAACTCCTTGGAACAATGGGATTGTTGATGAATAATGACAATAACAATCACTATCTATATGGTACGATGATTACAGATATAAACGAAAGCTCTGGTGATGTGATTGCTAGAATGCACCAAAGAAGCTTTATGTTTGCCTTTTTTGTGCTTGAAATGTTTGGTTTAGTTTTCATGAAACCTGGGGGCCTCTTCATAGAGGTTTGCGGTAGGGTCAATTGATCAAGCTTCTCTGCCTTATGAATTTCTAGAATTCCAATTTGAAAACATTCTTTATGCATCAAAACTTCTTTTTAAAGATCAAAGCCTGTCCATATGGAAACCTAAGCATGAATGGTCATGAGAATGCATGAATATGAAACACTAATTTGGTGCACAATAGAAAGTCGAATTTACCTCTATACTGGTTCTGAGGTTTTGAGATCTCTAATTTGTCCCTGGTCGAGGTAAACTCAACTAAAATTTGAAAAATATGTACAAACTAAAATCGATAATACAAATTGTTATGGATGGACATAACGAAGACATGCAGACAGATTGTATATCCCTGTCCCTATGCACCTATTGCTTTTGATGCATCAAATATGTTGGTTTGCCAGGGTTTGTGTTCAGCAATGTGAGAAGACAGGATGCGTTGGGGAAAAATGCTTCCAACATTGTAAATTCTCTTCTGATGATCGTCTATGGTCTCTGCAAGAACCACTTTATCTGCAGTGGAAACAGTGGGATTGTCGCAGTGACTGCCAATACCACTGTATGCTTGGTAGGGAGGAAGAAAGGGAGAAACTCGGTTACAGCCCACTGAAGTATCATGGAAAATGGCCATTTCGGCGTGTTTTTGGGATCCAGGTTCTTACGTGTTTTAATGGTCAATAAATTATTTACAATAGAGTAAGCTGTTATTTAGTTGCTCACATGGTTTATCTATGTACTAAGTAAGATATATCCATGTTCTTAGGAACCTGTTTCCGTGGTTCTTTCTGCCATCAATCTTGCTATGCAATTTCACGGTTGGGTATCCTTTTTCCTCCTCGTCTACTACAAATTGCCTCTAAGGCCAAATAGAAAGACATATTACGAGTATACTGGCTTGTGGCATATCTACGGGATTTTATCATTGAATTCCTGGTTCTGGAGTGCTCTTTTCCACAGTCGGTAAGCGATCCTTTCCTTTGTACCTGTCCTTTTTGTTCTTTAATAGAAAATATGTATCCAGAGCTGCATTTGCCCATGCTGTTGTATCTGGAGTGCAGGTCTCTAAGCAAGCCCAAGTTTTTTTGAAGAAAATGCTTTAACATAAATCTTTTGGCTTAAACATTTAATGTACATACATGTGAGAATTTAAAAATGTACTTAAATTTCGAGAATTAGAGAGCAACCTCTATATTTCACACAAAAGGGTTAGCACATAGAAAGCACATACACTTCCCCGGAGGTCCCGTGTCCGTATCATGAACACGTGTCCGGCCCCAATACGCCTCGGACACGACTGGACACGTGTCCGATACTCCTACGTCCGATACTTCGTAGGAGTATCCGATTTTTTAAAATTATTTTTTTAATTTCATACACGGTTGGGATACGGAAGGACACGGCAAAATATATATATATTTTAAAAAAATAAAAATAAATAAATAATTTGCTAAAAATCTACCTTCCTTTCTTGTAATAGAATGTGACTTTTAGATTGCAAAACTACTGGTTGTAATGTCATTTGTTTCTCAATTATATAGCTAATATTTTTGTGATGAAATACCGTCTTTTCACCCTTTTTTATAAAGGAATCTATGAACATATGATTTATATATCCAAATTAATGAATGATTTAATTGTGAAATTTGATATTTAATGTGCGATGATATCATTACTTGTGTTTAATTTTTCTTAGTTAATTAACATTGTATATAATACATTGAGATTTCTCATATTATAAATTTTTTTATAAAATTATTTGTATTTTTTTTATATAAATTTTTTATTTTTTATTTAATTTTTGCTGTATCCTGCCGTACCTGTGTCCTGTTTTTTTGAGATTTGCCGTATCCCTGTGTCCGTATCATGTCGTATCTGCATCCCATGTCTGTATCCGTGCTACATAGGTTAGCACCTATGTAGGAGTGTGGGACATAGGTTATTTGGGATACTATGTTGCACATGCCCATTATACTGCTCTTTATAACAAAGAGAGAGTGGACATAGACTAAAGTCCAGGATCAGAAACTTTGGGAAAAATGATTCCGGAAGTTATATCTGGTTCCAGCCTTATCCGCTTAGCACTTCCCGTGGGCAAGCCAAAGACTGAATAATGGCATTTATAATATTATGCGAGAATATAATTTTTAGTTCATTTAAATTTGAAATGCTTATTTGACTCCACTATGCATGTCATTGGCACAATAGGTGTTCCAAAATAAACCCAGTCTTTTCTCTGTTACGAGGAGTCAGCCAAACTTGTTTTCTTTGACTTTTCGCATTTTCTTGCTGGTTTATGTTTGTCTTTTGTATGACAGCATCTAGCTAAATTATTTGCAGAAATGTGGATTTCACAGAGAGGCTAGACTATTCATCTGCTATAGCATTACTTGGTTTTTCCCTTCTTCTGTGTATATTGCGAACTTTCAACGTAAGGGATGAGGCTTCCAGGGTAATGGTTTCCGCTCCACTGATTGCATTTGTGACAACCCATATCTTGTATTTGAACTTCTATCAACTTGACAATGGTAAGCCTACTCTTGCACTTTCTTCCTTTCGAAGAAAAATCAGAATGAGAGATATTTTGTTTAAAATAATAGCAGTATGACCATTTCTGCAGACCTTGAACTCCTATTTGAAATTTCACTGATATTAGCAGCTTTAAATGGCAAAGTATATTGAACATTTTGATTGGCTCAAACTTGTACATTCATGTTCAGAGATTCAACTTATTCTCTCTTTTTTTCCCCTTCTGTAAGTTGACTTTCTCGGGGCGGGGGGTTGTTTGGTTTGTGTGAGAGAGTACTGGAATGGTTAATACAGAGATTTTCTGTGATATTACAGCTTCAACATACTTTCTCCAATTTTAACTCTGTCATTTTACTTGGTCTACGAATTTCTTTTCTAATAAAGATCATGTCTTTTTTCATAGGCACATTTTTTCTTTTGTTCATGTTTGTGAACTTTCCCCCTCATTACATGGTGGTCAATCAGCCCTGGTTGACCATCTATACGAATAATTTATTTTTACACCAGTAGTTGTGCCAATGCCAGTTGGTTCTGGATCAACATCTTTGTTCATTTTCTTTTCCTTTTTAATTTAATAGCATAAATAATATGTATACAATATTGTCATGATGGAAATCAGAAATCGTGGAATATGTTTTTTGAGTCATTCCTTTCACCCTAATCTTCTGCCCACTTTATCCTGTTTTTTAGCAGAAAATAAAATTTTCCAATTCATACAAGAAATGACCCTAGTATTTAATAGTAGTAAATTTTTACAAGTTTCCATCATTCAATTCCACAAAATGCGCAACCTGGTTCAGTAAATAGGCCAAACTCAAGACTTTACAGTTCAAATGAATGCTAGACAATACTTCTGCAAAATTTTCCAATTGGAACCACACTGGTTAATGGTCAATTCTTTTTTACTTTGAAATTACCATTAAGAACGTAATTTGTCAGTATTAAATGATTTGGGAAAGAATAGACATGCAAGAGAAGTGTGTAATACACAACAAGGGGATGATGGAATGTTTTATTATGTCAGTCTATGAGCCTCAGCTCCTTCTTAGTATAATTGTATCACTTGGAACTATGTTTTTTCAAAGACGTAATCTGACATGAGTTCCACAAATTTTCAGCTTGGAACACGAAAGTTTGCATGGCCATGACTATAGTACAGTTTCTTTTATGGACTGTCTGGGCTGGTGTCACTCGACATCCTTCGCGTTGGAAGCTGTGGGTGGTGGTGATCGGGGGAGTACTTGCAATGCTTGTGGAAGGATTCGACTTTCCACCATATTGGGGTTTTGTAGATGCTCACGCGCTTTTGCATTCCCTTGCCTTACCTCTCAACTTCCTTTGGTGGAGCTTCATTGGGGATGACGCTGAGCTCAGCATGGCAACCCTCATCAAGAAGGCTAAGTAGCATATGCTGATATTAGGGCACACAACTAGACAGGGAATGAATCTCACATCACTCCTTTGTTAATCCATCAAAACAAGTTCTTATCCCTCTCTCTCTTTTTTTTTTCCCGTGTGTTTGCATTTCTCTGAAATGTTTGTTGAGGCGGGTTCCTTTGTTTCTGTTTGAAGTCAGATATATTGTTTTATTTTTCCTTTTTTCCCAATGTAATTGGTGGATACAATTCTATGTTCATGTTCTTTGCATTTCTAGTAAATGTTGTTGATTTGATCTAGAAAATGGTTGTGGAATGGCAAGGAGGCTTCTTCCTCCTGCTGCTTCTCGTGCAAAATTTCTGTCCTGTTGGCACTTCTTTTGACTCTGAATCATGCTAATTTGCTCTGTTTATAACGTATACACAAACATAGCAACACTGTATTCTTTTTCAATCACATAGAGTGAATACTGTCAGATGTTGCACAACTGTATAATGTAAAATCGCATTTATAGAGTGTATGATGTATAATCGCATTTATTTTTGCTTTGCAAGTGTTATGTTACTAGTGAATCATTTGTCTACTGAAGATGAGGGTTCTATGAGACATTATTACCCCAATTTAAGCTGTGTATGCAGAGGTATGTTTTCACTCATCCAGAAATGTGATTTCTGGCTCTGATAAATCAGTTAATGTGAGCCACCAGTCTCATTATCTGAGACTCCATAGTTGCTAGCATAATTATTATTACTCCCTTTTTCACTCTGTTGTGGTTATTGTAGTGCGTTACATTGGGCGGGGCATAATCAAGGTCATCAAATAAATCAATAGTTTAGCTTATCAATATTGTATACTCCTACTATCACTACATAGCTTCAAACAGGCAAATTACACTTATATCCTTCTAGCACACAACAAAAATTACTCAAATCCAATTGTTTTTCTCTTTTCTCCTACTCATCTACAAATTACTTTTAGAACATTCCTAAGACCTCACCGTGCTAGTAAAAAAAATAAGCACGGAATAGAAATCTATTTTTTTTTTTTTTAAGGAAACTTCTAAGGGTTATGTTTGACTCTAGTCACGCTACACTATACAAAAATATCAAATCAAACTGAATAGCTCCACAATGACACGTCGGTGCCAAGTTCCACGTCAGCCTCATCCACCCAATTTCCTACACGGCCACCTGGAGGTGGAGGCAGCATCAACCCTTCCGCCATATCTGCAAGCAATTCCGGCATGCCGAAAACCGCCTCCTCATCCATAAAAAACACTTGCTCCGGCTCATTCCTGCCGCACTCCGCAGGCCGGAATCCTTCCGCCGCCTCTGCAGCCGCCTTCTGAATGTCCTTCACATTGGTGGACGCGGGAACCGGCAGCCGCCAAGCTGAGTCAGCGAAATTGAGACAGGCCGACCGCCCTCTCAGCGCCATCGCCGCCACGTCGTTGGCCCGCGCCGCCATCTCAGCCGTGGGGAACGTCCCCAGCCAAATCCTGGACTTCTTGTTGGGCTCCCGGACCTCGCAGACCCACTTGCCGGATTTCCTCTGCCGGACACCCCAGTACACCGGGTGCCGAGTCTCGTGGAACTTTTTCCGGCCAGCTAGCTTCTTCGGATGACTCGAAAAAGCCAACGGAATCGCCTCGTCGAAAGAAATAGCTCGGTTGTTGCTGCCACCGTCAGACACCGGCGAGGATTCCGTCAATTCCGGTGAATAGAAACCAGACCCACATGAAAGTGGGTCAGAAATAGAGTAGCATGAGAACATGTCCACAGATGTCTGGTAATAAAAGTAGTTTTAAGTTACTTAAGATTGAGTACAAGGTGTATGAATTACACACAGTGAGGAGAGTGTGTGTATAATATATAGGATTGTGTTTGTGAAGCATGAAATGTGAGTTTTATAGGAACTAAAAAGGCAAAACACGGAGCCAGGCTGGAGTCCCACGGTTGCTTCCTCTCTCTATCCCGCTTCTCTTCACTGCTACGTGGTGGGTTAGTAAAGAGACACATCAACAGTTCAAAGTTTCACACATCAGCCCATCAAATTTATGTACAAGAGGAAAGATAAACTTTGATTTAAATGGCGAAAATAACCTTATTGTTATCTTTACTCTTTTTTCCTCTGCACTTTTTTTTTTGCCCTTTCAATTTTACTTTGTGATGTTTGAGTTAAAATGGGATGGAACAAATATAAATTAGAAAATAAATTATTTTTTCAAATACAATATTTTATTTTTTTATATATGTTAATATTTACAATTATTTTATTGTCGAAGTTACCAAAGTAAAAAAATTGTAGATACAAGAGTTAGTAAATAAATAAAATATCTGATTGGTGAAACAAATATATAAAATTTATGCCATTTTCTATAGTACATAAATTTTTTTAGATATCTATATTTCAAGAAACTTTAGTATATTTATATATCATGTACCCTTCAAAGAGAGTAGATTGGACATTGTATGAAATAAATAAAGATGAAAATGTCAATATACTTCTAAATATAAAGAACAACCATAGAGTTTAAGATGACAATGTGAAGTGGAGACAAATGTTGGTGTATTATAACTCTTAAACATAAGTCATAGTTTTCATTACAGATTTCACAACACTAAATAAAACACTACGAGATGTATGTAATTGACTTGTCGTAGTTCAAAAATCTTGAATTTCGATACAATTCTTGTTCACTATGTGCCCCTGGAAAAAAAAAATGACAAAGTAAATTAATCACGTAAGTCTAAACAAAAATAAATAAGTAATATGCATAAACATACTACGATTATTAAAAATTAACTTAATTTATTATATATGCACCAGATGTTGGATGAAAATACCCAACATTTATATAAAGTCGTCGAAAAGAAATTATCCGTCAAGATTATTGAATGTTATTCCGTTAAAATTTCAATCAATAGTCTACATAGAGAACAAAGATATTATATACTCAATTGGACAAATTATATTTTTGTAAATTAATAACAAACTTACCCTTCTATCACCAATTTCATAAGGTCTCACATATCCACTGTCCATCGTGAGTCTAGTTGCATTGTTTACCTACTCAAGTTCAAAATATAACATGTTATTATTTTTCATAAATATGTAAAGGTTAATTATATAAATATTTTGTTACCTTAGTAACAAATGGATTACTAGAAGCTTGTGAAAATGATTGAAGTTGTGGATATTGATGACTCATCCAAGTATAGTTATTTGATATCTCACAATTCTGAAATATATATTGATTTAATTTATATTTAAGTATAAAATATAAAGTAAATTTATTTATTTAACAAACCTAATTAACCCCAAATGTATGGTATGTGGATGACGATTGACCTCCACTTTCTATATTGCATCTTGATGAGATATAAGGAGTCTCCACAATCTAAAGTATAAATAATTAATAAACAAATTAAAATATTAAACTCAATTAAAGTTCATATACTTATTTGAATTTTTTGTGACAATTAGTTAATATAAGTACATGATGCGGTTGACTTGAAATTTTCTTATTTTTTGTAGAGTATTTTCAACTCATGACTTCAATCTTCTCCAACCTCCTTTAGACACTTCCCCTTTTTTTTGATACCCTTAGGAATTACATCTCCATCTCCATTTTCAGCGCAAACAAATTACTATATGAATTTATATAGACTACTTTACTATATCCATCCTTACCGGTTTATGTATATGTATATGTATATGTATATATATTTATATGCATATATATAATAGTCTTAATTATAACTATCATTAAAGGATTCTATTTAATGTAAGTGTAAATATTGAATTTCATATTTATGTCTTAAAAAGTCATGTTATGGCGCTCACAAATTTTAAAAAGTAAACACTTTTAATTTATAAGATCTTATAATGATTGAACTTAACCATTTTTTTTTATTAAACTTTTCGGGAAAAACAAATGTTATAACGATTAAAATCCTAAACCATAAGTAACTAAAAAAAGTAGAAAACTTATAATATAATGACTCTATCTCAAAAGAAAATAACACAAAAGACAAAAAAATAAAAATAAAAATTTCAAAATTCAGGAGAAAACACTAATAAGAAAATTAGTGAATAAAATTGCTTAATATGAAAAATCTGCACAATTAATGGTCAAGCCGTACCTGCCCTTACTCTCAAATAAGAGGTCAAAAATTCAAGTCTTAGTGAAGATTGTGTGCGCTTTTCTGACCTTTTTAAAAAAATAAATAAAAATGGCACAATTCCAATCCGTTTAATGCACTAATTTTTTATTTAAAAAATTATAATGTTTGGTTACTATGCAGTTCGGTCAATTCTAAAAAAGAATCCATCTTTTAATAAAACATTGTTAAAATAGTCTGTTCAAGGAGTTCATCTCAATTGAAGAAAAAAAGATAAAGGGTAAAATAGTCCATCTACTCGGAATAAAAAAGAATCAATAAATTAAAAATTGATGTCCACGTGCCCCTCTATTAACCACGTATATTTTCAGCCGTTAAAACATGAAGATCCGTTTCCTGTTGGAGTAAGCCAAAAGTGGGGATGGATGGAATGCCAGCTGTGTGGGCCCACAAGGATTTAGGCTTCTGTCCGTCTAACACGTGTGATGTATGATGACTTGGCAAGTGAATATATAAAAATATCGAGTGTTTGACTGAGTTGATGACATGTTGGTATTATCTGTGTTAGATATTATTAATATTTTATTGTTAAAAATGGAAAGGCAAAAAATATCTAAACAATCCCTTATTTGTTCTGGATTCAGTGTACAGATCCTAGCTGTCACAGTGGATGTCTGATATACAGCTAAATTTCTTCCACGTGTGCTGCTGCAGTACGAGGAGACCAATACCTCGGCGATTATACGGAAGAATTTTACTTACGATTTGCAACGTGACCCGCCAAAAATGTGTGAATTTGTGGAATTATTAGGGCATGTTGGCGAATATACGGGGGATCCAGTCCCTCTCTCACTGTGTACATCCCAGTCGTGACATGGGGCCCAGTCAGCAAAAAAGTGGGGTCTATTCAGCGTATAATTGAGTTTTTAGTATTTTTTAACAGTAATGTACAAAACTACAGTAAACCAATTTGACTGACTTTTGCCAGCGCTAAATTTTTGCCAAATCCGAAATTGATTTGGCACCCAAATATTTCATTCCCCAAATTTCTGAAATTTTATCCAAATTTAAATTTCAAATGAATTTAATGGTCAAAATGGGTCAACCAAAATATTATTTGCAAAAACCTAAAATTAGAAAATGTTGTGAAGCAGAAGAGGCGACTTTGGCTACAGTGATGAGAGATCCCACTTGAGAAGCCCTGATCATCAATTCCATGGGTTTAAGGTAGGTGTTTGATCTTTAGTTTATATTCTCTTTCTCTCCTCTAATCGGTTCCTCTTTTTGTTGTTGTTGGTTATTTTTTTATTTTTTTTAAAGTTCCAGTTCCAATTTGGAGTTTAGTTCTCTCCAAATCCAAATCCAAATCCAAATCCAAATCCGAATCCTAGTAGGATTTGGATTTGTTCCAAACAAACGTGGTATACATAGTTCATCAATAATCAGGTATTCTCTTTCTCTCTCTAGAACTAGGTTTTTGTGGTTTGTTGTCTTTCTTTTCGAAACTGTAGGGTTTTGAATCTCAGCAAAACGAATTGAATCATGGGACTTTTTGATGATATGTAGCTTTCAATCTTTTATGGTCTCAAATCAAATGCTAATTCCTGTCAAATTGAAATCAATATAGCTGGTCATTGTTGATCCATGTCAGATTGAAATCTTCCATGGTCTCAATACTGATTTCTCTCTATCGAAATATCAAATTCTTTGCAGTATATCAAGAAATTTGGTGCTTTTTATTTTTATTTTTTAAGGCCAATTTAATTCAAATGCTTATCCGTAATTATATGTATAATGTTCTATCTATTTATAATTTTCTTTTTATTATGTTAAAATTCACCAATTGCCGGAGACAATAGGTGATGGGAGTACTTGGGACAACTCAAGGTTTGGATTCTCATTACTTGCTCATATAATCTATCAATATAAAAAAGGAAATAATTGGGTGCAGTATCAACATCTTGAAATTGGTATATAGTACCATGAGTTATGGCTTCTAGGTAATAAATCTTTCTTATTTATGGTATATTTCAGTCACTCTCCTAGGGTAAAAGGAATCTGAGAGGTTGGTTTTCAGTTTTCACGATCAATGGTTGAGACTCATCCCCTTTTCACCATCTTTGGTTGTAAGTTATAAACTTTTCCCCAGTGGTCATACTGTTTTTGTTCACTAATGTTCTTGTGTTGCTACTAAGAATATAGAAACATGAAACTATTAAGACATTTTTTTATCTTGATTTTTATTTTCAGTAAATTTTTTAATTATTAAGAGTTTTGTTCATAAAGAAAGGCATGTTCAATTGTGTTTTTCCTGATTCAGTCGGAAAGAACAAGTTCATTGTTGGGTTTATGATTTTATTTGTTAAAATTTGTCCTCCTGAAATATATTTGATTTTTGACCAATTTTGAAGAAATTTATATTATTGTTCTTTATTGTGCTGGTGCATGTCATTTATTGGTACCTGATTAGTGATTGATGGCCTCCATTTTGGAGAACTTTGAGACTTGATATAGTAATAACTCAGTAGGAAGAATCATTTACTTTTGATTGTATTGGTGTTGACTTTGTGTATTGGCATTTCTCAGTTATAAAAAAAATACCCTTCTTAAGCGTATACCATGTTATATACACGGCACGGAGGTCGAGTATGAGATTGTGTTGTACATGCACCAATCATGCATGTCGATCATGATAATTTATTATTTAATTATAGACAGAACTCTTGCAGTCTGGTGCTTTTGTTGTTTATACAACAACCTCCATTTTATGATTCCATTTTTGAGTACCTATTGATTTTTTGTTTTCTGGTTTGGAATTATATCCTATAATTTAGACAGATTAGGAACATATTTATTGTTAACAACCAATTGCTCTAAAAGCTTAAGTTGATAGAGAGGGTGTAACTTAAATACTATATCCTTTAACACGCCCCCTCACGTGTGACCTATGTTTTGATCCAACATGTTAACTACCCAACTGCTCTAAAAGTTTAAGCTGATAGAGATGGTGTAACTTAAATATTTAATACCTCACGTGTAACATTCTTTTTGGTCCAACACGTGAAACAACTTTTTTCAACTTGGGTGACGGTGAGATTCGAATATAGGACTTCTGCTCTGATACCATGTTAACTACCAACTCCTCTAAAATCTTTTAGAGTAGTTGGTTGTTAACATCTATATATATAATTATTTTGCTGGTTATTATATTTATGATGTGATCTCTATGTAGTGATTCATATTTTATATTCTACTGACTTTTTATTGATTTTTTTATTGTGTTGTTTAGGATTGTTTTATATAAAGTTCAATTTTCCTTCCTAAAGAGAAGTTGGTGTATGATTTTAATTTGATTGTTTTATACAGATAAAATTTGGTTGGTAGAGGTCTTGTACTTTAAGTCCTTTAATATATACATATTTATAAACATATATGTATATATATAACACATCAGAAAATGTATGTCGACTTTCGAGTTTTCTGATGGTTCAATAAGTCTTGCAATTTTGTCTTTGCTTTGTATTTAACTTTGTGTATTTTCGTGTTCTAAGCTTGTTTTTTTGGAGCTCATTTGCTTTGGTTCGGTGTAGATTTGTCTAATAGATTTGTTTAGTATTATGTTGTGTCAATTCTTATTCTTTATCTTGTAATCATTAAAGTAGTTCATGTTTTGTTTTTCAATTGCAAGTAGTTCATCATTGAAGATAAAAAATTTCAAATATCATCCTGAGAAATTCTAAGGTGTCTTACCATGTCTTACTAATGGTAATTTTGCTTTAGTAATGAGGATGTATGAAGCAACAAGGTGGTTGCGGAAGAGTTGCGGGAGCTAAGACTAGCCAATCGTGCCTTCCGAGGATGAGTTTAGGCCTGGTTTCAGAAGTGGTATAATTCTTTGGATTTGGGAAAATATTTGAATACTCTTCTACCAAGCAAAGTTCCCACATGTATGCTCACCTGTGTTATGCAAAGTCTTCAATTTAGCAATTAAATATCTTAATCTTCGATATTTGTGACTTCATTGATTTAATTATCAGTTGACCTTCTCTTGAATTAGTATATTATCTCTCCCTCTCTTTTAATTTTTTTATAGGTTACAAGGCAACTTTTGAAGCTTATATACCTTGCCTATTAAGTTAAGTTTATTTCTGTTCTGCTATTCCTTTTCATTATTGCACATTATTTAATTTTATATTCTATTTGATGTCGCATATAGTTTGAATAATTTTTTGATGAATTTTGAATTTGTCAACCTCTCTTTGAATTGAAATTTCATATATGTGGTTGAATTACACAAGAATTTCATTATTTAATTTCACCACTTGCATGTAAATGTATTAAGTATTTTAAAAGATATAAGTGGATGCTAAGGGTGATTGTCTCCATGATCTCATACTTTCTCCTTGATCTGGTTATAGAATCTTGCTAAAAGAACCATTAGTTGGGGCATCTACACGTGTCAAAATTGTTGCGTACCGACTGGAGCTTATGTTTCTTGACATGCTGCTTATGTAAGTAAATTTCTCAAAGTTATTATGGTATCTTTCTCTCTTTGAAGAGATGTTAACTATTTTAAATTCATTAATTGAAGCTTGTTAGTTTGCTATTGCATTTTCTGTTAATCATTTACTGTTTTATTCTTCTTTTATTCTTTTTTTTCTCCAACCTCAAGACTGAATTTCACCCAACAAGGTAAGACAGCAACACCTTAGTAGAGCTACTTGACCTATATGGAAAGAGCCACTCTAAAGCCTATTATATTGGTAACTTTTCAGTTAAGAGAATGTACCTTTGTAGCACGTAGTTTGGACAATTTGGACATGCTTTCTTCAATGAAAATGAACACTTTAAAAGGGAAAATAAAAACCCTACACAAAAATAGTAAAGCAATATGTTTTAAGGGAAAAAAGGAAGTTGTGAGATATGATTCTTTATAGCACACATTTGATGGAATGTGTGAGAACAAAATTTTGATGTGTGAAATTCATTATGACAACCGTGATAAAACCTGTGCTTTTCAATATATTTTGATATGTTATTTGTTATGATATATCAATCAACCCAACCCCATGTGGCACAACATACCATCGTTTCGAGTTATATGTGAGTTGGAATTGAGCCAATCTTTCTTCTGTTTTTGTATTGTTCTTTTCAGATGGATCAATTACCAAAAGCTATCACTGAATTTCTACAACATGAAAAGCATCCTGCGCCTTTGGTATGTTCTAAGAATTTGCATTTCATAATAGTCTAATCAAGTGGCAGGAAGTTCAATTTAGCATTTTTTGCTGAAAGCTCAACATGAGCATCTAATTGTACTATCAACTGAAATTTTGATTATTGTGATTACCTAGTAAAACTTGGTTTTTGCCCAAGATTTTCTTTGGTGCACAAGTTTTTTTTTTTTTTTTTTTTTAGATTCTGGGAGTAGAATAGGGATTCTAACAACAGAAACTTAATTTTCTTTCTATAGAAAAGCTCCTATAAAACAGTACAAAACAATATTCGTTGGACATGGCCAATTTTTATTGGAGATGGATAATGATGGATACCTAAGATTTTTTTTCATTTGTTATCTTAGTAATGTTTTAATTGTAAGATATTTATATTATTAAGGATATTTTAGTAATATAGTATCATAATGTTCCATTTCTAGTAGTAGATGCACGTCTCTTGTCTTTATAAATGTCTCTCTATATTGAGTTTGGATGATGATACAAGTGATTTTGCATTGGGGGATTCTCTTTAGAAAATTGCTCCTATTTGGTTCATGGGACAAAATTGCATCCTTTCAAATGGGAGTGAAGTTTACCGGAGAGAGCAACACACATATTGTAAGTACTAGCCAAATTGGTATTAGAATTTATGATGTTCATGAAAAGAGATCTGGCTCACCTACCAAGTTAACGGGATTTTTAGCTTGAACTTGTCTATAAGCAATATTTTCTTGACTTTCTCCTTGAAAATTTGTTAATTCATGAAGAATTCAAAGAGATAGGAATGGCCCTTTACCATTACTAATTTATAGCAGCTGTTTTAAGTTCGGAACTCCTTTGTAAATGCATGTGGATTATGCGTTTTGAGTATGGTTGAGGAATGACAACATCAATTATAAATTACTAAAAATTCAATTGTTTTCTCTTGCAGATATAAGTGTTTGAATGTATAATTTTCACTGCAATAAATGTTACCGAGCTGGACAGGCAGTGAGATTATCTGCCTGAAAACTTTCAAGATCTAGTGGTGTGTCAGTACTGGCGGATTCATTTGTAAAATTTTGGCATAAGGTATGCTAAACTTAAGCAATTATGATTTGTCTGCATATTTTGAACAACTTATGGCTTATTATTTTATTCAGTGATTAAGTGAGTAAAATTATAATTCTCAAGCGTCATTATAATATTTAGTGGTTTCGAGTTTATGTTTACATTTGCTTACCAATTTTTTAGTATCACTCTTACAAAAAAAAATGATAAGATCGTTAGTTTCTTATCGATGGTTTTTGATTTGCGAACGTTTAATTTCTTATTAGATGCAAGTAAGAATGATACATGGAGGTTGAGAAAGACTATACATGATCCATGGGGTCTCTAATGTTTAACTATTTGATGTAAATTGTAAGGATTTGGGACGTTTATATTTTTTCTTGGTTCTATTGCATTGTATTTAATATTTAAATTTTTTTTGGTTCTATTGCATTGAGTAAAATTTTTTTATATATGAATTTGATTTGGAGTTGATTTTAAGGGCTTGAAATTTTCATAAATTTGTTTTACTTTAATTGTTGAATTGTCATAATTAATATGTAATCGTTGTCTTAGCTTCATATATATATAACAACATATATAATTGTTGCAAATCTATGAAGACACACGCAATGACAACATATCCTAAATGCTGCCCAAATGGTGTAACAACTTTTTTTTTTTCACTTTTAGTTGCAAATAAAATAGTGAAATGTGATGAATTTTGTACTTTCGTATAAGATTCAGCATGATGATACAACTCACGCACATCCCATTATATTGCAGAACCACATTCCATTACATTGCACATTTATGTTGCATTACTTTGCACATAAAGGAACACAGGTATTTTCTCTCAATAAACTAAACAGATCAAATAGGGTTTTGAGCTTAGAATTTGTTTTATGGACAAAAACAAATGAACTCAGATGAAAAATATATATTATCTATTCAACTATTAAGAGTGTAGATTTTGTTTTTACTTGCGTATACATATTTCTTTTATTTTAATTATAATTATATTATTTTTTAAATAATAAACTTTTAGTGTAAGAAGTTTTACTCATTTATCAGGAGCTAATGGACTTTTGCATTTAATGGTAAAGTGTTTAATATGATCTAGTTTACCTCCCTTCGCAAGTACGCAAGTAGTTTATAGTATAGTTGAGTAGAGAGGGTTATAGAACTACATAGATTAAAGTTGTATTTCATATTTTTGTAAAATAGTAAATTAAATTGTATTATAAAGTAGGTTTGATTGGTTTGTGATTATCAACTAATATAATTAAATAAATTAACAAAGCAATAATTAATATTTGTTTTGGCTGAAATTCAAATATTAAAAAGTCTAGGTTTGTCTCCATGATTGAGTTGATCAGATTTCTAGGTCTTTGAATGGTAGAGAGAGAGTCTTCCTTGAGAGAATATTCTCCAAAAGATGAAAAATTTGATGAATGTGTATTTAATTAATTATTTCTCTTACATAGCTTTTCATATTTATAGACAAAAGTTGCTTCAATTATGACATGTGCTCCAAGTTGATTTTGTGTGAGGACCACTTAATGTCTGAATTGACCAATTTTTCCTTCTACATTTACTTGCACAAAGTAACAAGAAATCAAGTCTGCCACTCACAGATTTCGAAACACCACCCATCGTCCACTGATTGATAGGCCAGTACCCATCGATCGATCGATAAGAACCAAGGTAGTCAGAATTTTGATTGTACCTTGTAAAATCTTACGATTCGATGATTTTGCTACGGTTCTATACAATTCTATTCGATTTTTATGATTTTATTACAATTCTACTACATTTTTATAATGATTTGACGATTTTATAATTAAATATAAAGACTAACAATGGGTTCTTAAGAGTAGAATATACAACATTCGGCTCTCATCACTTCCCTTATTCAGTTATAGTTGACATTTGAATACTAAACTTGGCACGGTTGGCTCGAGCAAAATTACTAAGAGGGTGTGTGCAATATAATGATGAACCTAAGTACGTTGTTGCTTTGAACTCCTATGCATTAAGTGCCGAAATGAAATTTCCTTCGGTAATTCACAATAATGCTTTCCCTTATTTAGTTGTAGTTAGTATTCAAATATTAAACTTGGCATGGTTGACTCAAGCCAAATTAATAAGAGGGTGTGTGCAATATAATGATGGACCTATGTATAGGGCTGACAATTTGTGTCGGTGGGTCGTGTTCGTGTTGGGTTGAGATCGTGTCGAAATCGTGTTGTATAAAAAAAGACCTAGTTAATTTTTCGTGTCAAATATGCTCAACCCTAACCCAACTCACGGGTTATCCGTGTCGACCCATGTAATCCATTTAACATATTTATTATAATATATTAAATTAAATTTGGAACAATCCAACACGAAATGAACTATTTAACCTATTATCAGCAAAATTAAATTGAATTTGACACGATCCAGTAATAGTTTATTGATATATTTCAACCCATGACCAATTAGAGAAGAGAAAAACAATAAAAAATAAAAATAAAAATAAATATAAATATAATCGTGTCAAACGTGTCGTGTTCGGGTCGATCCTTATATTCCCGTGTCGTGTTTGGGTCGATTCTTATACAACTTCAACCCTTTTATGGTCAATCCAAACCCTTTTAATTCATGTCGTGTTCGTGTCGTGTTACTGTGTCGTGTCTCATTCTACCAGCTCTACCTATGTACGTTGTTGCTTTGAAGTCTTGTGCATTAAGTCCTGAAACAAAATTGGTACACAAAGTCCGGCAATCACCCCAAATTCTAAACTCTCCTGCGCGAATTTGATGTTTGTCGGGGTGTGCTAAAAATATGTGTTAAAAACGGCCCCTTATGACTGCTTAGGTTTTACCTATCGCCAGTGCATGAATCGTATTGTAGTATAGTTCAACTTGTGAAAGGTTATCGATCCCACATAGACTAAGTCGTATTCTGAATTTTCATAAAATAATATTCTTAAATTGCTAGAAAAATATGGTTTGTCGTTTTGAAATTAATTAACTAATTAACTAAGAAAATAAGTAAAGATAGATTAAGACAAGAATAATAAAAATAAAATCTAGGGTTTCCATACTCCACCACTAACCACATAATATAATTCTCAATTTGCTCAATTGCAAGAGGGCGATCCATAACTGTGAATCAGGTCGTACCGCAAATAGCTAAATACGACCCCAAAAAGGATTACCATCAACCGGATTGCGGCAACTCATCTCATGACTAACCTAACTAGTACATGCCAATTAAATTACTCCAATCTACTCCTAATGCATAAAAATAAACTAAATCATGTCTATATTAAATTGCCAAGGCTTGGCCCGTGTCAACCTAGGGTTTCAAGTTTTATTACCATCATTGTGTAGAAAATCATAAGTCAAGCATCCAAGTTCCAGCCCATAGTGAATAACTATGATTGTGTAAGATAAATATATTCATTCAGTCTAAGATAAGAATCAGAATAAATATATAAACTTGTATCAAGAATAAAAACGGTCTCTCATCTACTACAATCATCACAGTTTCCCCTCGTTACAATTGAAACAAATAAAAGAATTACATTACTTAGCTAGGGTTTTGCTAGAAAACCCTAGATACCGAATTAGTTGCTCATGGTAGAAGGTGACTTCATCGTTGATGTAGAAACGTCCTCCATGGTCTTCTTCTCCAGATCTCTAGGTCTTGAATAACTCATCCATTTGAATGATTTGTGAATAGAAGCTATGAAATTATGTAAAGAGAAGTTCCCAAAAATCTATAGCATACCTTAGTATATATAGGCAAAGGTGAGGGAAACCCTAACTTGGAGAATAAGATTACCATTTTTCGTAATTTCACACCTAACCAAGCAAAACCCTAATATCTGATGTATAATATGTGTATATTACATGTATAGAGGTATTGGGGTCGAACTTAAAGTCATCCGGGTTAAAACGGATTAAAATAGGATTTTGGCCCGAATATAAAATTTTCAGCTTTTTCTGCAGGACACCTCTCACTCTTTTGATCATATATGAAACTACACACATTTTATAGAGGATTTTAATATATCTTTGGAAAGCTGACTTCAAACTCTTGATGATAAACTTAAGAATCACCCAATTTGGACTTTTTTTGGCCGAGATATGAACTCCTGAAGTTGGCTGAAATTTTGTGCTGAAAACACTGTTCACTATGCTTGAAGCGTAGGTTCAAGCGTAAAAATGTGTTTTCTGGCCACTTTTTGCTTCTGTAAGCATAGGTTAAGCGTAGTAAAACCCCCGGAAACCTTGTTTCTTGATAATTTCCCTGTTTGAACCCCCTCGACTCTCTCGGTATGATTCTTGAAGTTGCGGCTCCGAAAAATGATGTTTTCACCGTCTGGGAGACACTTTTATCTTGAAAACACCTCTTTTGCTCTCTCTTTTGGATAGACACAAACACTTCTCTAGTTAATTCACTAAAGTTAGTTCGTAATATTCATTAAGCTCCTGAAACACGCTTAAACACACAATGACATAAAAATATCAAATAATGGATTGTAAAGACGTAACAACAGTAAGATAGGGGCTTAAAATGGATACTTTTGAGCACCTATCAGAATTTACCATAATGCCCTCCCTTATTCAAGTATAATTGGAATTCGAATACTTAACTTGGCATGGTTGCCCTAGCCAAATTACTAAGAGGGTATGTGTAATATAATGATGAACAACTAATGTACATTGTTGCTTTGAACTATTGTGCATTAAGTTTCAAAACGAAACTGGTACACGAAGTCCGACATTCACCCTAATTTTTTAAATCTCCCGTGTGAATTTCCCATAATGCCCTCCCTTATTCAATTATAACTGGCATTCGAAGACTAAACTTGGCACTGTTGCCCGATCTAAGTTACTAAGAGAGTGTGTGCAATGTAATGATAAACCTATGTACCTTATTGCTTTGAACTCCTATGCATTAAGTTCCGAAACAAAATCGGTACACAAAGTCCGACATTCACTCTAATTTTTTAAATTTTCTTTGCGAATTTACCATAATACCCTCCATTATTCAGTTATAGTCGGCATTCGAATACTAAACTTGGCAAAGTTGGCCCGAGCCAAATTACTAAGAGGGTGTGATGAGACCAGAATAGTTGGTATTCTTGGCGTTAATAAACCCTTAGTTAGTCTATTTATTTTAATAATAAGATATTCTTACTTGAGTTGCGTGTTTAAGCATGTTTAGGGGTCTTAATGCACATTTGAGTTAATTTTAGGTTTTCAGCAAATGGACCTGATTTGGAAGCTACTCGAATGATAAATGCACTCAATTTAGAGCAAGGTACAAGTTAGCAAAGTAGAGTACAAGTGGTTGAAGCACATAATTGCAGATTAAATAAATAGTAAAAATTAGGGATCACCGATCGATCGGTGAACCCCTCGATCGATCGGTCGTAGCCGACCTTGGGATCTGCGCAAAGTTATATTGTAGAATTCTGACTTTATGTACAAGTATATCAAGGTGCAGACTCGTCCGTTCACCGCTGATACTTGGTCCTCACACCAAATCTTCTTGAAGTGCAAGCAAAGAACATGTCATATCCATAGTTGTCAGAGGCGTGAGGCGCCCCTAGGCGTCAGAGGTCGCTTATCGCCTAGGCGCCAGGCGCCAGGCGAGGCGCTCGCCTGAGTGAAGCGAGGCGCTCAATAATAAATTATTTTCACAATTAAATTAATAAATCACTTTTAATAAAAATAACAAATATAAGACATTTAAACTAATAAAACATTGCTAAGAAAGTTAAAAACCAATAAATTAAAATGTATAAGTAAAAAAATATCAAATATAAGGGCCTAGGCGCGCCTAGGCGCTAGGCGCCCTCAGGCGAGCGCCTAGGCGACGCCTTTGCGAGGTTGCCTCGCCTAGTAGCAGGCGAGGCGCCAAGGTGTCGCCTCGCCTCGCCTAGCGCCTAGGCGCGCCCGTGACAACACTGGTCATATCTGCACCAACTTTTGTCTATAAATATGTGAAGACTTCATGAAGAGAAGATATTTTTTGATCATTTATAATATATCATCGTTCATATACAGAGTCTCTCTCAAGATAGAGACTCTTCTCAAGAACCAACTACCCAACCATGAAGATGGTAGCTACATCAACGATGCAGTTTTCTCCCTCAATGAGTGGCTAGTCGGTATCTAGGGTTTCGTTGGAAACTAGTTAAGTAATGTAGAACATTAATTGATTTTATTGCAAAGAGGGGAAGGTAAAGAACACTTATATGATAATTATGTAGTGAGAGACATAACAAATTACCTAAATAAGATTTATTTATTAATTTTCTTCTTAAGATGAGATTGAATTAATGACTTATCTTGAACAACCATATTTTTACTAAGGGCAAGAAATCAAAGGTTTAAATAATGGTTTTTACATGATGGTACTTAACGACATGATAAGGTTTTAGGTGCATATGGTTCATACTAAGAGGGGATGATCATTAGTGTGTTTTTAATTTCATGTTTTAGAAGTAGTTGTAATATAGATGCATACAATGGTCATGCCACTCAAAGATGAAATTACAGTAAACTAAACTTGAATGCATCTCTTTTGGGATTAGGTAACTGCTTGTAGCATTACTAATCTGATTCGTATAAGTTGTATCTCCCTCTTGTGCAATAATAAGATTAAATGACTATATTATGAGACTAGTGCTGTAGTTGGAGCAAAACCTTAGACTTGTTTATCTTGATTCACAACACAAAAATTATCTATTTATTTATTTTATGTCTAGTAGTTTATAAAACAACCAATCAAAACAACATTTATAATATAGTTCAATTTTCTGCTTTACAATTATTTGAAATAAGACTTTGATCTTTGTGGTTCGATACTCTCTCTACCCAACTATACTATATACTACTCGCGTACTTGCGACTGAGAGGTAAAACTGATCGTGCAAATTCTTCATTTTAAAAACTTTTATTTTCATACGTCTAGAACCGATCAGAGTGGGTGCAATATAATGATGAACTTATGTATGTTGTTGCTCTGAACTCCTGTGCATTAAGTTTCGAAATGAAATTGGTACACAAAGTCCGACATTCACCCTAATTTCTTTAATTTCCTTCTCGAATTCACCATAATGTCCTCCGCTATTCAGTTATAGTTAGCATTCGAATACTAAACCTGCCACAGTTGGCCCGAGCCAAATTACTAAGAGAGTGTGTCAAATATAATGATGAAACTATATACGTTGTTACTTTGAACTCCTGTGCATTAAGTCCCGTAACGAAACTGGTGCACGAAGTCCGGTATTCACCCAATTTTTTTAATTTCCTTCGCGAATTCACCATAATGTCCTCCATTATTCAGTTACAGTTGGTATTCGAATACTAAATCTGGCACGGAGCCAAATCACTAAGAGGGTGGGTGCAATATAATGATGAACCTATATATGTTGATGTTCTGAACTCCTGTGCATTAAGTCCTGAAACGAAACTGGTACACGAAGTTCGGTATTCACCCTAATTTCTTTAATTTCATTCGCGAAATTACTATAATGTCCTTTTTTATTCAGTTATAGTTGGTATTCGAATACTAAACCTGACACGGTTGGCCTGAGCCAAATCACTAAGACGGTGAGTGCAATATAATGATGAACCTATGTATGTTGTTGCTTTGAACTCCTGTGCATTAAGTCCCGTAACGAAACTGGTACACGAAGTCCGACATTCACCCCAATTTCTTTAATTTCATTTGTGAATTTACCATAATGTCTTCCTTTATTTAGTTATAGTTGGTATTCGAATACTAAACCTGACACGGTTAGCCTGAGCTAAATCACTAAGACGATGGGTGCAATATAATGATGAACCTATGTGCGTTGTTGCTTTGAACTCCTGTGCAT
Source organism: Cornus suecica (assembly GCA_963922005.1). Lineage (NCBI taxonomy): Eukaryota > Viridiplantae > Streptophyta > Magnoliopsida > Cornales > Cornaceae > Cornus > Cornus suecica. Next base: position 55,469,726 of record OY998244.1, read on the forward strand.
TAAGTCCCGTAACGAAACTGGTACACGAAGTCTGGCATTCACCCAATTTCTTTAATTTCCTTCTCCACTTCACCATAATGTCTTTCATTATTCAGTTATAGTTGGCATTAAAATACTAAACCTGGTGATAGGTGCTGAATGTTGTCCATTTTAGGCCCCTATCTTACTATTGTTATGTCTTTACATTATGTTATTTGATATTTTTATGCGGTTTGTGTGTCTAAATGTGTTTCAGGAGCTTAATGAAGAAAACGAACTAACTTTGGTGAATTAACTAATGAAATGCTTGTGTCTATTCAAAGAGAGAGCAAAAGTGGTATTTTTAAGCAAAAAGTGTCTTTTGGAGGGCAAAAATGTCATTTTTTATAGCCGCAATTTCGGGAAGCATACTAAAGGAGTCGAGGGGGTTCTAACGGTACAATTCCCAAGAAAAGTGGTTTCCAATAATTTTATTACGCTTGACCTACGCTTACAGTAGCTAAAAGTGGCTAAAAAATGTTAAAACTACGCTCGAGCTATGCTTGGCGTTTATGGCCCAAAAAGGAGCTACACTTAAGCATAGTGGGGTCAAGCGTAATAATGCTGTTAAATTCCAATTTTGGCCCAACATAAATTCTTTTGGCTCAACTTCAAATCCAACACTTCTATACACGTGATTTGGACGTATTGTATATCAGATTGAAGTTTTTTTGCTCAGTTTGTAAGGGAATCACACAAAAGGGGAATCCTACTCTCAATAGGAGAAGTCTAATGCAAATTAGGGTTTCTCTCGGCTTTGTGTATAAATACCAAGGTCTGCTACAGATCTAAGGAGCTTCTTTCCACAGAATTTTCAGAGCAGTATCTCTGGAAATTTACATCTTTCAAAGGGAGAAGTTATTCAAGACCTAGAGATTCGGAGAAAAATAACATGGAGGTTGTTTCTACATCAACGATGCAGTCACCCACCACCATGATGTCCTTCACTATTCAGTTATAGTTGGTATTCAAATACTGAACCTGCTACGGTTGGCTTAAGCCAAATCACTAAAAGGGTGGGTGCAATAAAATGATGAACCTATATACGTTGTTCCTGCCACGGTTGGCCCGAGCCAAATTACTAAGAGGGTGTGTGCAATATAATGACGAAACCATGTACGTTATTGCTTTAAACTCCTGTGGATTAAGTTTTGAAACGAAACTGGTACACAAAGTCCGGTATTCACCCCAATTTCTTTAAATTCCTTCGCGAAATCACCATAATACTCAACATTATTCACCAATCTACAGTTGCCTCTCTTGATATGGTATCGAAGTCGAGCATAGCTCCACCTTCGCCTCCGTCTTGTTCCTTCAACTTTTGATCCAATATTACAAAATAAATTTGACAAAAAAACTGTCTTAAAACTCATTCACAATAAACAAATTTATCATTTCAACAAATTATCTCATATGAAAATGTATATTACAAAACAAAACCATGAAAATAAAACTTTCGCACCAAGTGAGAATACAACTTAACGTGCAACAAAAAAAATTGAATTAGTTAGCAGCCATGTTAGACACATTGTGCAGGACAGATCTAAACAATGGGTTATATAATCAAAGTCCAATATCAACTAAAGCCATAAACCTTTAATGATAATATCACACTCCAATTAGTGCCAGCTTACCGAAGACGATTACATGATTAGGGTTAACTTCTAGGGGGGAGGGAGTTAGGACACATTTTACACATGCATCCTTTGCCAACCACGTTTGATGTCATCATTTGCTGTACATTTAGGAGTTTTTTTTTTTTTGTAAAAGGATACATTTTGGAGGTTCTTTGGATCCGTTTGGCTTACTAGAAAACAGTTTTCTTTTTTTTACTGTTCACCTATTTCAAAAATAAAAACACATTTGGCAAACGCGTTTACTGTTCACTTTTTTTTTTCCAAGAAAACTGTTTTATGTGAATAGTGGATAAAAGTGATAAAAACACCAAATACAACTTTTAGTTATTTTTTGAGTTTTTTCACTGTTTAGGGTACCACCTCCGTCACCGCCCCCATCGCCGCCACCGCCAACCACCACCACCCCCGCCACTGGTCGCGGCCGTCGGCCCCCACCACCTCCAAGCGCTGTCGGGCCCCGCCTCCTGTCACCCACCACCCCCCGCCGCCGCTCACCGCCGGCCACTACCGCCGCCCACCAATACCATTTTATTTTTCAATACAAATTTTGATCCAAACACTTTTTAATTTTTAATTTTTTGCTATAAAAAATAAAGACAAATACAAATACAGTTTTTATATTTGAAGACAGAAAACAAATACAGAAAATAGACTTTCCAAACGCACCATTTGTCTTTCGGTTATGTTTTGAAAATATACCGGAAACTCAATCCAAACTATCTCCCTAGAAGCAAAAGCAAAGATGAGGAAATTGGTTTCGGAAAGCTGCTAGAATTGAAATGCCATATGTAATTTCTCCAAAGCAATATCCCAAATGAGAAAACACATTTCACATCCCAACTAAAGCAACTTTCCGTAAACCAATTTCCTCAAATGCACACTACTAAGGGGACATTGGGACAAAGATCTGACATATTATTAAAACTGTGAGCATTGGCAACCACGCATGATTTTGTCATTCACTGCAGCTTCATGTCCCATTCGAGGCTGGGGATGTTCATCTGTATTTCGCTACCTCGCAAAAATCTCTTAAATATGCCCCAACTAACTATCCAGAACCAAAAATTTTCCCACACATATAATATACTAGTGTAAAATCACATGCCGAAAACCTAAACCATACACTTGAGTAATCAAATACTGAGAAAGCGTTCGAAATAAAAAAGAAAATTTTCGGATCAGTGACGCAATAAAAAATGCGCCGACACCACCACCACCCCCAATACTTCTCACTAAGATATCTCCTTCACTGCTCAGTCGTCGTGTCTTTCCTCGCGTGCGATCATTGATGAGCTACAACATAAAAAAAAGAAGTCAGATAACATGATATATATTTATCATCATCATCAAGAGCATTTATCGAGAGAAAAGTTTTTAGGTACTTGGTAATTTCTTCTTGTGGGTATATTGCTTGACAACTTTTAACCACGATAAATGCTCAACTTCCTCAACTACTTTCCATCTCATGCTTTTGAAAAATTAATTAGTGGAGAGTAGTTGGTGGATAGATTGAAAGAAAGGGTGATTTTTAAAGTTTTTCCTAAGGAATGAATTTTACCAATAATACCAAAGTCTCCTATTTCATCTTCATCATCCTCATCCTCATCCTAATCTCGGCCCTCGACTTGACAGACTCTTCCTCATCATCAGCTGCATTACTTCCCTCAGATTATTATTGATGATCAAAACAATAAAATAATCAGAAAGAAAAAACTTTAATGATAATTTCAAGATATCATAAAATTAGAATGTGGGTCATTCCCTTTCATCTCACTGTGTAAAATTATCATAGGCCAATAAAGTACAACATTCTCGTTACATCAACAACACAAAATGGTAACCACTGATAATATATGTAACCTATAAACTAAATGAATATCATTTTGTTAGTGTAACCCTCTGACTATTTGTTCTAAACAAATGGTTATTGCAAGTCTATTGCAAGCATATGAACAATATTCATTTTTATGTACATAAAATAAATATCTGAGCGCACCATATTACTACTAATAATATGATAAACCCATATGTACATGTGAGTTTTCCCGGCCCATGAAAAAGCCCATCCCGACCAGATCGATCCAGGAAAGACCCGAGATTATGATCTGACCATTGTACCCGCGTCATAGCCCGACCGACCATCAGACCCATCTTATGCCCCGACCCGAAGAGCATTTTTGAAGGATTTCGAAGGTTCTAGAAGATACCTGCAGTCCAAGGCAAGGGCATTGTATAGGGATTACATAGCTGACGTGTAAAGTAAGATATTATTGAAAAGTTGAAAATGTTGCCCTAATGGGCCAAAGGCCCATTGGGAAAATGTATATAATCCAATGAAGAGTAATGAGAAAGGGATCTTTTTGTGTTATGCAAATTTTGTATCTACACAATGGCGTCGTCTGTGGGAAACTAGGTCAGATCACCGACCATCTTCCTACCTCCAAAAAAGCTGAGCGAAACCCAGATACACCCTCAAAACCTTCCATACCATCCTCCTTGCCCAGATATAACGATGCCGGTAACCAGATCCCATTCGGAAGCATTGATTCCCGGCACCGGACAACCCAGCGCCCCACCGACGATTGAGAATCTCCTGCAGCAGCTCGTGGAAGCTGAGAAACGCAGCCAGGCCGCCGAGGCGAGAAGTCTGGCAGCGGAAAGGAGGAATGAGGAGCTCTTTGAAAGATTGAATCAGGCAACTATCCCACAGATAGTTCCCGATCAATCACGAACCCAGGGAGAAGCCGAACCACGGGAAGAGCACGGTGAAACATCTCACCGACCAGGCAAGGCTCCGGCAACCAGCGATATTCCAGTTGTCGACGAACCTCTGACGTCGCAGAAGCTCCAAGAGATGATGGCGGAATTTCAGAGGAAGGTTATGAACGATCTGAGGGCCCGATCCACCGATGACCAGGCCCTCAGAGCCTCTGCCGACTCGGTTCAATCGCCCTTCAGTTTAGAGATCACCCGAGAACCCTTTCCTAGGAAGTTCGTCATGCCCAGATTCACTCCCTACGACGGAACAAAGGATCCCGATGAGCATATCTACCAGATCCACCAGAAAATGACGATGTATGCCGAGAACGATGCCTTGTTATGCAAAGTATTCCCGACCAGTCTTATCGACGCACCGCTCCTCTGGTTCAGGAAGCAACCGCCGAGATCCATTGGCAGCTGGCAACAACTGTCTGACCTCTTTGTGGCGCAATATTTCGGGAACAAGAGGCAAAAGAAGACCATCTCGAGCCTCTTCACCATGACTCAAGAAAAAGGAGAATCCCTCAAGAGCTTCCTGTCCCGATTCAACGTCGAGTCATCCTCCATCGACAACTGCAACCAACACTCTGCCGTAGAAGCCTTCAGGATGGCTCTCATCCCGGGGACCAAGTTCCACCAATCACTTGTGAAGCGACTTCCCTCGGGAATTGGAGAACTCAATTCTAGAGCACAAGGCCACTTGAGGATCGAGGAGGAAGAAGCAACCCGACAGAAGAGAGCAACATTGATCAGTGTGGAAGTCAAATCAAAGGATAAGGCGTCGGACAAATCCCGACAAGATATGAATCGCAAACGCTCGAATCCCCCAAGCCACTCTTCATCTCAGTTTCCCCTACAGCCCGATAGACGTATAAAGCTTGAAGACAAAATATCTCCATTGAAAGTAACACTTGCCAAGCTTTTCCAGGAAAATAAAGCTCAAGGAATCTTCCAAACTCCTCCCCCGATCAGGCAACCCCTTAACCAAAGGGATAGATCCAAACATTGTGCCCTCCATGCAGATTTTGGCCACACAACCAATGATTGCCAAAACCTAAGACGCCAGGTGGAGGCAATGATAGCCCGAGGGGAACTGAGGGATTATATCCAGAGGGATGGGCCAAAAGCCAATCCACCCGCACAGTACAACCAACGGAATCAAGGCCCTGCTCACCCTGTCAGGATCATCAATATGATCCATGGGGGTCCCGATCCGCAAGGCAGCGAAGGGTCTAGACGAACGTAGATGAGAAGAGCACATCAGGTCGCCAGGATATCTGGGATAAACGAGGTCCACCATCGAACGGGACAATCTCAGATACTCTTCTCCCAGGAGGACCTCCGGAACATCCAAGTCCCGCACGAGGACCCGCTAGTCATCACTCTGATGGTCTCAGGATGTCTTGTGAAGAGGGTCATGGTTGACCCGGGAAGTAGCGCCAATATCATGACCAAGTGGGCTTTCGGCAAGTTGGAGATTGACCCGAGGGAAATCGTGACTTCCCGAAATCCAATTGCCGGGTTCGATGGCAAACAAGTCTATCCTCTCGGGGAGATCAAGCTACCTGTGACGGCGGCCCATAGAACTCTATCCGAGACTTTTGTGGTGGTGGACGTGAAGCCCTCATACAATCTTCTTATGGGAAGAGGATGGATACACAGGATGCAGGGGGTACCGTCAACTCTGCACCAAATGATGAGGTGTGTCGGGCCAAATGGGTACGACATAATTGACATCAAAGGGGATCAAGTGGCGGCCAAGCAATGTTACGCCGTCACCATCAAAGAAATGAAGGACAAACCCGATCGAAAGAGACCCCGAGAAGAGAATCAGGATCTGGAGTCCAAATAGCAACTACAAGACGGGGAGTCAGATCCCCCAATCGTGACAGAGCCTCTGCAGCCAGTATCAATGATGTCCGACCAGCCCGATAAGGTCACCTACGCAGGTACAAGCCTCACCACTAGTGAATTGAATGAACTGACAAAGTTCTTACAGGACAATCATGATGTCTTCGCTTGGGAGCATACTGATATGCCCGACATCGACCCCTCAATAGCCCGACATACATTACATGTCGATCCAAATATTCGACCTATTCGACAGAAACAGAGGCGAATGGGGGGCCAAAGGAACCAAATCATAGCTGACGAGGTGTCAAAGTTGCTGGAAGCCGGGTTCATCAGAGAAGTCCATTATCCCGAGTGGTTGGCCAATGTGGTGGTTGTGCAGAAAAAGAACGGGAAGTGGAGAGTCTGCGTCGACTTCACCGACCTGAACAAAGCCTGCCCAAAAGACAGTTTTCCCCTACCCAAAATAGATCAAATGGTGGACGCTACTGCAGGCTACGAGAGATTAACTTTCCTGGATGCCTACTCCGGTTACAACCAGATCCCGATGGACCCAAGGGATGAGGAAAAGACCTCATTCATTACCGAAACAGGTACATATTGCTTTAGAGTCATGCCTTTCGGACTAAAAAATGCAGGAGCCACATTTCAAAGACTGGTGAACAGGATATTCAAAGGAATGATGGGCACGGTGGTCGAGGCTTACATTGACGACATCGTAGTCAAGAGCAGGAGTAAGACTGACCACTTGGGGCATCTCCAAAAGGTGTTTCAAACCTTGAGGAAACATGGGATGAAGCTCAATCCAGCCAAATGCTCCTTCGGTGTGTCATCGGGACAGTTCCTGGGGCATATAGTCGATCGGTCGGGCATACAAGCCAGTCCAACCCAAGTGAAGGCTCTGCTCAAGACAAAAGAGCCAGCCACACACAAAGAAGTTCAAATCCTGACCGGAAGAGTTGTGGCCTTAAGCCGATTCATTGCAAGGCTGACCGACAGATGCCGACCCATCTTCCAGGCGATCAAGGCAAAAAAGGGAGGAGTGTGGGGACCCGAGCAAACTAAAGCCCTATCCCGATTGTAGGAGTACATGCTCAAGCCTCCCATTCTTGCGACACCCGAGCCCGACGATGTACTGCTTTTGTATCTGGCAGTATCATCAGTTTCAACTAGCGTCGTGCTCATCAGAGAGGACATGAACCTCCAGATGCCTATCTTCTATACCAGTAAGGCACTGGCCGATCCCGAGACCCGGTACAACAAACAGGAGAAATTGGTCTTGTCCCTGATCAATGCCAAACGACGTCTCAGACATTACTTTGAAGCTCATCAGATCATTGTCCCCACTGCCACTCCTATTCGTGTACTTATGGCAAAGCCCGACCTTTCCGGAAGGATCTCCAACTGGAGATTTATGACATAACTTACGTACCCAGAGTCTCGATCAAGGGACAGGCCGTGGCCGATTTCCTATTGGAAGGGGAAACCGAGGAGGCCGATCAACCCGTTGAGTTGGAAACATGGAAGTTATTCGTGGACGGTTCAGTGTGCGCCAATGGAGCAGGCGTCGGGCTTGAAATCCACACTCCCGACGGGACTAAACTACAAGCCTCGATGCAATTGCAATTCTCAGCCACTAACAACGAGGCGGAGTACGAGGCAATCATATCGGGACTAAGATTGGCCAAGAGCCTTCAAATACGATCCCTATCCGTATACAGTGACTCCCAGCTGATTGTCAGGCAAATAACCGGCGAATACGAAACAAGAGATCCAAAAATAGAATCTTACAGAACGCTGGTGATCAAGGAATCAGAAGGTTTTCAAAAGATAACATTCAGCCAAATCCCTAGGGAGGAAAACACCTCTGTCGACCACTTAGCTAATCAGGCATCTGCAGCCGGTGAGGATATGACTCGAGTAGTACTGACCGACTTCATCACTACACCGAGCATCAGAAAGCCCGATGAATTTATATGTCTAGTTCCCCGAGAGCCAAGCTGGATGGATCCTATAATCGACTATCTAAGTGTCGGGACTTTACCAACTGATAAGGCAGAGGCAAGGAAAATTAGGATGAAGTCAGCCCGATACTCGATCATCCAGGGCCAACTCTACAGAAAATCTTTCTCGGGTCCGTATCTGCGGTGCGTAACTCCTTCCGAGGCAGAGACAATAATGCAAGAGATACATGCTGGAGCTTGTGGAAATCATTCGGGTGCCCGGTCTCTTGCCCATAAAATCCTATCCCAGGGTTATTTTTGGCCCTACCTATCCTGAGATTCGGAGGAGTATGTGCGCAGATGCAAAGCCTGTCAGATGCACGGTGACGCTATACTTCAGCCACCGGAATTCTTGAACCCGACAATCGTGCCGCACCCTTTTGCCCGATGGGGAATGGACATAGTCGGACCACTTCCAAAAGCCATCAGGAAGAATACTCATGTACTCCTCGCCACCGATTATTTCACCAAATGGGTTGAGGCCGAGGCTTATCCTTCTATAAAAGGAAGCCACGTAGTCAAGTTCATATGGAATCACATCATCTGCAGGTTCGGGGTACCGAGGACCATCATGATGGACAACGGCACAAACCTGGACTGTGAACCGGTCAGGTCGTTTTTTGCCAAACACGGAATCAATCAAAATACCTCCTCGGTAGGGTACCCACAAGCCAATGGACAGGCGGAAAGGACAAATCGTTCCATCTTCAACACTCTAGCAAAGAAACTCGAGAAAGCCAAGGGAGCATGGTTGGACAAGTTGCCGGAAGTACTGTGGTCGTATAGAACCATTCCCCGACAACCAACCGGTGAAACACCTTTCGCTATGGCATATGGTGCGGAAGCCGTAATCCCGACGGAGTATGCCGTCCCGACGCTTAGATCACTGGCTTGGGACGACAAAACAAATGGCCAACGCTTGTCTCACGAGCTCGACCTACTGGAAGAGAAAAGAGAAATTGCCGGGATAAGACTGGCAGCTTACCAACAACGGGTCAGGAATCACTTCAATCAAAGAGTAAAAAGAAGGGGATTCCAAGTCGGTGACATGGTCGTCAGACGAAAAATTGGGCACGCGGGCAAACTCCAGGAGCCATGGGAGGGACCCTACACCGTCACTGAAGTAGTAGGGCGCGAGGCCTACCGACTACTCAGGAACTATGATAACCGAAGGGAGTCCAACACACAAAATGCATCCCGACTCAAGAGATACTATCCCTAGTGATGCTGTTTCTATTACTGTCAAGAAGGGCCACTAGAGCCCGAAAGATTACAATAGAAGTTCCCTGTATTCCCGATCAGTTTCAAGAGTATCTAAATCGTCTCCATGATCACATCATCTTGAAAACCTAAGTGTTGAATCCTCTCCATGGGCCCAAAGTGCCCGAGAGATCTTCACAGACCCACCAGCGGTCGGGTTTTATCTGAAAACCTAAGTGTTGAAACCTCTCCATGGGCCCAAAGTGCCCGAGAGATGTCTGAAAACCTAAGTGTTGAATCCTCTCCATGGGCCCAAAGTGCCCGAGAGATCTTCACAGATCCACCAGTGATCCCAAAGTGCCCGACTGTTATTGTCTGGTGTTATTGTTAGTCTTAACAAGTTACAATTCAATATCCCAATTTTTATTAAATGAAGCGCTAGATCATACATATCCCTAACGAAGTTTGAATAAATAAACTCATTCATATTGAAAGGGCCCCAGTGGCCAAGGCTGATACAATAGAACTGTGATAAGTTGTTACAAACAAAATAAGAGGGATAACCCTACTCCACCGCAGGAGGATCCCCATTACCACCTAAGGCTTTGGTCCCAAGGGACTGTCCTGTGGTTTCAGGCTCAGGCTCATCCATGCCAGAGCGAGAAGGCGGAGCGGGCAAGTCGTCTTGAAGGAACTCACCAAAGGCCAGATCCTCGGGTTCGGCCTCAGGATCATCATACAGAGGCCCAACTCCAATGCTGAGGTCAAGATCTTCAATAGTCGGGATCTGCCTTTCCCCTTCAAGCTTTTGAAGTTCTTCTATGCATTCCCTCCAGCCCTGCTCATAGCTGTACTTGCATGTCAGCATGAAATGGGAGATCATCTGTTTACCACCCTTGTGGCACATCTCTACCCGAGACCTCTCCACACCTAATGCATTCTCGACCTCGACCTTCTCCTCAAGCAACTGCAGCCCCGAAGCCTTTAACTTCTCAACCTCTTCGGTCAGGGCCTGCACTTGGAGAGTTAGGGCCTCCCGAGCCAAGACTTCCCGATTAGCCATCTGCTCAGCCTCTCGAGCCTTCGCCTTGAGCTCTGAGATCGTCGTCTTGGCAGATGAAAGCCCCTCTTTAGCTGTAACAACCCTGTATATCAGGGACTGGATCTTATCATTGGCCTTCTTGACCTGCTCTAAGGCCTTGACACACCCAGCCTTATGAACTTGGACATCGCGATTCAAAGCGTTGATGACCCGAGCATCATCCTCAAGCTTGCAATTGTACGCCTGAGTAGCGTGAAACATCTGAAGGAAAGAGAATGTTAGCACAGAATAAGGGGCAAAATATAAGCTAAGTACAAAATATCTCAAAATTTATTACCCTCATCGCAAGCTCGGGACCGTTCAAGGCTGGGCTCATCCTGTCGTATCGACCCATGGCCAATCTATCCGCAGGGGTCCAAACCCCCAGGGCCATCTCCCACAGAGCTTCTGAATTCCCGATCATTTGGTCTCCCACAGAAAGGTATGGATGGCCCTTCCTGGTATCCAGCCTGAACCGGGGGCCATGGGGAACATCTCTTCCACTCTCAGCAGCTTTCTCTATCTCCCTATTATCTTGTTTTCTAACATTTGTAGAGATAGCAGTGCGGAGCTTGGTAGGTCGGGATTGATCCTGGTCCTCGTCGTCAGAGCCTAAGTCCCGGGTATCCGACACTGAGGCAGGAGCACCCAGTGCTACACTTTGGCTAGAGCTCGGTCTGACTGAAAGGTCGGCCCGAGAATTATTTCGATGCAGACCTACTGAGCTCGGAACCAGAGCATGATCACCCCCGACCTCGACCACGTCCGATGCACCCGTTTGCGGATCTTGAGATGGCGGAGGAGGAGGCGTGACTGGAGGATGCTCTGCCGGAGGAAGGGGCGTGGCAGTAAGGCCTCCAGTCGGTCCTGCCGCTTGACTGTTTGCAGGGTTCTCAGGGACTGGAGGGACATCAACCCCACAAACAAAGGACATGGAACCGATATCGCCCTTTCTGGCCCTCTTGATTGAAAGCTTGGGCATGACAACTGCTTTCCTCTTCTGCTGGCCCCCAGACATATTCCTTTTGAGTTTTTTGACTCCTGATGACTTGGACTTTAGTTTTTTCGACCCTGATGCAGTCGCTGCGGAGCCCGAGGTTATCGTCGATACAGATGTTCCCGACACAAGCTCCTGCAATACAGATCCTGTCAGGCAATTCTGGCTATCCCTTAAATCCCGACTCCATATCCTGGCACGCAACAATTCAAATCGGGATCTTATATACCCGACCTCCCTTTTCTCCCGAGGAGCCTGCAGAAAACCCATCACTAGCATGCCCAACTTATCGTTACACAATCCGCAGTGGCAAGAAGCTCGGGTATGAAAGCTCTTAAACTCGGGAAGTCGGGTTGGCTGGAAAATATGGTTGACAGGTATGTTCATAGAATCGGGATGCCTCCACCGACCACTCACTATTATCATCCTTTCCTTCCATCCCTTATTAGAGGTCGGGACGTTGTCGCACAACTTCCTTTTGACATACGAGGTTAGGTTGTATCGACCCCTATTATCCTTCTGTTCTTGGAGTTTATACGAAAACAGAAGCTCGGCCAAACCTAAGTCTAGGTTCAATTCCTTATTAATCAGTAAGATCATGACCAAGATCCTATAAAAATTGGGACCGACTTGAAGGGGGGCCAGACCCAAAATCGCCAGTGCCAGGAGGAAGAAAGGATGAATGGGAAACTTTAAAATGGCAAGATGGAATGAGGAAAGCAGTATCTCCCCTTCCTTCAACCCTTCACCGATCCTAAAGTCTTTGTCCCTAGGGTAATGCCTAACCTTAACCCCTTCGGGAACCCCGAGGCTCCTAAGTTGAGCGTCTTTCCTGTATTTGGCTGGGAGGGGATCAGTACAGAAATTCTCCTCCTCCTCAGCATCCTGATCCTGACCCATCTCAGCATCACCCTCTACAACCCGATCCCCTTCATCCTGAGTAACTTCTGGTGGACTAGACCTAATGACTCGGGTGATCTCTACAGATGGGGTGCTCACTGATGCTTCGGGATCAGTAATGGTTAGGTCAGTGTCTGTCACTTGCAGGTCACTAACCGACCTGGTATCATCACTCCCCGACATATTTGACGAAAGGTATAAAATTGAGAAGAACAACTTACAAAAAGGTAAAGATGATTCCGGCAGTCTCTCCTTGCGTTTTTCTCCGGCTAAGTGATTTGCAGAAACTAACAACTGTACCAAGAAGCAGAGAAGGATGCGTCCGGTCAAACGCTTTGCAGCACGGATCAAAACACTTCACACAGTGCAAAAGTCAATTAGGATCGTTGAGATTTGCAGAAATTGATGAGACAATCTAGAGATTTTGTAGGTGAGAATGGATTTGAGTTGCAAATAATGCTTGAGTATGGCAGAGAAAATGATGAGAAGAACAATCCGAAAGTGGTGCAAGTGTGGCGTATGTGGATTATATAGATAGGTATGACGTTTTAGTCACCCGGGTCAGAGTATCGGATCGACATAACCCGGCCCATCTCACACAAATCTATGCCATCTCAGCCACAAGTTCAAATTGCAATGATGGCAGCAGCTGTAGCATTAAATGCGTCCCGCGTCATCCGGCACACGTCCCCTCCTCATCCGCCACGCGTCCCATGCACCAACTTCGAGGACTTTTTGATGGGCCTTGAGATTCTTTCACCTAATGGGCCCATTGGATGCAGGCCCATGAGCTAAAAGAGGGTCTGTGTACATGTGAGTTTTCCCGGCCCATGAAAAAGCCCATCCCGACCAGATCAATCCAGGAAAGACCCGAGATTATGATCTGACCATTGTACCCGCGTCATAGCCCGACCGACCATCAGACCCATCTTATGCCCCGACCCGAAGAGCATTTTTGAAGGATCTCGAAGGTTCTAGAAGATACCTGCAGTCCAAGGCAAGGGCATTGTATAGGGATTACATAGCTGACGTGTAAAGTAAGATATTATTGAAAAGTTGAAAATGTTGCCCTAATGGGCCAAAGGCCCATTGGGAAAATGTATATAATCCAATGAAGAGTAATGAGAAAGGGATCATTTTGTGTTGTGCAAATTTTGTATCTACACCATAAAACCAAAAATAAATAGCATCATTATTTAAATGCAAGCTACTGAATTATTGTACTAGAGTTATTGTAAGCCTCTGGACTATATTCAATTTCTATGTAAATAAAATAATAAATTCAGGCAAAACTACAAATCAAATAAAGAACAGATCCAACCTAAAAGCAATATCAGTTTCAGGTTGTAAGCGCGAATGTTCTTGTTATACTCTTGTCTTCATTTTCTCAGCCTTAGCTACATATGGACCTTTGTTCTGTAATTGGAATATACATATATATACACACGTAAGTCAACCATATTGAACAAAAATCTCATATTTGTAATAATATTAATTCTGCAGCTGAAATTAAACTATTCTAAAATCAAACTAATCACTAACAATTTCAGACATCGATTTCCATTTGTCATTAACAGTTTTACCAACCCAATCATATATCAGAACAAAATGTAATTAAATATACAGATATCAGACACATACAATGGACACGGATTTGTTGTTAGGATGCTTCTCCTTAGAAGTCTCCTGTAAAAAAACACATTTCCTACTTAAATTTTGAAAATAGAAACATAAAAACACATTTGACAATATTATTGAAATATTAGAATGTATTGTTGTTAAAAAATTGGTAATAAGTGTTGAAAATAAAAAAAAATTGGCAACACCTCCCAATGAAAAAAATATTAGAAGTCAACAATTTTTTCTTTTTACCTGTAGCAAGAAATAGATCACAAGACATTTAAAAAATAACTCAATTTCAAAGTCATCCAAACACAAATGTAGTACACCCAAGACATCAATTACATATGGAAATAGTTTTACATATTGGAAATGCTATTACATATCATACATATTAGATTACATAAAATAATGAGAAAATGCTATTACATCTATATCATTTCTTTTACACCAAATAACTCAAGATGAACATCCTCCAACTCGAACATCCTCCAATTGTGATATCAACTCGAACATCTTCCAAGTATCTCCATCACATATATCTGTGGAAAAAAACATACTATATTAGCACGGTTTGATATATAGTCAAAAATGTGAATCATTGAAATAATTAATAAGAAGAAAATTATCACCTTTTTCAGGCTTGCAATTAAGATCTATGACTGAAATCAACAATGCCTCGTCCATGTATATCAAGCATATCATTAGAACCGGACCAAGTTTCAATGAGCAATAAAAATATATTTTTAACTTCTAATAATTGATAGTTATTACCTTTTTTTTGGATTAAATATACATCTCAAAGTACGACACCATCAGTTGATCACTTCCCCCACGCCAAACAGGCACAAGTTACATTGTGACGGCAGCAGACAAAAATACAATATTACATTGTTCTCTAACATATATTACATATAGTGATGAAAACTCAATTATATTTTACAGTCATCCAATATAAAAAGCATATAACTAATTATGATTACTTCCCATTCTATTTTGTCAATTATATCCTAGAATTGTAAACATATAGTTATATCCTACAATTGTGAAAATCCATTACAGATGCACGTAAACAGTTATCCAAATTTAAAGTGTTAAAACATTTATCATTCGGCCCAAATTTGATTAGCTATCTCATCGCGAGTATCATTCATTGTATTCCCCACATGGATTGGTACATCAAAATCATCGTCATCTCCATCATCTTTCCCATTCCCTTGGCCTGAGTTCTCATCCTCTCTATCGTCAAATATATTATCTGCATGTCCATGCATCCTAATGTAATTGTGTAGTGGGGTTGAATACACAAGTAGAATAAACAAACACACACATTTAAACAACCAGACAGACAAAGATAAACATGCATCCTAATATAGTTGTGTAGTGGGGTTGAATACACAAGTAGAATAAACAAACATACACATTTAAACAACCAGACACACGAAGATAAACAAACACACACAGGTTGCCCCAAACAAAAATGGGCTTGAATCTTTGTTAAGTGAAGGATCTTACTTTAATTCAAATACCTTTTTAAGCTTGATAGTATGAACTGTCATTACATCACCAAAGATTGCCCTTCATATATATATATATCTCAATTTTGTAGAACCAAAAAATTGATACTTAAATCTGATATGAAATGAAATGAAAAATGTTTTTACATCCATTTTTCGAATCTTATATATATCCTTCCAAAATTGATGTCAGTGAAGAAGTGCCTAATTTTCTTGTGGTACAACCACTACAATAAAGAAGGGTTCTTCAACCAAATAATCTTCGAGTAATTTTTTATAGCAGTGCCTTTAGTTTCAAAGAAAAACCTCAAATAGAATCAAGTATCTCACACACACATTTATATATAGGAACATTCATATGGAATTGAAGAATTCTTGGTAAAGTGAAATCAAAACACACACACAGACACAAACTTCAATATAAGGTAGTTTGATCTGCTTGCACTATATTATTCTCAAACTAAGCAACAAATCATAACGCCTTATTGACCAACTTGGTAAACGAAGAGGTGGAGAGAAATGAATTTCAAGTATAGGTGCCCTTACTTAGAGTAACTTGTTTCTAATTGCTACTAGTTAATTAAAGTAAAACAAGACTAACTTAAAAGCAAAAGGCAAAATTGTTGATTACAGAAGAAAACTCAGTCAAGATAAAAACATAAATTTCTCAAACAATAGAACTATGCTATAACAACATGATTGACTTTCTGCAACTCTAGTTTAATATCATGCAATACTTTTTTTTTTTGAAAGGTGTCATGCAATACTTGGACAAGTAAAAAATATTATAGTTCTTCACTTTGGCTTCAAGTCAAAGTTAATCAGGTTCATATATATAGAATAATTGAGGTCACAATTTTTGCCTTTAGCTCAATTAAAACCACTAGCTAAAAGTCTGGAACTTACTTAAGAAACAGCCATGAACCAATCTGTTCAATGCAACGTGCCACTATATATACTCATGCCATGGTAAGAGTTTAAGCATAATTGCTCCAACTTTATAGTAGTCATTTTTAATGAATAACTTCAGTGAACTCCAAGAGAATAGTGTTGGAATTAATTTTTATCTCACACATAAGAATTAATCCCGCCCAAAATCACAAACACATGTTTTTACTCACATACATCATCCACACAATATACAAAGGATACAAGAATTTATAGTGGAAAACTCCAAACCGGAGAAAAAATACGTTGTTGTCAAAGATAACCAGAGAAATATCACTATATGAAAAATTGTTACAATCACACATATTTTTCTCTCACTACCCATGATCCCAATACACCCACTCTCTACCAAGCATATACTAACTCACACATTTCTATTCTCAAATTAAGAGAACCAAGAAATGAATTTAACTAGAGTCAAAATACAATGCTTGAAATGCTTTTGATTGGGATACATAAAAACAAAGGCTTGAGCTCCTTATATAGGCTCTTGAACTCATCCACCTTTACTTTTTAAGCGATGTGAAACTTTCTTCTCTTTTATTTTGTGCCAAAAACTAACAAATAGCTTAATGAATAACAATTTCTCTGTAGATCTATAATCCCCGACACAAAAACACACACGCACAAACATATACATAATCACACACACATATGCAAACACACAATTTCTGAGTAGATCTATAATCCCCGACACACAAACACATACATCGACACATACAAATAGTGACGGATGCAATGTATGACTAGTGTGGTAGTGAACCCCACTGATTTTTTTTTCTTTCATAAACTGAATTTTTTTTTTTTCAATTTTTATCCTTAAATTTAGGATATCCACATTTAGCCCCCACTGAACACAAATCCTAGATCCATCACAGCATACAAACATACACACACATACATGTACACACATACAGAAGAAATGACCGAACCTGATATGAGCTTAATGAGGAAGATAATCATAGTTGCCGCGATTTCCAAATCGAAGCCCTAGTTGTAACACCTCGTGTTACTTTCCCTTTTTCTGAAATTCTTCCCGATTTATTTTCAGGTTGTGACGTCACTTGTTTTTGACGTCATGTTCATTCTTGGTACTTTTTACATGTAAATTTTTTGCGTTTGACGTTCTGGACTTGGCGGGACTACTTCCTGGTTTTTGCGTTGACGGCTTCAGGGGTTCGTTGCAGCGTTTCACGTTTTGGTGTTTTGGCGGTCTTAGGATGTGCTTCATATCATCCGATGTTTTTATTTTCTCTTGTATCTAAATTGTTACGTGCTCTACTTGCTTGTGTGTTATTTGTCACTACTTTTTTTATTTTTTCGGATTTACTTCGTGTTTTCTAATTTAGAGGCTTTTGAGGGCCCGGGATATACCCGATGGTCGAGTTTAGACCCGAAAGTGTCTAAATTTGTTTTTGATAAAGTTTTTCAATAAAATTTATTTTAAAGAGGTTTTTAAAAATTTGCTTTCGAAATATTTTTATAAAAAAAATGAAATTTTGAACTATCTGAAAGCCCGGTATTCACTTAAAAAGCGTATGGTGGAAGTAGGTTCTGGGAATGTCCGATTTCGAATCCGAAATTTTTTATCACTTTTATATACCAAATAAGGAATTTAGAAAATGGTTTCAGAATTTTTGCACGTAGGGGTATTTTTAAAAGTCCCTTGCAAAGTTGTTAAGGAAAGCTTTTTAGTTGATTTTTATGGAAAATTATTCTAACTGTTCTGCTAATATATGTATGTATAAGGAACATTTTTGTGAAAGTGAAAAAGTATATTACCATGTTTACCCCCGCTTCCCTTCATAACTTTGGAAGAGTCAAAGGGCAAGTCTAGACTTTTGTTTGATATTTCTTAAGAGGAATCTAGATGTTGGTGAGGTGTTTCAATTCTAGAGTTTCTCTTCCACTTTCTTCACCCAACTTCAATTTCATCCATTGGATTTGCAAGGTTATGGGATGGAAATTACTCACTCTTATATAGATATGAATTCTAGGGAATTCAAGTCATTTGCATCAAACAAGACACAACCATGATCTCTCTCTCTCATTGAGTTCAGCAATCCCCTCCCTCATCTCTCTCCCATTTTCGACCAGCCCTAGAGGCTACACCATCTAGCTCCAAGTTTTGATTTTTGTACACCAAATTGTTGAGATTTTAGTGAGACCATGAACTACAAAGTTGGCCCTTGAGTCTTCTTCTTCCGTTTGGTACCAAGATTCCAAGGTAAAGCCCTTTCTCTTGGATATTTTGAATTTAAAGTTCTAGTTTTTTCGATTCCTTGTGAATTTATGTGTGAGCTTTGGATTTTCTTTTATTCTTTAGTGATTTTTGACAAGACTCAAGGTTAGGTTTCTTTTCTTGCACTTGATCTCATTGGAAAGACTTTAATTGAATTGGTGAGTTTCTTTCTTTCTTGGGTTGATTTTCGGTTAAGGTTCAAATTTCCGGAGTTGTTGTTCTATGGATTTTAACTAGTGTTTTGCTAGTCTGAAAATTTTGAAACTTTTACAGTATAATTATGTATATGTCTTCTATCAACCCGGAACATTTTAGATCATTTCGTTGAGTAATGATTTTTCTAAAAATCTTGGAATAAGGCTGTCCAGTTTACAAAAACTGCTTGCTGAATTATTTTCGGTCTTTGTTCGGACCCATTTTTCCACATGTTTATATACTTTAATTTTTTTTGAAACTTTTACTCAATATTATTGTACATGTATATTTATTCTCCTTAAAATTTGAGGCCATTTAATTAAGTACTTATGTTTCTAAAAATCCTGGAGTACTGGTTGTACGGGTTATGATCGCTGTTGGCAAAGCTGTTTTGTTTGTTTCGGTTTTACCCTATTTTCTCTATGTTTTTGTACTTCAAAAATTATGAAAACATTTCAGGATATCAACATGTATGTATTTCATAACTCAGCCAAATTTTATAATTTTCTGACTTGTAGACATTCGTATGAAAATTTTAGGGTACTTGCTGTTTGGGTTACTCCGCTATTATGAAACCCTAACTTTTGTCCCTTGAAGTTTTGTTCTCGATTGCTAAAATTGGGTTAAATTAGTTCTTTAATCTTGTATAGGAGCTTAAGGGATGTCTTTTACCGGTTGAGTTGGCTTGGGGTGCTTTGTGGGTGAAGCTAGGGTTTGTAAGCTTGCTTGAAATTTTCTTGGAATTTGCTTTTGAGGTAGGAGACTCTCCTTTCTCATTCTTTAATTACGTAGGGATACGATTTTTCTTCTAGGGTTTCTATAACCCTAGATGTGTATTTGTGTATATGTAAAATTTGTGGGTTTAAAGCATAATTTAAAGTGACTAGGTGATTATATTTATTGCCTATGAGTATACTTGAAGAATTGGTTGATATGGTTGTGTGAGTTAGAAATTAAATGAATGCTTACATGTGAAATTAAAAGCTACATGAGTTGAATAAGAATATGTGGGTGGTGATTTGATCATTTTTGCACTTGGAATTATACTAGTATATATATATATGTGAGAGGAATGAATATATATATATATATATATATATATATATATATATATATATATGAGTATGTAGAAAGGGATTTACAAGAGCCTAGAGATATAAATATGCTAGTCCTGAGGATGGGTTGGAATAGGTGATCCTAAGTGTGTCTTGGAATGACTACTTGGGACTTGGAACCTTGACGAGTCTTATTTCTCTTTACTTGTGATTATTGATGTTGAAACTTGAAATTTTGACCCTACACGTGCTTTAGGTCCATTTGCTTATGATTTATGAAAAATTATTATTTAAAACTTGAATTGTGTATAAAATTGGATATTTGAGATTTATTTACCTAAAGTGGGTGAAAGCATGCTCATTGAATTGAAAAATGGCATTCATATGGAATGTTGAGAAATTGTTATTTAAAAACGTTGAAAGGCATGACAAGTTGGAAAGTTTATTCATGAGAATGATGTTGAAAAATTGTTGCATGAGAAAGCATGCTTGTGAAATTGAGATTAAAAGTCATGATGGCATATTGAGCATTTGATTCATGTGAGACATAATTGTGAACTCCATGTGCATATTATCAATTGGTGTTGTGTTTCATACATCTTTCATACCCTTGTGTGGGTGAACCTATTTGGTAGTCACAACAACTGGCCAGAGGGTGTCTTTTGCGACCCGTGGATTAGTAGTCCGTCAAACAGGGGGCGTGTGAGGACTTGGTTCCGAACACTGGTTTTACCACAAACATATATATTCCGTGTGGGTGATGTTACTTTTGGCGACATTATACCACTTTGTTTTAGTGGATAAGGCTTGCACTTGCATTTGCATTGGCATGATAAAATGGTGAAAGCATGTAAAAGTTATGAGATTTCCCAATAGGGTTGTGAAACATGCAAATATAATCTTGTTACTTCACTTGGTAGATTATGATAAAAAATGAAATGAAATTGGAATATACTTGAAATGAATAGAATGTTATGTCTTGCTTGCCTTAGTTGTAGTAAGTATTGTAAATGAATTCCTAGCTTGTGCTTGTGAATGAATATATGTTATGTGATTATGTGTAGCCAAGTAAAGTGGCATGGGTGTGTGGAATTAATCTTGAGTACGAGTTTTAGATAAATTGGTTAAGGTTCTAATGGAGTTAAGACTAAAAGTGGCAACGGCCGCTTAGGCCCCTTAACTTTCTGTGAGAATTGAGCTTTTTTTGGAGTTGTGCTAGAACTGAAATATGTTGGTAGAAAGTTGTGAACTTGGATGTTGAAACTAACATGTTTGGTTGGCGTTAGTGTACCTTAGTCTATCCATTTTTCTGCTCTCGTTGGAGCATTGGACTTTAGAACCCCGTTCCTTCCTCATTTTTATGTTCGGGATTACTTTTGGAGAAAACTATGTTTGGAGTGTGTGAATTGACGTGGGCATTGTGGTTTAAGCCCTTATTTATCAAACCGCAATTTATTTTCAAAGTTTTACAAACTTAGAATTTTGGATTTTTATAAAGACTTACGTTTTTCGTTCATCCTCGGGTCCTACTAACTATTTTTGAAATCCGAAAGTTAAAAACCCATTTTTATAATATTTGTGATTTTTCGAGAACGGAGTTCATTTTCAAAATCACATTTTTGGACTTCACAAAATCGCAATTAAAACCAGTGGCTACTACAGTTTTGCAACCCGGAAGTTGTGCACTGTTTCGATCATATCATTAGCTATAGGTGTCCTATTGAGGCATTCTTTAACTTTTAGGAAAGCTCACTTAAAGGGCGTAAGTTTAGAATTTTGAATGGCTCAATTTGAAGTTGTTTGGAGTGAGTTATGGTCGATTGAAGATGACGATTCATTTTTATCTTTCGGTGTACTTAGCACTTTTCAAAAAGCTGACTTAAAGGGCTTAAGTCTAAGGCACTTTTTAAGGTCTCATTGAGGCTGTTTGGGGACTAAAGTTGTGTTAATGGGATACATCATTCTATTCGTTAAACTTCCTTGTAAGTAGTTCAAGAGTTAGAAGTTAGGGGTAACCTTGTAATGTATAGTGTTATGTCATTGACGAGGTGATGGAATTGAGGTGATTAGTTATGAGCATGGATCTTTCTAAGAGTGGATTAATGATGGTGTGTGTGGTTATGGTTGTAGTTATAAGCAAATATGTGATTACCCTTCCTCCCATGGGTTTAGGGAGTGGTTGCGACTTTCTTTGAAGGTCTTGGTAGTGTACTTGATGATTGGTTTTAGAGACTTGAGGATTGCGTGCTTAGTGCACAGTTTCATCTGTGGCTTGGGCCACCGGTGATGGAATGTAGGGTACGGACTTTAGAGATGTCTAGGGTGACCCTTATTGTATATTGATTTATATATGTATATATGTACACATATCTCTACATATATGTGTAAGCGTGTGATGTGACTCTGTGATTGAGACTATTATGTACTATGTGACTCTGTGATTAAGACTGTTATGTACTATGTGATATTTTCAGGAGTCTCGGATTGGAGTGAGTGTCATGTGAGACAATCGACCGACCTGGGATAGTTGCATGTACACGGGTTGGTTTAGCACTCCCTGGATGGAAAGAGGATGTGGTTAGGATTTTTCCTACTGAGTATCGTTGTTGCTCACTCCCCCCAGACCAACTGTTGTAGATTCCAGGCGGATGCAGGACAACGTACGAAACGACATCACCATGGAGGATTTGGGACGCCTAGATAGTTGATGTCCTCTTTATTATCTTTTATGTACCCCTTCGGGGATTCTCATTGTATTTCTTGGGAGCTAGCTTGTTGGCCCATCCCTATTATTATCTTTATATAACCTTGTATCATTATTTAGTGTCCCTTAGTATCCGGCTAGGCATTGTTATATGCCTCTGTGTATTGACAATTGTGTAAGAACATTTATTGTAATTGTTTATGTATGGCATGTTCTAGAGAATAACCAAGTTGAGTGTTAGATAGGTTGGTTTGGTTTTAACGACATCTACTAGCTTTGACAAAGGCAAAATCAAGCATTGAAGTAGTGAAAAATACAAGTGAAATGCAAAAGTGAGCGTATTGTGAAAAAACAATGTCTCTCGGAGGGCGAAAACGGCATTTTCCAAGGCCGTCAATTCAAGCAAAAAGTCTCGGGGAGTCAAGAGGGTCATTTTGGCACAGATACGGAGAAAAGTGGTTTCATGAAAAATCTACGCTTAAGCCTACGCTTTCAGAATAAAAAAAAAGTGGCTAGAAACTGCACATTTACGCTTGGACCTACGTTTGGAGTGGTCCAAGCTACGCTTCTTTCTATGCTTGGAGCGTAGCAGCGGTAGAGTTTTGAAAAGTGTAGGTGCGACATTATGAGTGCGTGACTGGCTGTTACGTATCCTATTATGACTTGGGCTACACTTCTATATATCCTAGGATGTGTATAAAGGATATATGCACAAAAGTTGACTAGATTCATTCCCATTTATAAGAGGATTAAATAAGGGAGGAATCCTAGTCCAAAAACGAAACAGTGATTTCAGCAAGATTTTCAGTCAACTTCTGGAGCTCATATCTCAGTAAAAAAAAGGTCTGAATGGGGTGATTCTTGAGTTTAACATCAAGATCTTGAAGTCAGATTTCCAAAAAGCTATTAGACGTATCCATACAATGTTTTTAGCTCCATATATGATGAAAAGAGTGAGAGGTGTCCTGCAGAAAAAAGCTGGAAATTTCAGAATTGGGCTGAAATTTTATTTTGACTTGGATTGATCCGTGTTGACTTGGGTGACCTTGAGTTCGACCTAAACACCTATAAGCACGTGTATATCACATATTATACATAATAATGAAGGGTTTGGCTCAATTGAGTATGAAATTACCAAAGAGGGCGAACTTAGGGTTTCTCCTCTACATTGCTTATAAATATCAATGTCTACAATAGAGGAGGCCACGAATTTTGAGAGATCTCTGCAGTATTCTATCATTCATATTATTTTATTGAGATATACACAGAGAGAGAAAAGAGTGAGTGATAAGAGATATTCTTGTTCTCTCTTGAGATTGATATTATCCAATCGTGCTTCTACACCGAAGATCTTTATGCACCATTGGATGAATGATTGTTGAAAAATCATCACACCGTCTGTTGTAACGTGGTTGCATTGATCCGTTGAAGAACGGAGCCGTCTGAGTGCGAGATCGGAGCGAGAAGCTTCGTAGTTGTTTGATCCGTTAAGAAGCGAAGCCGTCAGAGTACAGAGCGAAGCGAAAGCTTCATGGAGCGCGAGTGATTCAAGTTTGTCAGACGTCGAGTGGAGAAAGGCAGATCTGGATGGATTTGTAAGTCTAAAACTTCATAGAGTCTGTATATCTCTTGATTCATATTGTATCGATACCCGAGTATATCCGTAGTTTTTACTTGGAGTCTTTCAAAGGTTTTTCACGTAAAAATATCGTGTGTCTCTATTGCTTTATATTTTTCACTTAGATGAATCTTTTCATGATTTTTCTTGTTAGAGAATTGGATTAAAATTGACTTTTCCGCAATTAATTTTAATTTGTCAATAAATCCAAAAAAAGCCTATTCACCCCCTCTAGGCTATTTTCATTGATCGTTTAAGTAATTTTAATTGGTATCAGAGCGTGGTTGCCCCAATTTAGGTTAACTACCTAGGGTTAGATCTTGAACTTATATGATGGACGTACCTCGTGAAAGAGGTTCCGTATCTAGGTTCCCGTGGTTTGATGGCTCTAATTACACGTATGGGAAGGCGAGAATGAGAGCATTTTTTAAATCGCTTGATGAGAGAGCTTGGCTTGCTATTGAGGTAAGGTACTCACTACCCACTGTGAAAGATGTTGTTACTAATGAATCTAAGGTAAAACCATCAAGTGAGTGAACTACTACTGAAACTAAAAGTGCTAGTTGGAGTTCAAAATCCTTGAATGCATTGTATAATGTTGTGACGACAAGTGAGTTTAAAAGAATAGCCACATGTGAAATTGCAAAAGAAGCTTGGGACATTATCCAAGTAACTCATGAAGGAGCTTCAAAAGTTAAGCAATCTAAACTCCAAATACTAAATTCACAATTTGAACATCTTAGGATGGAAGAGGATGAAGTTTTTAGTGACATTGAGGCTAGGTTGACTGTTATAGTAACAAGCTGTCACAATCTAGGAGAGCTCACTTTGGAGACTACCATAGTGAAGAAAATTCTTAGGTCTTTACCGGAATGTTTTCGGTCTAAGGTTACTGTCATATCTGAAATCATGAGTTTTAAAGAAATTAAACTTGAAGAATTGGTAGGGAATCTAAAATCTTATGAGATGGAGATGTGTGCTCAATTCTCTAAGAAGTCGAGTGGAATAAAATAAAAGAGCATAGCTTTTAGAACCACTAAGGAGGATCATAGTGAGTCAGATGAGAAGGATGAGAGTAGACCAAGTCAGTTTGATATGATAATGAAGCAATTTTATAAAATTTTAAAATCTTCTTGTGGTCAAGAGTTGATTAAAGGACAAAAATTTGGAGATAAATATCATGATTTTAAAAATAAAAAGGTCCAAAATCAGAATGACAAGATTGACCCTAAAAAGAAGAAACCTCAATGTTTTTAATGTCAAGGGTTCAGTTACATAGCTGCTGAGTGTGCCAATAAGCAGAAAAAGACAAAAGGTCTAGCTATTACTTGGAGTGATGGATCAGATGATGATGGTGATTCTACTGAATCTGACGTGGCTGATGAGTCTAAGGATTTTACCGCATTTGTAGCATAGAGTAAGGAAGTTGAGGAAATTGCTGCGAGTTGGGCGATGTCTGGAGATGAAGATTCTGAGGATAATGAAGATTGTGGGGACTCGTATGAAGATGCATACAATAAATTGTATGAAAAGTCCGTACATGTTAACAAAATTTACTCGAAAGTTTTGGTTTAATTCAACAATTTTGATAAGGAGAGACGGTCCTTAAGAGAAAAGTTGACCAAGTCTTAACAAGAAAGGACTCAAGCTTTAAAGAGGGTAGATGGTCTCAATGAGGAATTAAGGGTTTTAAGATTGGAACTGAGTGAGAAATCTATAAGTATTGAGGGATTGGAAAAGGAATTGAAGGATGCTAACTCAACTATTCATAAATGGTCTAGTGGAACACTTAAGCTGAATCATATGTTGAGTGTGAGAAAATCTGCAGGAAATACAAAGGGGTTGGGATTCAAAGGAACATTGAGTGATTCAAACATCATTTCCAAAACAACCTTTGTAAGGGGTTCCCTAGAAGCATCTAGTTATTCTCAAGGTAAGTCTGATAGGAAGCTAAATGCTCAATCTTATATCAGAAAACCTGTTGAGATTAAGCCTTTCTTTACCTCTAGAGTCAATAAGGGTTCGAATCATGGTTATCAAAGGTTTATCCCAATATGTCATCACTGTGGAGTGAAAAGTCATATTCGATCCGTGTGTTCAAAATTAAGAGGAGAAACTTTGAAATCAGAGTGGAAACGTAGAACTCAAAAAAGACCCAATGTTGAAAATCAAATTCGGATGTTGAGTGAAGAGGTGAAAATGTTAACTAGGCTAGCAAATAGAGCACCAAGAATTAAACAAGTGTGGGTTAGAAAAAATGAATTACATTGTTTGGTTGCTCATTCTGCATGTCTATCATGTGACTCTAATTTTGAGAAAGGTATTGATTATATATCTACAGAGTTTCAGTCAGCAAACATCTTTACAAAATCATTAGATTTTCAAAAATATGTGTATCTTAGAAAATCTAGTGACATGTTATCATTAGGATAGATGTTTTGATATGTATCATTCTAAGAATATCTTGCATTATCTTTTATCCTAGAATTGATACATTATCATGCATTTTGTATAATTTGCATGTTTATTTTTTTTAATTGTTTTTTATGCATGCATCATGTTTTGGTACTATTAGGATTATTCATGCATATATCATTATGACAAAAAAAAAAAAAAATTCTTAGCATGTTGAGCTTGGCTAAGGGTACAAATATTTGTTATATTTCACTCTATTCTCATATTTATTTTTCATATTAAACTTGTGGGAATTGGAGTTGTTAGTCTGACATGAAGTTATGAGTTATTCACTTGACATGTTTAAGTATTATTTTTGAAACTCATCAACTTTAGGTGCTTATTTTACTTCGGAGATGACTGTAATACTTGTTAAAACTTTTAATCTTTTCATCTAATCTGAAGTGATATGTAGGTTCATGAGCTATGCTATATTGATTTATGCTTTTAAAATACATTTTGCATGCTTATGAATGTTGTGGTGATTTTGAAAAGAGGAAAAAATGATATGTTTAAAATATAGAAATGCAAAAAGTGGTTCTTTGATCTGAGTAACCGGGCCTCTTATCTCAGTAAGCATTGAGTGTTCGCGTAAAAATGGGAGAAGACTAATGAGCATAAATCCCATGGAAGAAACTCATGCCCAATTGATCGGGACTAAAAATCCTCATTGGAAAGTTTGAAGCTTAGAAAGATCAAAAGGGATATGGTGAAAATGTTGAAAAAATTAAATTGTGCTTTTTTTAGTAATAAGGTCTGAGCTAAAGATTTGACTTCTAGTTTGGGTTTTGAACAGAAGTATAATCACGGTTATTGAGAAGATTGTTAGAATTAACACGTATTGCTTTCATTTTAATAGTTTGATTGCACCTGAATATTTTTCATATATGCAAATGTTATGTAAAGCTTGTCTTGTGACTGCTTATAACTAAAAGGTATGTGTGCTGTTTTTCTTCATTATCATGTGTATAATAGTTAAGTCAAATATGTGAATATGATGAGTTAATGATTAACTCTTTGTTTCTACTGTCCTGCTCACATGTGTCTAAGATCAAAAATATTTTTGTTTTTGCATTTTTCATTCATGCATTGTAGAGATTTTTGATACTAAAAAATCTGGATATAATCTTATAGAGTACTTTATCTTAGTATTTAGTGCTTAGCTTAGATTCTCTAGAGTCTCATATGTAACCCTTTCCCTATGTTTTATCTTTGAGGTTGTCCCTTGTTTCGCTCATGTGTTTTGATTGTTTTTATTGTTCCTTGTGATTTCAGTGACAAAAAGGGGGAGAAATATTGCGTAAGGGGGAGTAATGGTTTTAAGGGGAGATGTATTGAATAAGGGGGAGAAGGAGTGTGTGTTTTATGATCATTATGTGTATATGGATATTGTGTTTTTATTATGATAATTTTATATCTGTTTTCCACACTTGCATTTAATGGTTTGTTTAGTGTTGTGGTTACAGGATTGGTAGACCGTCATGAAAACAATGTGACAGTTTATATCTATCTTTGTCGGTGTGTGTTCATAGGTATAGATGTTATGTTGTTACTTGTGAGGATATATTGTAAAACATGGGTTTTCTAAAAAATGTCAAGGGGGAGATTGTAAGAACATTTATTGTAATTGTTTATGTATGGCATGTTCTAGACAATAACCATGTTGAGTGTTAGATAGGTCGATTTGGTTTTAACGACATCTACAAGCTTCGACAAAGGCAAAATCAAGCATTGAAGTAGTGAAGAATACAAGTGAAATGCAAAAGTAAGCGTATTGTGAAAAAATATCTCCCAGAGGGCGAAAACGGCATTTTCCAAAGCCGTCAATTCAAGCAAAAAGTCTCGGGGAGTCAAGAGGGTCATTTTGGCACGGTTACGGAGAAAAGTGATTTCCATGAAGAATCTACGTTTAAGCTTATGCTTTCAGAATCAATAAGTGGCCAGAAACTGCATATTTATGCTTGGACCTATGTTTCTTCCTATGCTTGGAGCGTAGGAAGCTACACTTGGAGTGTAGCTATGATAGAGTTTTGAAAAGTATATGTGCGACATTATGACTGCGTGACTGGCTGTTACGTATCCTATTATGACTTGAGCTACACTCCTATATATCTTAAGACGTGTATAAAGGATATATACACATAAGTTTACTAGATTCATTCCCAATTATAAGAGGATTAAATAAGGGAGGAACCCTAGTCCAAAAAGGAAACAATGATTTCAGCAAGATTTTCAGTCAACTTCTGAAACTCATATCTCGGTAAAAAAGGTCTGAATGGGGTGATTCTTAAGCCTAACATGAAGAGCTTGAAGTCAGATTTTCAAAAAGCTATTACAAGTCTTCATTAAATGTGTGTAGCTCCAGATATGATCAAAAGAGTGAGAGATGTCCTGCAGAAAAAAGATGAAAATTTCATAATTGGGCTGAAATTCTATTTTGACTTGGATTGATCCCTGTTGACCCGGATGACCTTGAGTTCGACCTAAACACCTATAAGCACGTGTATATCACATATTATATATGATGTTGAAAGGTTTGTCTCAGTTGAGTGTGAAATTACTAAAGAGGACGAACTTAGGATTTCTCATATACATTGCCTATAAATACCAAGGTCTACAATAGAGGAGGTCACAACTTTTGAGAGATCTCTGTAATATTCTATCATTCATATTCTTTTACTGAGATATACACACAGAGAGAAAAGATTGAGTGATAAGAGATATTCGTGTTCTCTCTTGAGATTGAGATTATCCAATCGTGTTTCTACACCGAAGATCTTTATGCACCATTGGATGAGTGATTGTTGAAAAATCATCACACCGTCTGTTGCAACGTGGTTGCATTGAACTATTGAAGAACAAAGCCGTCTGAGTGTGGATATTGGAGCGAGAAGCTTAGTGGTTGTTTGATCCGTTGAGAAGCGGAGCCGTCAGAGTACGGAGCAAAGCGAAAGCTTCGTGGAGCGCGGGTGATTCAAGTTTGTCAGACGTCGAGTGGAGAAAGGCAGATCTGGATGGATTTGTAAGTCTAAAACTTCATAGAGTCTGTATATCTCTTGATTCATAGTGTATCGATACCCGAGTATATCCATAGTTTTTACTTGGAGTCTTTCCAAGGTTTTTCACGTAAAAATATCGTGTGTCTCTATTGTTTTATATTCTGCACTTAGATTAATTTTTTCATGATTTATTTTGTTAGTGAATTGAATTAAAATTGACTTTTCTGTAGTTAATTTTAATTTGTTAAAAAATTCACAAAAAGCCTATTCACCCCCCCCCCCCCCCCCCCCTTCTAGGCTATTTTCATTGATCGTTTAAGTAATTTCAAATTGTATCGACATTTATCCATTATCTGGTAAATATCATTGTTCAGTTTATTATTCGATTATTATTTCTCAATTGTTTCAAGAGTATTATTGATGCTAGTGGTCACTTAGACTGACATCACCCATCGGGAATTCATTGACTCTCCGGGTTGGAGTCTCGTAAATTTCGGGGTGTGACACTAGTTTTGTGAAATGGCCCCATCGAAGTCGTAGAGGTGTCGCGAGCTTGAAGAGGAAGATAATCACAACAATCGAACAAGATTTTTGGTTATGAGAAGAATTGTTTTTATATCGCCCAAATCGCCTCTTTGCTGCACAAACCCTAGGAGGAAGGCGAGAAAACACATTTTTGCAAAAAAAATTCATATGTTTTGTTTGTTTGTTTTTTTTTAAAAGTGCACAATGGAAATTTGTGTTCCTCCATGTTTTGCTCGACAATACAGAATTAGCTAAAAAACACCAATTTGCAATTCTCAAAATGGGCCTTTTTTTAACTTTTGTATTTTCACTGTTCAAAAGCTAGTTGGGCCAAAAATATTAACCAAACAGGTTTGTGGTAGAAACAGTGGGCCAAAAAACACAAATATAAACATAAATAGGGTCAACCAAACAGGGCCTTAGTTAATATGAGTTTAATTTAAAGCAAGTTTTATATTGTGTTTGGTACATAAAAATAGAATGGAATGAATGTGAAATAAAATGGAATAATTATTAGGGAAAATTAGTAAAAAGGGGCTAAAATCAAAAGTAATTTCTCAATAGGGATCTTAAAGTTCCATATGTCTACAAGGGGACCAATCCTAAATTAATATTGTTGAAAAGGGACCATTTGAGGGCAGTTTTGTCCAACAAAATAATACTATATGTGCGGCCCGCTTCACACACACATGCACACAACGACACATGCAGTAAAACACACAATAGCTTCCATCAGAGAGGGACACTATAGGGGAGTGAGGAAGAAATAAGCAAATTAAGGGAACAAACATTATTGAAATAATTTTTTTTAAATAATTTAGGGATTTGAGGATTTTTAAAATTTTAATAATAGCTTCAACCTCCCGTACGACCACTATCACCCGTGGATGTCACCATTCGGCCGCATAGGGAAACCCCCCGGTCGAAAACACCACAGCCCGCAAGCAAATCGCCACACCGATGCACCACCACCATCATCTACCACCAGACGCATGACTGCCACTAACCATGTGTCTATGTATGAATGTATATGTATCAATGCATTGTAATCTCAGTACTTTAATGGAGCTATTGCAAAATTTTAATTTAGGGATTTGAGGAATTTTTATGATTTTGTGGAATGGTTTGGAAGTGTGGTGTTGTTTTCAGCTTTGTGGGTTCAATAAGGGGTAATTTTGTAACTTTATCCCAAATGATCCCTTTTCAGCAATATTGATTTAGAATTGGTCCCTTGTAGGCATATGGAACTTGGGTTAACTTCATTTAAAAAGCATGGGGTTTGTTTTTATTTTGATCAGATCCTCAGGTTTGAGAATCTTCATTTACACTTTTTATTTTTTCAAACTCACATCATTTACACTCCCTAATGTCATTTAATACCTAAACTACCCTCAATGTTGAGATATGTGGTGTCTGGAAACAAGGTTTACTATCCTCAAATTTTACTATCCAAACAAGGCATTAATTTTTTATTTTGGCACAAATCAAAAAACAAATTCGTTTATAGCAAAATATTTTTTTTTAAAAAAATCTAATTGGTAGTTCAAAATATTTTTATATTTTGGACTTCATTTTTTTATATATATTTTACAATAATTGGTAGTTCGGAAAAATATTTCAGCATTGATTTAAAAAACAAGACAAAAAATAAAAAGTATTTCCTAATAAATGTTTTGACGGAAAAGATGAAGGGATTCTATTTTTTTTCCATTTTAAATGTTGTGAGTTTTCCGTTCAAGGAGCTTTAGGTAAGCTATTTTTGTGAAATTGAATCCGGCAATTCGTTCATGCAAAATTGGTGGGTTTCGAAACCAAGTAAATTTCTTACTGTACTACAAAAATAGCATTTAGTTCACATATTTTCAATAATTTTAAATGCACATACTGTATCCACTACTTCACTTGCTGTACTTTTTTTTACCAATTGTTGGTGTCAGGTGGTCATGAATTCTTATCTTTATGAAAAAATAAATTCTCATGTTCAATCTCTTGAGTATTTAAACCCTATTACTATAACTTAAAACTTATTTTGTGTGCAACGTGGCAAAAATATAACTAACATTCTATTATAACTTAAAATTTTGATGCTGAAGTATACAACGTGGCAAATAAGTTTTAAGTTAAAAAAATCAATGCGGAAATATTTTTCCGAACTAACAATTATTGTAAAATATATATAAAAAATTAATTCTGAAATATAAAAAAATATTTTGAACTACCAATTAATTTTTTTTTTTGCTTTTTAAATATTTTACCATAAACGAATTTGTTTTTTGATTTATGCTAAAATGAAAATTTAATGTCTTGTTTGGATAATAAAATATGAAGGTAGTAAACCTTATTTTCAAACATACATATCTTAACAAATCTTGTTTCCAAACACCACCTATCTCAATATTGATGGTAGTTTCGGTATAGGGGGTGTAATTGATGTGGGTTTGAAAAAATAAAAGGTATAAATGAAGAATCTTAAACTTGATGGGGTCTTATTAAAATAAAAGCAAATCTCATAGGTGCAAATAAAGTTAACCCATGGAACTTTAAGGTCGCTATTGAGAAATTACTTTTGATTTTAGTCCCTTTTTAATAATTTTTCCTAATTATTATATGAAAGAGGCATTTCACAGGGTTATTAATAGAATGAATTTTCATTATTTAAAATGGAATTTTTATTCCAATAGAATGTTCATTTTTGTTCTTTAAGACATACCAAACTAAAAAATGACTGAAATATTCATTCCATTCCAGCTTACCAAACACAAAATTAGGGGATGTTTTGTGGGCAATGAAAGGGGTGAAATGCTCTCACACCACTTTAGAATTGAATTTATTACTTAAAATTAGTAAAAAAATAAAATTAAAATATCCTTCAAATTTGGTCTGACACCCCCATTTTGTTAATTGACCATGAGAAGAATTCAAAGTCAACTAATTTTAAAAAATAAAATGTTAAGTATCCTTTATTATTTTAGTTACACTTTCACCCTTTGAAAATTGAACATTTGTACCTTCAAAGAAATTAAAGCAGTTCAATAAATTTATTATAAAGCTCTTTTCGTCAACATAAGAGCTAAAATAACCCAAAGTAAAAAATTATTGACGTTCGATGCAAGGATTAGTCGCGACCCAGAACGGTATTATTGTATACTCCTGGAAGCTTACCTGCAAGGCCCCGATGTGTTGGGGATGACGTCGAGCTTAGCACGACAACCCTTATCAAGAAGGCTATGTAGCATATGCTAATCTTAGGGCACACAACTAGACAGAGAATGAAGCTCACATCACTCCTTTGTTAATCCATCAAAACAAGTTCTTATCTCTCTTTTTTTCCCGTGTGTTTGCATTTCTCTGAAATGTTTGTTGAGGCGGGTTCCTTCGTTTCTATTTGAAGTCAGATATATTGTTTCATTTTTCCTTTTTGCCAATGTAATTGGTGGATACGATTCTATGCTCATGTTATTTGCATTTCTAGTAAATGTTGTTGATTTGATCTATAAAATTATATAATGTTATGGAATGGCAAGGAGGCTTCTTCCTCTTGCTGCTTCTCGTGCAAAATTTTCAGCCCATTGGCATTTATTTTGTCTCTGAATCATTGCTTATTTGCTCTGTTTCCAACGTTTACACAAACCTAGCAACACTGCCTTCTTTTTCAATCACATATTGAGTCAGCTGGTTCGAGTGAATACACTGTCAGATTTTGTATGACTGTATGATGTATAATCTCATTTATTTTAATTGCTTCGAAAGTGTTGCAATACTAGTGCATCATGTCAGCCCTGAATTTTCTAGAATTTCAAAACACAAGCTTAAGAAATAAGGGTGTGTGATGCGGAAGTAACAAGAAACGAAAAAAAATAACATCTAGTAGGCAAACACCCGCACAAGGGTAAAATAGTTATTTCACATCTAAAAGACGTTAAAAAGATTACTTGAGATCAAAATGGAAGTGAAACGAACTCAAACGACACCTTAAACAGATCATTTAAACACTTCATTCTTACCCAAGGGTAAAATGACCAATTCATGGATATAATAGTAATTTCAAAGTGCAACTACAAGGTTTGGACCTAAAACAAGTTGTCGGAACAAACGGAACCCAATTCGGAGGTGCGAGGTGGAAACCACAACATTTTGAAGAGCTGGTGTCATTGGTCGACTAATGGAGGCAGAAATATCATGACTTTGGCAAGAGAAGCATCGGTCGACTACTAGTCTACTCCTACCCATTAGTCGACTAATGGAGGCAGAAAGTTGTATAATGGCTTAAAAAGTTGAAAATACACCAATTTTGCATACGGACTCCGTTCTTTGCGCCGTCAGTCCCGAAAAATTACAAATATTTAAAAATTGAGTTTTACAATTTTGGACTTCAAAAATAGTCACCGTAATCTCGAAAAACGTGTAAAACGCAAACTTTGAATAAAAGTGATTCTTTAAAATATCATAAAATTACCCGTCTTGCTCCCGATCTCCATTTTAACTATGGTTGGCTTCTAAAAGTCAAAATATTTATAAAAATGAGTTTAAAACTATTTCTGAAACAAAATAATTTGTCGGGGTGGGCGAAAATGGGTTTTTCCATCAAAACTAAAATGATTTGTTTGAAAACTTAGAAAAATGTCATTTTCGGCCAAACTCCTAATTACCACATTCAATAACTATAATCCACTTCACAACTCAAAATGAAAGGATTCAAAGTCTACATTAAAGTGCACTAAGGCGAAACATGTCATAATTTTCTCATGTTATATATATATATATATATATAGTTCGATTTAGCATGTTCAATGCATATGAAATTTAGAAATTTCATAGAACCTACCAAATATATGAACATGTATTCAAATTCCCTAATTGTATATTTAACGAAAGAACCTACTAAGTTTCCATCCAACACAAGATAATGAATACCCAAACAATAAAAAACAAATAAAATTCATTCTCGGAAAGAAGACAAAGACATTAAAAAAATGATAATATCCAAATCTGAAACCCCAGGTACTGAAAATCATATCATGTAATTGGACCTAATTCTTGTTCCTCTCACATCCCCTGTCTATCATCTTCTAAATTATACAACACTTGATTTTGTTTTTTTTTCCCAAAAAATTATAAAAAATCAACTAAAGGGATATCAGTTAAACATTTAAATATTTAAAGAATACATTTGCAACCACCATTTTATTGTCTATTTCTGTGTGTACAAAAGGTACTGAAGTCATTTCCTAGAAAAATGTTTGGTGTTTTAGTGATGGTCTTTCTTTCTCAGTAAGAGCTAAATTTAACAAAAAAAAGAAAAAGAAAAACCTAGGCAGACAATTGTTTTAAACAACTATAGAAGCTAAAACCCAGAAAGCCAAAGCTATTACCAAATAACAAAAGATAACTAGAGACTTACCGATAAGAGCTTTTTGAGTAAAAATCTTCGATATACTTATTTTCTCATGTTATATATATAGGGATGACAATTTGCCTCGCCCCGCCACGTTTATAACGGTTTTGGGTGCCCCATTTATACTATATGAGTGAGGATGGAATTGGGGAAAAAACCCTCACATAAACGGGACGAGGACGGTTTTAAGCAGGGATGGGATGCCCACGTTTAGCCGGTTTTGGTTGGCCTGTTTATGTTTGTGTTTATGTTGGCTGACCCATTACACATATTTGACATAGTGTTTATGGGCCAAATTGTTTATGCACAGTAAAAAAACACATACCCCATATTTGCCCATTTTTAGCCTAACCCAATAAACACCTTTTTGGTGTTTTTCCCAACTCTCTCCAACACACGGAAAACTTTCATAAAATAAAAAAGAAACACAACCAAAAAACAAGAAATAAATGGGTCGAAAAACACTACTCTCTTCAGTCTTTCTAGGGTTTGTACAGGAGAAGAAGAAGGCGGCGACACGCAGGCGATTCGCGTCGAGGGTTTCCTTCATCGACTTCTAGGTTTCCTCAATCCCCTCCTAGGGCTTCTATTGTTCGATTCTAGGGTTTCCTCGATCCTCTTCAAGCACACGACATCTAGGGCTTCGATCCATTTGGGAATTGCAGATCTTCATACTCAAACTCATATCAAGTTCGTATGCGTGTGTATCTTATCTCTGTGTGTATGTATGCGTTTAGGTGTGTCTGTTGTTGTTGTGGATGCATGTTACATTTACATATAAAATCATGAAGAAAATAAAAGCATGCGAAGGAGCAATAAGGCAGGGAAGAGAATATAGGAGTGACAAAGTATTGACCTAAAGATACCAAAATTAGGATACTTTATTGGACTAAACACAACAAAACAACTTCCTAAATTGTCTGAGATCAACTTCATGAATCATGTTGTCTCATTTTGTTTTAAGCGAAAACCGCAGTTGAGAGTATAAGGATTGTGGGTTGAATTGTAAGTAGTGCTGTTGAAAAAGAGATGTCATAACAATTGATTAATCATGTAATGCTTTTTGAAGCTATAAAAGCATCATGGTTGTGATGAATATGTAGATATATATATATATATATATATATACTTTATGTGGTTGGAACTCGGAAGAACTTTTTATGACACTTCTTTTAGAGGAAACTTCATCCCATTTTTTGGTTCAAAATAGCATTCTAGAGACAAGGAAGACAAGGTATAACAGTATAGGGTTAGAGTTAAAGAGTACTGTCTCCAAAGAGTTCTATGATTTTAAAATGCATTTGATTTATTCCACTATGAATGATTTTATAGTTTATCCTTGTTTGTACTTGGCTATGGATTTGTGTCTGAGCCAGAGTATCATATGTTTGATTCCCCATTTTTGGAACTGAAATAGATGGCAGACAAAAATAAACTCTAATATCAATTTCCCTATTATCTCAACTCATACTAGTTTAACTTCCTTCCCTAGTATTACCATCAATATAAGAGGAGGGATCCAATGACCAACTAATGAATTGACTGAAAGAAATTATTGTAAGTAGAAAACTGGACAATCATAAATTTCCATAATATTCCTAGCAAAAGAAATAATCTGGGAGTACATTATGGGAAGAAAAGAGTGGCCTACAGGTGAAGGGATAAATCTTACATATATTGCTCAAGTTGACAAATTATTGTTACATTTTACTATTGCTAAAGTTAACGAATACTATCAACTAATATAAAAAAGATTGAAAATAAAAATCTAAGAAAAACTTGACAAGAAGAAATAAATACTTTAATTCAGGAAAATAAATATATATAGATGTGGCATAGATGACTTTAAATCGAGGTCAAGTATTTAGGAAATGTTATCAGAAGGTCATCCTCATAAGTTCGATTTTGGCTTTTATTTAAAGACTCGATGCACTTCAATGTTGGAAGTTAGAAGGAATAAGGTCCACTAGCAAATCAAGAAGTAGATAAATTTTGGATCCTATGGCATCAAAGTACTAAACACTAGCACAATAAAAAATTACTCCTATATTGTCAGGATGAAAAATATATGTTCACTAGAAAATGATACCATTTCATTTCACTTTTCATTTGAAAGAATGGAATTATCCAGCAGAACCGAAGTCTATACAGAATATAGTCATCACCAGCACTAACAACAGTAACTGAAACCATTGCCCTATCCTGAAAATGATCTACAAGTGACAAAACTAAATTAGTAACAGGAGCCACAAAACACAAGATGAATCTGAACTTATTCTAGAATGCTATTAGAAAATTATTGAATGGTTTTGTTCCTATATGACAAATTGACAATCACCTATACCCATCATCATGAAATTTATAGACACATTTTACTATGGCTAAAACTTCCTGTTTAATTGTAGCATAATTGAGCTGAGCATTCTTCCAAGTACCAGAAGTAAATCGGACAAGCTCTTCCTTTCCTGTGGAGGGATTTAATTGCTTTAAAATACCCCCATATCCTTTATTGGACGCATCAATTTCAATAATTTTAGACCATAAAGAATTAGCTAAAGATAAACAAGGTAATTGTTTAGCTTTAATCATGATCTTTTTAACAGCCTCAGTATGCAAATTGGACCAAGGAAGAGGATTTTTCCCTAATCTTTGGTACAAAATAGCAGTATCCTGAGCAAAATTCTGATAATAATCAGAGATATAATTCAGACTGCCAATAAATCTTTGGAGCTGAGTTTTATCTGTGATTTCATCAGGAAATTTAGAAGCAAATTCAATACTTCTATCAATAGGAATAATTTTTCCTTGATTAATATTATGACCTAAAAATCGAACTTTATCTTGAAAAAGTTTCATTTTAGGAGCAGAAATAACTAAACCACTGCGTTTCAAAACATCTTTAAGAATCTTCAAATGTTTGAAATGCTGATCAATGGATTTAGAAAAGACAAGAATATCATCAATATAGACAATCACAAAATCTGAATAAGGATTGAATATATCATTCATGACATGTAGAAATTGAGAAAGAGCATTTTTTAACCCAAAAGGCATAACGTTCCATTCATAATGACCAAAAGGGACAACAAAAACAGTTTTATATTTGTCTTTAGGATTAACCTGAATTTGCCAAAAGCCAGATTTCAAATCAAATTTTGAAAATAAAACAGCAGTATTGAGTCTATCCAACAAATCTTTTTTATTTGGAATTGGATAACGAATCCATTTTAAAACATCATTTAAAGGTTTATAGTTAATAATCAATCTGGGAACACCTCTTTCTTTCTCAGAATGTTTATTAACATAAAACGCAGTACAACTCCAAGGAGAATTACTTGGAACAATTAAATTCTTATCAAGAAGGTTTTGGATTTCTTTCTTACATAAGTCCATATACTCTTTTTTCATTTGACCTGCACGGGCTTTTGTAGGAATAAATCTTTCATCAAAACTTTCTTCATAAGGAAGAGAAACAATATGTTTCTGACGATCCCAAAATGCATTAGGGATATCACTACAAACTTCAGAAAGAAATTGATTATGGATAGTTTGTATTCCATTTTGGATGTCGTAATTTGACAACCTTTGATTGATATTCAAGGACATAATTTCCTTTTGCAAATAATTTATTTGCTTTTCTTTGAAAAAGATATTATCACGGAGAGAATTGATATTCTTATTAAGGGGTTGTGTTATGAATTTAAACACAATTGAAGTCCCCTGCAAAGTGGTAAAAATACCTGTAGAATCAATTTTGTCAATAGACATTAATGATATGAGAAAAGGAGTACCCA
Source organism: Cornus suecica (assembly GCA_963922005.1). Taxonomy (NCBI): domain Eukaryota; kingdom Viridiplantae; phylum Streptophyta; class Magnoliopsida; order Cornales; family Cornaceae; genus Cornus; species Cornus suecica. Next base: position 55,509,239 of record OY998244.1, read on the forward strand.
GTATTACTGGTAAACTCATATTTTTGATTAACAAGAAAGTAGTTGGTAAACAAAAACCTTCATTACAAATATAAACTTTATTTAGTTTATAAATGATCTGCATTTTACTACCATTAGCACTTAAAAGTCCTTGGGTAGTTTTCTCAAAATACTGTGTAGGAATCAATCCTTCCTGTATGCAATTTAAATCTGCACCACTGTCAACAAGAGCCATTAATTCAGGTAAAACATACTCTTCATTAATAACAATTTTAACATTAATGTACCATTTTTGAAAAGTAACCTGATCAAGAAGACACAAATAATCATCCTTAACAGCTTCATTTTCATTATTAGGTGAAACATTCTCTTCAGACTCAACTCTAGAAGAATTAAGGGAGGCTTGAGCTAATTGTAATTGGGTTATAATTAACTCAGTTTTAGAATGATTAGCTTTCAACTGTTGAACTTCAGTTTTCAAAATATTAACTTCTTGACGAAGGTCATTAATATTAACAGGTCTTTGGGAATTTGATCCTTCTAACCTATTGAAAACTTCTTTCATGGTAAAAGGTTGATTAGGAACCTTAATTGTATCCTTTTCATCCTTAATTTGATTCTGGTAACAAAACTCAATCATTTTAAGTTTGATTTGAGGATCATTAATTTGATCTAATAAATCAACAAAGGATTGTTGCTGACTGGTTAAGACATTAAGACTTAAACCATTCATTTCAAAAATAGTCTTCCAATAGCTGGAAGAGCCTTCATTAGTACCACAGTTACAAGAACTGGTAGTACAAAGGGGAGCATCTTCAGAAGAAGATGAGGAGGTTGACAATAACATAATTTCATTGTCAGAATCAGAATCAGAAGAATTCTGATCAGAATCACTGGAAATAAGAAACAACTTACTCAATTGAAGCTTAAGACCATGTTCAATCTCCAGACTATCCAATTTAGCCTTAGTTTTACATTTATTGGCATAATGGCCAATTCTACCACATTTATAACATTTAGCATTAATTTTAGAGTTACTTTTACCCTTGTTTTTATAACTTGTTCTGGGTTTAGACTCTTTATTATTATTGCTATGACGTTTACCCTTAGTATAACGTTTTCTTCGATAAGGTTTTCTATCTTTAGAAACTTTATCTTTCCTTTTATTAGGATACTCATGTGGGACATTATAACCAAATTGGTCACAGAATTCTCCCAACTCCTTTCTTCCCGAAAGACGTTGAGATTTCAATTGGTGTCTTAATTTTAGATCATTACACAAAGAAAGACCTTCTTGTATAACAATGCTAATTAAATCACCATAATTGTAATCATTGTAAGGGATAGACATACCATTATGTTTATCCTTTAATTTCTTCCTAACCTTTTCAGCAAAGAAAGTTGGAAAACCATCAATGAACTTAGCTTTCCAATGCTCACTATTAGCATCAGTTCGTTGGGTAACTCTAGCTAAGAAGACATCCTTATACCATCTAAAATGGGTAAGGGAGGGACATTTAAGATTTTGTAACATTTCTCGGCCACGCTCATGGTTAATACCCTCACGACCGATAAAATGATGAATGATAGTTAATACTAATGTATAAACTGCATCAGTAATAAAAATGTCTTGATTAACTTCATTCTTAACAATCTTAACAGCATTTTGAATCTCATTCTTTTGATTTTGAGAGAGGATATTATCCCACCAGCCTTTCAAAATGCAAGTAAAACCACAGGTAATAAAAACAACAATTTGTTGTTCAGTATTATCAGCAGTTTTACAGACAGTACTGTACATCATCATTTGATGTACCATCTCATAAATAGAATATTCAGATTTGCCATCAATATTTCATTCATAGATAGTTTTAGAATTAAAAGAAACATGTCCATAAAGATATGCTTCTTCGAAAAGAATATCTTGAGGAGTAGGTCGTTGGTAGTAGTTACGAATAAAACAAATAGGAAGGGTTACCCTTTTAACCTTTTTCCAAATTGAGCAATTGTTAAGAAATAAAATGGTTAAAAGACAGTGAAAAAAGACTAAATACATTTAGAGTGGCCATTATGTGTAAAACAATGCAGGAAATTAATATAGAACAAGTGTATCACTTCCCCAATCTATATGTCTTTGTTCAAGGCTACCAAAACCAGCAATGACCCTTTTTAACCAAACAAGACTTATTGACCATTAATGACCAGGTAGTACAGACATCACATTTACACCAAAACAATAACAAATCAACCCAAGCCTTGAGAAATAAGGAAAGAAATCAATAATTTTTTTCTAGGATGGGGAAAACACAAAATAACAAAGTAATAAATACCAATTCTCCAAATACTTACTCTCCTCATTCCAAGAACAAAAATTGACAGAAGAAGAATAAATCTCATTTCCCATTTTACTTCAAAAACCCCAAAATTAAAAATCAACCCAGATAACAGAAACTGAAAATATTAAAAACCCAGATAAATTAAACACCAGATAAAGCAAAAAATCAACCCATTTTCTCATACAAATATATAGATAAATAAGTATACCTGCGATTCTGAAACCAGACTTTTATCTGTTTAGGCTCAATGTTAGAGAGAAGAGGACACTCTATAACAAGCTGTTGCCTTTTCAAGAAATTAGGTTTTGGGCATTCCAAGTACACTTTCTCCAACAGCTCCAGTTGCTCACTTGTGTATCTAACGTACTTGCTAGCATCCATCTACTATTTTTTGCAATTTTACCCAAAACAAATACCAAAACAAAAGCAACCCAGAAAGAGAAATGAGTGTGTTTAGTGCTTTTGGGTCACTGGCTTAATTCAGAGTCCTCTGTTCTTTGTCTTAAACCCCAATCTCGAGAATTTCAGTCTAGAGAGAGAAACAAATCAACCCAGAGAGGGAGAAAGAAACACTCAATGGACAAATAAGGGCAAGTATCAAATGTTTTTGTCTGTTTTGATCTGAATATGAAAATGTGTCTCTTTACTATGAAAATTTTGTGTATATATATATATGAAATAAAGCTGGATTGAGATTAAATGGAATGCAGATGGTCTGTTTTTTTAGCAGCAGACTATCACAGGCGTTTTTAGACAACAAAATGGGTAGCTGTTGGCTGTAGCTTTCTCTCTTATTAGTGGGAGGTACTGAAAATTAGTTATGCCTATATATTTATAGTAAATTAGTATAAAGTTAGTTAAAACATGGGAATGCCCATATTTTTAGTTATGCTTGAGAATTTAAAATATTGTCTGTTTGTACTCAATGGTATTATTAGTGATGGACTTGCAATATTATCAATTGGTATTTGATTACCTTCTAATATTTATTAGTGATGGACTTGCAATATGTCTTATTAAAAATTTAGATGGATACCACTAACATGAACGAGGAGGTAGATCATCTTCGCGTTTGGGGGAAAGGGCCACTTGATATATTGTTCAGTTTGATGGAGGAACAAGTAAATTTGGGTTATAAGATAGAAGGATCTTTCACAAAACTTGGGTGGTCCAATATTCGTGAAGGCGTCGAAGCCAAACTCGGATCTGGGTATACTCCATCTATGATTAGGAACAAATGGCAAAGTCTGAAAAAAGACCACCGTTTGTTTCTAAATGTCAAAAAGGCAACAGGAGTTGGCTTTGATGAGGCGACGAATATGGTGACTATGGAGTCTGAACAATGGGATAGGTTGGATCATGTTAGTATTCTTGAATATAGTTTTAGAAGTTGAGATTATAATTTAGTAATATCATTTACTAAAATAGATGGTATATATTATGTTGTAGGTGCACAAGAGTTGCAAGGCAAAATTCTACGGAAAGCCTTATGTTTACTATAGGCAAATGACTCTCTTAGTGGAAGGTACTAAAGCCACTGCTGAACACGTCCGACCTTCTACTAGGTTACCCTCATCCTTTCCAGGGTCCTCGTCTCGTGCTCATGTTGACATAGATATTGATGATGAGGATGATGTGGTCGATACTCCTGAACCAGTCCATGCCCGAAAAAAAAGAGCATGATCCAATGTCAAAGGCAATTTGTGATTTGATAGCTGTTATTAATGATACTAGTGCTGCTAAGGTTCAGACCGTGAGTCAAAGCGTGGGTAGTGTTGTATCCGCTTATGAAAAAGGGCAAAGCGATGAGGCTATCTCACCAACTAAAATTGACAATACTTACCAACACTTTGAACAATGTGCTGATATATTAGGGAAACTGGTAGGAGTGGATGATGCCCATTTTGCTAAGGCCATTGATAAGTTCGAGCATTCTAAAATTTTTCGACGTTTCTTTCTTAAGCTTTCAGATGAGAGGAAAGTGGTATGGGTGATGAATCTGTAGCTGTGTGTGTACTTTTAAATTTGGAGGATTATGTGTGTATTTTTAAATATTGGATGATTGTAAGACTAAATGTGGATGATTATTATGTTATGTCTATTTTAAAATTGGATGTTTATGTTTTGGTCAAATAGTCAAGTATTTTATTATTTGTGCCTCATGATGAACTATAGTTTTTCTATTTTATCATTTTTCTGCAAGGCCTGGAAACCTATTAAATGTTTGTTTTAATACTGTATCAGGACATCGTCAATCCTATTCTGCGCCATGAGTAATGATGGCCGTATGTTACAGGACATCGTCAACATTGTTCTTGAATCACTTATTGATGATTCAGATGAAAATTCTTGTATCGCTGCAGTATGTCAGGTATTGCAACAATATAATTCACGGAGAAACAAAATGTCGTGTAGGACTTTGGCTTTACGTGGTCAACAATATGTTACTGAGTTAATCCGTGGGAATGAGACTAGGTGTTATGAAAATTTGAGGATGAACCCTGATGCCTTTGAAAATTTATATGAGCGATTAAAGAGATTAGGGTTAAGCGACTCCAAATGGTTAACGACACATGAACAGTTAGCTATATTCCTCCTAACTTTGAGCCATAATGCTAAGAATCGGTTGGTAGCTGAATGATTTCAACACTCAACATGGACTATATTCACTCATTTTCACCGTGTTTTACATGTTATTGGAGTTCTTGCAACTGAAATAATTGTTCCTCCTAACTTCAATGTCGTGCCACCTGAAATCTTGGCAAATACAAAGTATTTTCCTTTCTTTGAAAATTGCGTGGGTGCAATAGACAGCACCCATGTCGATGCCCATATTAAAGCAAGTAAACAAGTTCGATACAGGGGCAGGAAATGGTTTTGTTCTCAGAATGTGATGGTCGTCTATTCATTTGACATGAAATTCACGTACGTCATAGGTGGATGGAAAGGGACAACCAATGATTCAAGTATTTTGAATGAGTGTCTTGCACGGGGGGATTTAGACTTTCCCATGCCTCCTGAAGGTATATATTAACAAAAATATAATTGCTCCATGATTTTTTTTAACATATTTTCCTAAGTTCATTCTATAACATATTTTATGTTTACCAGGGAAATATTATTTGGTTGATTCTGGGTATGCCAATCAACCGGGATTTCTAGCTCCATATCGAGGTCAAACATATCATTTGGCCGAATTTCGTACTGGAGGTAATCGTGTTCGCGGCCGTGAGGAATTGTATAATTTCAAGCATTCTTCATTACGTAATGTGATTGAAAGATGTTTTGGCATGTTGAAGATGCGATTTCCAATTCTTAAGTGGATGTCTTGCTACAAGTTTCCTACACAGGTCAACATTGTAGTAGCTTGTTGTGCACTGCACAACTTCATTAGGATGCACGGACAAGCATATGTTATATTTGACGGTACATCGGGTGAGATCTCGGGCGAAAGGAATGAGAATGATGAAGGAGATGGCAATCATGCACCTGAAAATGTTACGCCTATGAGGGGTGCAATGAATGCAGTTCGCGATACAATAGCTGACTTAATTTGGGTCGAACGATAGATGTTTTATTTATCTATTCTTTGTTTTTTCTGCATTATTGCTAATTCGAAGTTGTTCAAATCGATACTGCATTTTGACTAGTTTTAGATATTCTGAGGTAATTTCAGTGATCTGGTTGATATTCTTAACACATTCATGACTAGTGATAATTATCAGAAATTGATACCAAATGCTAGAATGTGAGTTGTTTGCTATTTTTGTGTTAGTTTAGGGACTTGTTTGTTCTGTAGTGGGAGACTAATTTCACAAAAAGGCATGCATGCATTTAGCTGTATGTTTGATTTAGTGAAGGAAAAATGTTGGTAATTGATTAGATCGTTGGTGTTTAGTATCTCAAGAGTTAAATTAAAATTCTTCAATGAACTGTGGTACTTTTTGATGATCTTTTAATGCATAGGTCGATGTCGACAAAAAATGAGGTATCTATTTTGCTTAGAGGTTAAGTCTATCCTCTAGTTTGAATGGCCTCTGGCAAATGATCGTTAAAGAATAAGAGAGAAATTTGTTGTTGATGTTAATTCCTAAAATTTGTTTGCTTTTTGGAGGAAATATTAATAATTGCCCCATTTAGATGCTAACTGAGAAAGAATAAAGACACATGTTTATCCACCATTTTATTGGCTGAGCACCCCGGTATTCTATTGTGTATCTTAAGTTACTTGGAATTTTGTTTACCATGTTTATCCAGACTGCAAATTGAGTGTAGTTTAGAAATGTAAAAGCTTTCAGCTTGAAAAACTAGGGAAATTGAGTGTTGAACAGATCATGAGTCCCCTTGTTTGCTGAACTGGTAGTTATTCTTTGATCAACTTAATTGCTTTGAAGTTTGAGAAACATTAAGGGAGTATCACTAGATCACTCTTCCTGGTGGAAAGAATCAGTACATAGTTATTTAGTTAACCAGTCATTTGGGATATTACACCATCCTGCAGTGTATTAGACTTATCCTCTTACCGAGAAAGAATGCATACGAATTATCTTCATATTCATGAATATCTACTTAACTGTCACTTTCACAAAGATTTCATCCAGGTTCTGCTTGAGCTATATATGGCCAAGCATCTTCTCAATTATGTTTTAGGAAATTGAGGCATTAAAGAGCGACTCATCCAGTTCTAGTTCGGGTGATGGTTATGTGGCCTTGTTTGTCCGGATGCTTGGGTTAGACAATGATCCCCTTGATAGAGAACAGGCGATTGTCACACTATGGAAATATTCACTAGGAGGAAAGTAGTGTATTGACACCATTATGCAATTCCGTGGCTCCATAAATCTGGCATAAACCTTCTAAAATCAGAGTATACTTCTACTTGTGAAGCAGCTGCAGGTCTTTTGAGAACGATATCCTCGGTTAGTGCATACATACAATTTGTAGTAGAATGTGGGGCAATAGAGGAGATAACTGGCTTGCTGAATCGGTCTTCCTTGACATCTGATGTATGAAAGGGTTATCTTTTCACTAGTATTTATCTTCGCAGATTTCTTGTATATAGAGAATTAAGGTAGATCTTATATAATTTCTACAAGTAAAGGATCTTATATGCAGAAAGGAGTGCTAACACCAAGGAGGTCGAAAGTTCTTTGCCGCTTCAGACAACTTATGTGTTTTATCGTACTTCTTGTGGTTATTGTTATTGTAATTGACTAATGATATTTCATTTACTCGTTTTTTATTCAGCCATGTAATAAATATATTCAGATATGGGTATATACTGAATGATTGTAAAATATTATTGAATTTTCATCTCCATAATGGGATATGTTGGAGGACAATGTCTTGTGATAATTATTTTTTAGTATGTCTTGTGATTATTCTTGTTATCAGGTGAAAAAAAATTTTGGACTTGTCATTTTTATGGGGAGTTGTTGCCGAATTTTTTTCATTTTCAAAAGTGTTCATGATGAACAATACCAACTTGTCATAGAAGATATTTGGTAAAGAAATGTCTTTCAATTGCCAAAGATTTGCCATCATTAAATTTTGTATTTTGAAAAAATAAAAAAAATACATTTGAAGTTACCAAACGTGTTTTTCTGTTTTTGTTCTCTAAAATTCAGAATAAACAAACTCTGCCAAATATGTTTTTTTATTTCTGTTATGAAAAACAGAGTTCTGTCAAACATGTTTTTCTGTTTATGTTATGAAAAACAGGGCTCTGCCAAACGTGTTTATTGATTTTTAATTTTTCAATTTCGACCCAAAAAATATCCCTACCAAACATACTTATATATTTAGATGAATAAACAAAAAACAAAAAACGTGTTTTTTGTTTATTTCAACACAAATACAACTCTACCAAACAGACCCTTGGTGTTTTAGTGATGGTCTTTCTTTCTCAGTAAGAGCTAAATTTAACAAAAAAAAGAAAAAGAAAAACCTAGGTAGACAATTGTTTTAAATATAGAAGCTAAAACCCAGAAAGTCAAAGTTATTACCAAAGAATAAGAGATAACTAGAGATTTACCGATAAGAGCTTTTGGAGTAAAAATCTTCGGTATACTTATTTTCTCATGTTATATATATAGGGATGACAATTTGCCTCGCCCCACCACGTTTATAACGGTTTTAGGTGCTCCGTTTATACTATATGAGTGATGATGGAATTGGGGAAAAAACCCTCACATAAACGGGACGAGGACGGTTTTAAGCAGGGATGGGATGCCCACGTTTTGCCGGTTTTGGGCAGGGATGGGATGGAGATTTCTTAACGGTTGTTGGGGCGGGGCAGGGTACACCCACCCAAAACCACACCCCGTTGCCATCACTATATATATATAAATATAACATGAGAAAAATAACAGGTGTTTATTATTAAGTAATTTGTGATTTATTTATGAATATATTTTTATGAAAAGAAAGTTTCATTTGACATAAAAATTTTAATTGTGATAATGAGTTTTATGATTTAAATCAAACTAAAATTTAATAACAAGTTAATTGATTTACAAATAAAATAATTAGAACTTATAAAAAAAAATTTAGCATTTGAGAGTATATTTAGTCTAATACATTAAAGGTAAATAATATAATTAATATTTTAAATAAAATAAATAATATTTTTGTAATTTAAAGAATTAAGAAATATAATAGTAAGAGTATGATAGTCTTTTATAATAGAATTGAGGCAAATTGATTTTTTGCACTTTACCCTATAAGAGAGGGTATAATAAGGAAATAAAGTAGACTTAAGGGGGTTTTTAAGCTATTTACCCTTTGAAAAAATATTCATTGCCAAAATATTTTTCCAAATGTCACGTTACCTTTAAATTTTTAAAACCACCAGCTTAACTATTGCAAACATTTAAATAGCATGTAATAAAGATCACTATAATTTATTGGAGTCTATATGTAATAAATTGAAATTCAGATGAAAAAATAAAAACATTCTCGGGATCTCAAAACTCAGAACCCACCATTCTTATGGCTAAACATAAGCACAAACCTCTTCCAAATCCACACCTCTTTCCAATCCCCATTCCGTTTCGGCCCATTCAACTCCACAACCCAACGGCGATGGAAGAAACCAGTAGTCACCGCCCAGATCCGCCTCGAAGACCGAGCCAGAGACCTCAAGCTCGACACCCTCAAGCACCGTCATCACCAACTTGCCCCCGTCCTCCGACTTCACCAATTCATGTCCGCCCGAAAACGAGGCCCGTTCGTCTCCGTCCAACTGATGTCCCGGTGGACCAACATCGTCGGCATCAGAATTGCAATCGGAGCATTTCTTAGAAAATACCCCCATGTGTTCGACGTATTTACTCACCCAGTGAGGAGGAACATATGCTGTAAAATTACCTGGGAAATGAATGATTTGGTTGAGGAAGATAAAAGAGGTATTGGGGAATTGGAATTGGAGAATGTTAATCGTTTGAAGAATCTTCTGATGATGTCTGTAAATGGGTCACTTCACCTTCATGCTCTGAGGTTGATTCGGAGACAATTGGGTTTGGCAGAAGATTTTCAGGAGTCATTATTGGGAAGCATTCGGATGAGTTTAAATTGGTTGAGCTGGAGGTTGTGGCATTGGTTGAGAGAGATGAGGATTTGTGTGTTGCAGAGGTGGAGAAATGGAGAGAGAAAGAGTATAGAGAGAAATGGTTGAGTGAGTTCGAAACCAAGTACGCATTTCCCATTTATTTTCCTACTGGGTTTAAGATCGAGGCGGGTTTTAGAGAGAAATTGAAGAATTGGCAGAGGCTTGCTTATGCAAAGCCTTATGAGAAGAAGGAGGTGGTCCGCGTGCGTACTTGTGGAGGCATTGAGCGGTTTGAGAAGCGAGCTGTGGGGATTCTTCACGAGCTGTTGAGCTTTGACGGCGGAGAAAATGGTTGAGGTTGAACGATTAGCACACTTCAAGAGGGATTTTGGAATTGATGTTAAAGTGCGTGAGCTTATTTTGAAACATCCTGGGATTTTTTTATATATCTACTAAAGGAAATAGCCAAACAGTTTTCCTAAGAGAATCATATAGTAAAGGGTGTTTGATCGAGCCGAACCCAGTTCATATTGTTCGGAGTAAAATGCTGGACCTTCTCTTTTTGGGACTTAGAAACACTAAAAAATTGATAACAGACAAGGAGGGGGTGACTAGTAATGAAGTAGTGTGCAATGAGAATGAAGGGGGAACAAGGGATGGTGGATGGGTTATTCCAACGTTAGAGTGTTTTGATGATCAAAATCACAAGGATGATGGGAATGATTCAATGGAGCATAATGGGTTCTACAAGAGCGAAAGCAGTCCAGGTGGGGATGTTGAGTAGTATTTCTCTTCTTGTTTCAAATCTTCAGTTACTGCTGACAACCTCTCCGATGATGGAGCCAAAGACACTTATGGTAAAATCCTCATAATCTTCTCCTTAAACCCACTCAAATATACATACATCTATATATCTGTGTGTTTGTGTGTGAATTCGTGTATACTATATATATATATATATATATATATATATTTTATATGCAGGGGATTGTATTTAGTCAGGTTCCCTTTCCATCTGATGATCTGTTATATCCGAGTTCCGAGCAAGGTCTAGAGGAACAAGAAAGAAGTGTAAGACTGTTCAAAGGGAAGGTTTATCCGGAGCACTTCCGATGGTGGTTAAAGACACTTTCAAACGCCTTTTCCATCCCTATTATGCATGTGGTAATTTCTTTATTATAGTCACTTTAAGTTCTATTGAATTGGTGTGTAAAAAGAAATTAAAAATCACATAATCTAGTTTTCGGCTCTGTCTTAAGCACTTGTATTATTGCTGCATTTTTCATTTTGTATGGCATTATTGATGTCCAACTACCGTTTTCTGAATGGGAAATTGTTAGGATTATGGAATTCTATTTTTTTTCTTTTTTTACATTTTTGTTGTTTATTATGTCGGACTACGGGTATTTGTTGGAAAATTCTCTCAGGATGGTCATAGATATGTTTTGTTTTTATTTTTTTTTAAATATCTTACACTTCCAATGCATTGATATGGATATTTGCTAATAATTAGAGACTAAATGTATGCTAGATGGTCACATCATATGCTTAATTAGTATGTAAACAAAATTAGATTGAAGCATTTAGGGAGGTCATTTAGTTAATTATACAGTAGTTCCCCATAATCACTTTGGGACATTGCCTAGAAGATACATAATAAGGGCCGTGTACTCAATGAGAGATTTCATTGGGTGATCATATAAGCAAATTCAAATGTATACTCATGATTGTGATTGATAAGAAGAATGCACAAGATTACGAAGAGACTTAATTTGGGGTGTCCTACAAGAAAGGAATCATCGTCAATTTGGTTGAATAATCTAAGATATGTATAGAGACACAAGAAGCATAGTTTGAATTCTATTGGGAGAAAGTAACTATTTTCCATTGATTTAGGTTCGCATCAAGGTTTAACACTAAGTCTAATATTTTAAATGGAGCAGAATGGGCACCAAAAAGGGAAACATGAACTACTTAGTCATGTTGTGAACATTAGAATGTTAAGGTAGATGATACAAGTCACTAGAAGCATGAAAAGTAATCAATTGGTGCTCGAGATTCAGAATGAGATCAATTAGTTAATTTTAATCTCATTTATGTAAAAAAAAGAAAGAAAAAGAATGAGATCAATTAGTGATAGAATTAGGGAAAATCGGTTAGGTTATGGCCCTATACACCGTACACTACAAAATTCCCCAAGGATTTTTTTAATTGAGGTTAAGAAACAAAGAGAGTTCTATGGACCTTAAGAAATTAGATGTAATAGGATACTATCTAGTACAAGAAAGAAAAAATTACGTGGTTGACTCCATTTGAAAAGTTTTGAATAGGTACTCAAGGATGATGATTAAGATTTTATATAGTAGACTGAGGCCTAGGGGTTGCTAAGTTTTGGTGGAGACAGATTAAATTTGTTGTGTATGTTAAGGTCTTTAGGTATGGTATTTAATCAATGCATTACAAGGAGTCATGTTACATGTAGAATTTTAAGTTGATAACTTAGGCAGAACTACTATCTTTACTATTGAATGTGCTGATAATGTAACTTGAAGGCATCTAGATAACAATGTTTTAAATCTACGATAAGAATGTTGATGGAGCTTGTGCATTTGAGTTACTAGAGATGGTTGCCACAAACATTTCAGGAAAAATATGTACCGGAGGTTGACCTTGATGGCATAAGTCGGCACCAACATAAGCATATATTAACATTTATCTCTGGGACACACCATGTCACAGTTCGTGATTATGAGGATTCAAGTCAGTAATTCGTTATCAACTTGTTCTTGAGCTCGATCTGGATTTGCTCCTCTCTTTGTAACTTGCGTTGTCAAGAGCTATACATCTACTTATCTTGGATGTCTGTCAAAGGCATACTCTGTTCTAGTTATATCTCTCTATTTATTTGTTTATTTTTAAATCTTTATTAGAGGGGAAGGAACCATGTATTTTTACCAATGAATCCCAGATAGACGTTAAGCTGGTTGCATGGAGGCCGAATGGTGGGAGGACACTTTCTGTATCTTGCAAGCAAGTATCATAGTATTGCCACATTCTCATTTTGGAAATAGTATTAGTTCAGTTAATTAAGTTTGGTACAATTTTTACTGAAAGACTAACCAATGGTTTTTGTTGACTCTTATTGTATGTTTTAATTAATTGGATTGCAAAGGGGTGGAATTTGCATACGGACTGCTTCTTGTGAGATTTGGAGACCCACTCTAAAGGTTCTGGAATTCGATGGACTCTGGTGGATTTTCTGCGGAGTCGTGATGATGAAAAGATTACTGCACTCTCATGGAGTCCTGTTGGAAGATATCCAACATTTTTTGTGTTTTTATATAGCTATATATGAATTTACTTTCTGTGGAATATCTGTACGGGAAATGTATCAGTCTATCATATGAATTCACTCTCTATACAATATCTATTATTAGGATTATGAGTTATTGAATATGAGATATTATTTTATCATAACCCCAGTTTCCGATTCATTTTTATTAATTTACCTTTCCCCCGTATTTATCAATTAAAATTTCCTGTATGCTTGTGGTGGCATTTGAGAAAATTTTGATTTCTCTTTCACTGCTTTGTTATCATCGAGTGCCTTGAACTCCCTTGTATGACCCTCTTCTATTCCTTCTGTCCACCTTTTTACAAAACCGATAGTATCTCAGAAAGTCAATCTACAAATTTTAAGGTTCACAGGAAATGAGAGAGCATATACAAGCCTTGCTAAAGAGTCACGACCTGCATCTTATACAAACATCATCAATTCAGGCCTACTGTATATGTTTTGGTCGTCATCGTCCAACACGGATAAGCAGCCACAAGTCCATCTTGGGCACCAATGTAGAGCGAGTTGTAAATCTTCCAATACACACCTCTCTAACTTTCCTAGCCGGGTGGAACAACCCCTGAAGACACTAGTTGAGTTCTACAGCTGCCACCCTCATCCCTTCAATGGCTTCCATGACAGCATTTATAACATGCGGGGATGTCTCAAAAATGTTTGGCCAAACGTAGTTCAGCATCCTCACACCCTAACCCACCCACTCCTAAAGCCATATGCTTCAAAGCAGAAGCAGCAGTCTGCCTATGAACCAAATCTCTGTCCATGAGTGCATCCTCAAGCATTGCCAAAATAGTTCAGCAAATATATTTTTATATATAAGCGTGTGTATATAAATGCATATATATATAGGCGTTGGTATAAATTTTGGAATTTGTGTATATATATATATTTGTGATTGTAAAAGTTTGTAGAATATGTGAATTTGAAATTGGAACCCCCAATTCCAATGTATTTTATCACATTTATTATTTGAAATTAGAATTTTAATTTCAATTCCAATTCCAATTCCAAAATTTCAATTTCATGCTACCAAACGGAATCTTATATCACACAACAAATATTACTCAAGTCCAATTCTATTTTTCTCTTTTCTCCTATTCCTCTTCAAATTATTTTTGGAACATTCCTATGTCCTCCCCGTACTAGTACAAAAAAATAAGCACGGAACAGAATTTATCTAAGAGGCCCGCATTATTTTTCCTTTTCTGGAAACTTCCAAGGGGCATATTTGACTCTAGTCACACTACACTACACTAATATATCAAATCAAACTGAATAACTCCATAAGGGCACGTCAGCACCAAGCTCCACATCAGCCTCATCCACCCAATTTCCTACATCGCTATGTGGCGGTGGAGGTGGAGGCAGCATCAACCCTTCCGCCATATTTGCAAGCAATCCCGGCATGTCGAAAACTGCTACCTCATCCATAAAAAACACTTGCTCCGGCAGTTCCATTTTCTCCTCCGCCCTCGTATTCCCGCCACAAACCTCGTCACACTCAACCGGCCGGAACCCTTCTGCCGCCACCGCCGCCGCCTTCTGAATGTCCTTCGCATTGGTGGACGCGGGAACCGGCAGCCGCCAAGCCGAGTCAGCGAAATTGAGACAGGCCGACCGCCCCCTCAGCGCCAGAGCCGCCACGTCGTGAGCCCGCGCCGCCATCTCCGCCGTGGGGAACGTCCCCAGCCAAATCCTCGACTTCTTGTTGGGCTCCCGGACCTCGCAGACCCACTTGCCGGAGTTCCTCTGCCGGACACCCCAGTACACCGGGTGCCGAGTCTCCCGGAACTTTTTCCGGCCAGCTAGCTTCTTCGGATGACTCGAAAACGCCAACGGAATCGCCTCGTCGAAAGAATTAGCTCGGTTGTTGCTGCTACCGTCGGACACCGGCGAGGATTCCGTCAATTCCGGTGAATAGAAACCTGACCCACATGAAAGTGGGTCAGAAATAGAGGAGCTTGAGAACATGTCCTTAGATGTCTGGTAATAAAAATAGTTTTAAGTTACTTAAGAGTGAGTACAAGGTGTATGAATTACACACAGTGAGAGAGTGAGAGAGTGTGTATAATAAATGTGAGTTTTATAGGAACAGAAAAGGCAAAACACGGAGCCAGGCTGGACGCCCACGGTTGCTTCCTCTCTCCATCCACTTCTCTCCACTGCTACGTGGTGGGTTAGTAAAGAGACACATCAGCTCATCAACTTTATGTACGAGAGGAAAGATAAAACTGCCCTTATTATTATCTCAACTCTCTCTCTACTTTTTTTTCTTTCTCTTTTCTTTCCAACTCACATATTAATGGAATAGAGTAAATTGAAAAGAGAAATAAAAATTATTTTTTAAAATGTCATATTTTTAATCATTTTTTATTATTTTTACTACTAAAAGTATTTTCTTAATAAGATTGATAAAGACAAAAGTTAATAAAATAAATAAATGAAAAATTATTTGAATGCTGAGAAATAAGGGCATGTTTGGATAGGTGGTTTTGGGTCTGGTTTTGGTTTTGGTTTTTGATTTCAAGACCAAATCATGTTTGGTTGGTGGGTTTTGGACTTGGTTTTGGGCTAACCAACCATTAAAACCATGGTTTTGGTCTACCAATTTTGACTTTTCTCTCTCTCTCTCTCTCTCTCTCTCTCTCTATACATATATATATATATATATATATGGCCGAAAATATGAATTATTTTGAAAAAAATAATATATAATATTTGGAAAAAATTTATTTTTTGGGAATAAAATTATTTTTCCCCATTTTATATCTTTTTTTTTCTAAATTTTTAAATTTTTTCAGTATATAATAAAATTATTCAGAATTTTATATTTTTTTTGAATTATATATATATTTTCGAATTTAAGATATATTATTTGAATTTTATATATAATTTTCACATTTTAAAATATTTTTTTCGATTATATATATATTTTTTGGAATAAAAAAAATAAAAATGTCAAATGTTTTCGGGAATTTTAAATATTTTTTAATTATATATATTTTTTCATTTTAATATTTTTTTCCAATTTTATATATATATTTTTCATATTTATATATTTTAATACATATTAGTATATATATATAATTATACCAAAACCAAGACCAAGACCAACTCCTTACCAAACATTATATATAGGTTTTAAATTTACCTAAAACCACCCAAGACCATCAAAACCAAAATCACAAGACCAAGACTAAAATCAAGACCAAAGCCAAGTTCCCAAATGGGCCCTAAGTGTATGATTTTGTTTTTGAGCTACATCAATTTTTTCACACATTACTTTGCAGATCTATAAATCTATATTTATATTTATACCTATATCTATATCAATATTAATATTGAAAGTATAATTAGATTGAGCCTCTATTTTTAAAATTTTAAATTATATTTTAATTATAATTATAATTATAGTTAAACTCCATCATTATCATTTGAAAGAGTGTTTGGTTTAAGGGTGTTTTAGACATTTCATACCATGAGGGGTGTAAATGAAGATTCTCAAACATGGGGTGTGATTGAAGTAAAAGCAAACCCGAGGGGGTTTAAATGAAGTTAACTCATTATGATTTAATTATATTTTATATTTTTTAATTTTTATTTTATATTTTAACTCCAAAATTATTTTATTTATTTAATATTTTAGAATTTTATATTTGATATGTTATATCTAAAATTTTACCTAACACTTATATATTTAAAAATTTGGATACAATTAGACTTATTATAATTGAATTGTAAGTGTTGAGTAAATTTTAAATTTAACATATAAAATTTTTGTTATATAACAAAAAATTTAAATATAACAAAACTTTAAATACAACATATAAATTTTTTGTTATATAATAAAATTTTTAAATATAACAAATTTTTACATATAACATGTAAAATTTTTGTTATATGACAAAAAAATTATATGTTATATTTAAACTTTTACTTAATACTTACAATTTAATTGTATTAAACCTAATTGTATCTAAATTTTTAAATATATAAGTATTAAGTAAAATTTTAAATATAACATATAAAATATAAAATTCCAAAATAGTAAATAAATAAAATAAATTTAGAGTTACAATATAAAAGAAAAAGATAAAAATAATTAAATCATAATTTAATCCCATTATAATTGAAACATTACACATGATAGTATTAAGGGCTTGCTTCAACATGTCAGCCATTTGGTGCGCCACATGGCAGCGGAGGGAGAGAGGCAACGTAGAGGATCTGCTTCCACAAAACTGAGTGTTTGACTGAGTATATGATATGTTGGTATTATTTATGTGTGTACATCATTAATTTTTTATTGTTAGAAAAGGAAAAGGGAAAAATTCTAAATAATCGTTTATATGTTCACAGTCAATGTCTGGTATACAGCAAATTTCTTCTACGTGTGTTAATACGAGAAGACCAATACCTCGGCGATTATATGAAGAATTTTACTTTTAATTTCCAACGTCACCTGCCCAAATTTAAATTGTGGAGATATTGCTTAACACGAAAATTAAGTAGGAAAATTTTAAAATCTTAATTTTAAGTACTAATGTTTTAAATGATGTTTAAATATATATATATATATATATATATATATATATATTATGATATTTTTTTGTAAATTTTTAATCTTCAAACTTCAGTATTAAGTGGTGATCATATCACTTAAAAATTTATCTCATTTTAAATGGCATTTAATACGTTCAATGATACTCAAATTTTTTATCAAACGCATTTAACAGAATAAGTGCGAATCTCTTTTATTTTAAGTGATTTATAAGTGTTATCAAACAAACTACTCTTCGTTTAACTGATCTTATGTTTTCGCTTTTTTAAAAGTAAAATAAAGTTAAAAGTACAACAAATCCCTCTCAACTATCACAAATTGAACCAAATACTTTCCTTAATTATAAAAGTGAACAAATCTGTCTTTCTATTTTAAAAAATGAATATTTTGGTACCTCAAACATCAACTATGCATGCAATATCTCGTATAATCCCGAAAATTCTTTTCATTATAATTATATTATAACCATTATATAAAAAAAGATCTTTTTATAACTCCAAAATGAGATTAAATATATTTTATAGCAATTAACAGTAATAACAATTATTGTTATAAATTAAATTTAGGGAAAAAATTAGTTAGAAGATGAAAAGTTTATAATTCAACAAGAAAAAAAAATTAAATATAGAAAATGGTTATATTTAAATAATTTGATCAAAAGTTTATTATTTGTTAATGATCGATCAAATTATTTTATTTTACTAGGCTTGTCTTTTGTACATATCCAAGATTTTATACATTTTTAGAGCATCTTTTAATTGTTTCATAATTTTCTTTTCTTTTTTAAAAAGTAAAATTTCTAATATATAATTACAAAAGTGATAGTAAGAATAAAAATATTATGCAATAAACAAAAATATCATGATACAATACACATATATGATACATAAATAATAATAATAATAATAATTTATTTACTATATTTTTTGTATTCTTAAAATAATTTATTAAGTATTAGAGATTGTGTTTCTTATAATTGGTTATCATTCATACATAATTAAATACATTTACATAGATTAAATCAACTAAAATGTTCTTATAATCGTAAATTGTTAGAGAGATTTGGTAAAAGAGGAGTTTAAGTGAAACAATTATCAAAAACTATTTTCAAGACAATATTAGTGTTTAACGCGTCTATAAGTAGCAAAAATATACTCACATCAAGAAATGATACCTCTCCTTTATTAAATGGAAATATTTATACACTTTTATTCTCTTGGATCATGGCCTAAGTACATCGGGTCATGACACACTCTCTCAATAACTATCCACTCCATTTAGGTAGTGGGTTGTCACTTCCTTTTTTCATGGGAGTGGCCTAATGCTGATGGACCCACTTATACTTGGTGGGTTCAATATATGAGTCATTCATCATTTACATTTTACATGGGTTTAACAGATCTTGGGCCTTATAAATGGACCTAGGCCTATAATTTTCACTATTTACAGTAGCCCCATTCGGTCTGACATACGGTTTTACGGTTTTGTGGGTTTGACCCGAACCAACTTGCCCCCGCCCTCCGACTTCACCAACTCATGTCCGCCCCAAAACGAGGCCCGTTCGTCTCCGTCCAACTGATGTCCCGGTGGACCAACATCGTCGGCATCAGAATTGCAATCGGAGCATTTCTTAGAAAATACCCCCATGTGTTCGACGTATTTACTCACCCAATGAGAAGGAACATATGCTGTAAAATTACCTGGGAAATGAATGATTTGGTTGAGGAAGATAAAAGAGGTATTGGGGAATTGGAATTGGAGAATGTTAATCGTTTGAAGAATCTTCTGATGATGTCTGTAAATGGGTCACTTCACCTTCATGCTCTGAGGTTGATTCGGAGACAATTGGGTTTGGCAGAAGATTTTCAGGAGTCATTATTGGGAAGCATTCGGATGAGTTTAAGTTGGTTGAGCTGGAGGTTGTGGCATTGGTTGAGAGAGATGAGGATTTGTGTGTTGCAGAGGTGGAGAAATGGAGAGAGAAAGAGTATAGAGAGAAATGGTTGAGTGAGTTCGAAACCAAGTACGCATTTCCCATTTATTTTCCTACTGGGTTTAAGATCGAGGCGGGTTTTAGAGAGAAATTGAAGAATTGGCAGAGGCTTGCTTATGCAAAGCCTTATGAGAAGAAGGAGGTGGTCCGCGTGCGTACTTGTGGAGGCATTGAGCGGTTTGAGAAGCGAGCTGTGGGGATTCTTCACGAGCTGTTGAGCTTTGACGGCGGAGAAAATGGTTGAGGTTGAACGATTAGCACACTTCAAGAGGGATTTTGGAATTGATGTTAAAGTGCGTGAGCTTATTTTGAAACATCCTGGGATTTTTTTATATATCTACTAAAGGAAATAGCCAAACAGTTTTCCTAAGAGAATCATATAGTAAAGGGTGTTTGA
This sequence comes from Cornus suecica, assembly GCA_963922005.1. Classification (NCBI taxonomy): domain Eukaryota; kingdom Viridiplantae; phylum Streptophyta; class Magnoliopsida; order Cornales; family Cornaceae; genus Cornus; species Cornus suecica. Next base: position 55,529,409 of record OY998244.1, read on the forward strand.
TCGAGCCGAACCCAGTTCATATTGTTCGGAGTAAAATGCTGGACCTTCTCTTTTTGGGACTTAGAAACACTAAAAAATTGATAACAGACAAGGAGGGGGTGACTAGTAATGAAGTAGTGTGCAATGAGAATGAAGGGGGAACAAGGGATGGTGGATGGGTTATTCCAACGTTAGAGTGTTTTGATGATCAAAATCACAAGGATGATGGGAATGATTCAATGGAGCATAATGGGTTCTACAAGAGCGAAAGCAGTCTAGGTGGGGATGTTGAGTAGTATTTCTCTTCTTGTTTCAAATCTTCAGTTACTGCTGACAACCTCTCCGATGATGGAGCCAAAGACACTTATGGTAAAATCCTCATATTCTTCTCCTTAAACCCACTCAAATATACATACATCTATATATCTGTGTGTTTGTGTGTGAATTCGTGTATACTATATATATATATATATATATATATTTTATATGCAGGGGATTGTATTTAGTCAGGTTCCCTTTCCATCTGATGATCTGTTATATCCGAGTTCCGAGCAAGGCCTAGAGGAACAAGAAAGAAGTGTAAGACTGTTCAAAGGGAAGGTTTATCCGGAGCACTTCGGATGGTGGTTAAAGACACTTTCAAACGCCTTTTCCATCCCTATTATGCATGTGGTAATTTCTTTATTATAGTCACTTTAAGTTCTATTGATTTGGTGTGTAAAAAGAAATTAAAAATCACATAATCTAGTTTTCGGCTCTGTCTTAAGCACTTGTATTATTGCTGCATTTTTCATTTTGTATGGCATTATTGATGTCCAACTACCGTTTTCTGAATGGGAAATTGTTAGGATTATGGAATTCTATTTTTTTTCTTTTTTTACATTTTTGTTGTTTATTATGTCGGACTGACTAAGTGTATTTGTTGGAAAATTCTCTCAGGAGGGTCATAGATATGTTTTGTTTTTATTTTATTTCTAATATCTTACACTTCCAATGCATTGATATGGATATTTGCTAATAATTAGGGACTAAATGTATGCTAGATGGTCACATCATATGCTTAATTAGTTTTTAAACAAAATTAGATTGAAGTAATCATTTAGGGAGGTCATTTAGTTAATTATACAGTAGGTCATTTATATAGCTATATGAATTTACTTTCTGTGGAATATCTGTACGGGAAATGTATCAGTCTATCATATGAATTCACTCTCTATGCAATATCTGTTATTAGGATTGTGAGTTATTTAATACGAGATGTTATTTTATCATAACCACATTTTCCGCTTCATTTTTATTAATTTACCTTTCCCTCTAATTTATCAATTAAAATTTTCTGTATGCTTATGGTGGCATTTGAGAAAATTTTGATTTCTCTTTCACTGCTTTGTTATCATCGGCACGCTCTTCTATTCCTTCTGTCCACCTTTTTACAAAACCGATAGTATCTCAGAAAGTCAATTTACAAATTTTAAGGTTCACAGGAAATGAGAGAGCAGATAGAAGCCTTGCCAAAGAGTCACGACCTGCATCTTATACAAACATCATCAATTCGGGCCTAGTGTATATGTTTTGGTCGTCATCGTCCAGTACTGGATAAGCAGCCACAAGTGCATCTTGGGCGCCAATGTAGAGCGAGTTGCAAATCTTCCAATACACACCTCTCTAACTTTCCTAGCCGGGTGGAACAACCCCTGAAGACACTAGTTGAGTTGAGCACTACAGCTGCCACCCTCATCCCTTCAATGGCTTCCATGACAACATTTATAACATGCGGGGATATCTCAAAAATGTTTGGCCAAACATAGTTCAGCATCATTACACCCTAACCCAACCACTCCTAAAGCCATATGCTTCAAAGCAGAAGCAGCAGTCTGCCTATGAACCAAATCTCATCCTCGAGCATTACCAAAATTGTTCAAAGCAGTCTGCCTATGCGTGTGTATATAAATGCATATATATATATATTGGAATTTGTGTATATATATATATTTGTGATTGTGAAAAGTTTGTAGAATATATGGATTTGAAATTGGAACCCCCAATTCCAGTCTATTTTGTCACATCCAAATAATGGATTTGAAATTCTAATTCCAATTTTAATTCAAATTCCAAAGTTCTAATTTCATATTCCCAAACGGGATCTTATATCCATGTAGGACACAACAAAGATTACTCAAATTCAATTCTAATTTTCTCTTTTCTCCTATTCCTCTGCAAATTATTTTTGGAACATTCCTATGTCCTCCCCGTACTAGTACAAAAAAATAAGCACGGAACAGAATTTATCTAAGAGGCCCGCATTTTTTTATCTTTTCTGGAAACTTCTAAGGGCCATATTTGACTCTAGTCACACTACACTACACTAATATATCAAATCAAACTGAATAGCTCCATAAGGACACGTCAGCACCAAGCTCCACATCAGCCTCATCCACCCAATTTCCTACATCGCTATGTGGCGGCGGAGGTGGAGGCAGCATCAACCCTTCCGCCATATTTGCAAGCAATCCCGGCATGTCGAAAACTGCTTCCTCATCCATAAAAAACACTTGCTCCGGCAGTTCCATTTTCTCCTCCGCCCTCGCATTCCCGCCACAAACCCCGTCACACTCAACCGGCCGGAACCCTTCTGCCGCAGCCGCCGCCGCCTTCTGAATGTCCTTCGCATTGGTGGACGCGGGAACCGGCAGCCGCCAAGCCGAGTCAGCGAAATTGAGACAGGCCGACCGCCCCCTCAGCGCCAGCGCCGCCACGTCGTGAGCCCGCGCCGCCATCTCCGCCGTGGGGAACGTCCCCAGCCAAATCCTTGACTTCTTGTTGGGCTCCCGGACCTCGCAGACCCACTTGACGGAGTTCCTCTGCCGGACACCCCAGTACACCGGGTGCCGAGTCTCCCGGAACTTTTTCCGGCCAGCTAGCTTCTTCGGATGACTCGAAAATGCCAACGGAATCGCCTCGTCGAAAAAATTAGCCCGGTTGTTGCTGCTACCGTCGGACACCGGCGAGGATTCCGTCAATTCCGGTGAATAGAAACCTGACCCACATGAAAGTGGGTCAGAAATAGAGGAGCTTGAGAACATGTCCTTAGATGTCTGGTAATAAAAATAGTTCAAGTTACTAAAGAGCGAGTACAAGGTGTATTAATTACACACAGTGAGTGAGAGTGCGTGTATAATATATATATATATTTATATAGTATATATTTGGATGTGTTTGTGAGGCGTTAAACGTGAGTTTTACGAAGTGAAGAGGCAAAACACGGAGCCAGGCTGGGCGCCCACGGTTGCTGGAGTAAGCCAAAAATGTGGGGTTTTATGGAATGCCAGCTGTTTTGGTTTGGACTAATCTCCGTACGTGTGATGCTTAATGACTTGGCAAGTGGATATATAGAATCCACTCACATGTAGCCATTGAGGCAAAAATAAATTTAAATAAAAGTAAAGCACGAATGAAGGATGGAAGATGAATAAAATATACAAACATGACAAAAAACTTTATTATTATCTCAACTATCTCTCTACATTTTTTCTTTTTCTTTTCTTTCCAACTCACAAATTAATGGAATAGAGTAAATTAAAAAGAGAAATAAAAATTATTTTTTAAAATGTCATATTTTTAATCATTTTTTATTATTTTTACTAATAAAAGTATTTTCTAAATAAGATTGATAAAGACAAAAGTTAATATAAATTGGGCAATTAGGGTTTTGAACGCAGTTCGTTGCTATTCAAGCACAATCATCATCATTTATGCTGTGAATTTCGTTCAGGCTTCTTGAGGATTATGCTCCAGATTGTTTTTCATCCTTCAATTCTTAGTCATCAAGATCTGTGTTTTTGAAGTGAAGGCAGACTTACTTTCAAGGCAAAGCTACTACGTCTTTTGGGCCTGAAGTCTGAGTAGGGCTTGCTCTTTATCGTGGTTTTGCTGTCGCGATTTTCAGTGCAAGGAGCTATTTCAGATCTGTACGTTTTGCCTTCGGTGTTCAGCAACACGAAGGTGTTTGACAAATTGACTCAAAGAGGAGCCAATGGCCTCTTTTGCGGATGATGATTTGGTAACTATTAAAGAGATGTTGCGTGCAATCCTTGAGAAAAACAAAGCGAATCTAAATGAAGAGACGAATGTTGGGGATAGCGCGTCCGCGAAGGCTGTTGCCTCTGAAGTAGCCATTGGGGATGCGAGCTCTGCTAGTGCTGCTCCACCTAATATTGTTGTTGTGCCGAATCAGAACACATCTATCAATGATGTGAATGCTTTGGATTCTAACATGATCATTTCTCCTCCAGCAGCAGTTTCTCAACAAATTGGGGCTCAACCTATTTCTTCCCAGCCCATTGATGGGTCCGGTGTTAAGGGTTCTGGCATAAGTCCTCCTTCAGTTTCTTTGCCGTCTGAGTTTCCTGCTCTGGCTGGTTCTCACCCCATTGCTCCATCCAAACAAACCTGGGCCCAACGACTTACTACTAGTATCCAAGCTGGAAAAATGAAGTTAAGATTTATTGCTCCAAATGCAAAAATATCCTAAAAGAGTTGTACTTACAAAGGAAATGGCACAATGTGCAGATTGGGAGGCCTGCTTGGTTGGTTATTTTATTGACAAACGTCTCCCTTTTCTCACTGTTCAAACCATTGCGAAGAAACTCTGGTGTAAACAAGGTTTATTGGAAGTTCAAAGCCTAGATAACAACTTCTTTTTATTTAAGTTTGGTTCTATTGAAGAACGTGATGCTATTATTGAAGGAAATACATGGCATTTTGCAAATCATCTATTGATATTGCAAAAATGGAGGCCGGGTTTGATTTTACAGAAAGATATTATCACCTCAGTGCCAGTTTGGGTTAAAAATTTTGGAATCCCATTAGAATATTGGAATGAGGATTCCATTAGTTCTATCTCTAGCCAATTGGGTACCCCTATGTATGTTGACTCTCTTACTGATGATAAAAAGAGACTAGGATTTGCTAGAGTTTGCATTGAGATGGATATCTCGTCTGATTTTGCAAAAGAAGTTCAAACAGAGTTGTCGGATGGTTCGTTATATTATGTGAAGATAGAATATCAGTGGCTTCCTCAAAAGTGTATTCATTGTAATGTCTTTGGACACTCCGCAACAAAATATTCCAACACCCCAAAAGCTACTCCTTCTATTTCTGATAAGCCAACTCAGGACTGGAGAGTTGTTAACAAGCATGGTAAAAATTCTGAAGGTATTACTCAGCATGTTTCTTATACTTTACCATCAGACCAAGGAGTGAAATCTGGAACAGGAATTGAAGACAGGATGAATGTAAACAAATTCAACGTCCTTCAAGTTCTTGATGCAGAATCAAGTGGAAATAGTGATGTTGCCAAATGTACTGATTAGCTGATTGACGTTGAGGATACCCAAGGTAATGAGAAAGTGCTCAATGCTTCTGATGCTACAACCCCTGTTTCAAACACTATGGTGCTGAATGTCACATTGTCAGAGTTGGATGTATCTCAGAATCGTGTTGGTACTGAAAATGAGGAGTTAAATCAAGCTTCTGAAGCCGTGAGTGATACATTTCCTGAGTTGGTTACTAATCAGATTCATGCTGTTATGGAAGAGGTTCCTCCTACAGAAATTATTATTTTAAAACCTTCTAAAGCTGGTAAATCTAAATCTAAGAGTAACTCTTCTCTTCCTGGCATTAAAACTAGGAGGAATGTTAGTTCCAACCTGCCTCTTACAGGGGCAAAGGAAGCTTAAGACTCTTATTTGCCTATTTGGCTGTATATATTTCTTTTCCTATTTTCTTTATGATTTTTGGAATCTGGAATTTAAGGGGTCTTAATTCCCCTCAGAAACAAAAGGAGCTTGGTCTAATCATTAAGAAGCATAATATGCCTTTTTTCTGTATGATTGAGACTAGAGTTAAAGAGCCTAATGCTGCTAACATTGTTCAGTCTATTGCTAGAGGATGGAGCTTTATTCACAATTATGATCATGATGTGAATGGAAGGCTTTGGGTTTGTTGGGATGCTTCAAGGATTCATGTTCAATCTCTTTATCTATCTGATCAGATCATTCTTTGTTCTATTAGTTGTGTTAAAGGTATGTTTACTTGCTTTGGAGGATTCATCTATGGTTTGAATGATTATATTGGTAGAGGAAGATTGTGGACTTCTATGACTCAGATTTCTCAAACATATGCTTCATCCCCTCTTTTCTTTGCTGGAGATTATAATGCTACTCTTTCTCCTCAAGAGCAGTTTAGAGGTCTTGAAAATTGGGATGCTGTTAAAAAGGAGTTTGCAACTTGTGTTCATGAATCTGCTTTATATGATTTGAAATTTACTGGAGTTCAGTTTACTTGGAACAATGGAACCTACTTCTGGAAATTAGACAGAGTTTTGGTGAATGACTATTGGAATTCAGTTTTTACAAATTCTGAAGTTTTATTTGAGCCAGGCCTTATTTCTGATCATACTCTGATTGTGCTTTAGTTTGAGTCTCAGACTTCTAGAAAAGGTGCTCCTTTCCGTTTCAACAATCACATTATTTCTCATCCTAGTTTCATGGCTATTGTTGAAAGCGTTTGGCAGATAAACATTGAAGGTTCTTTGATGTTTAAAGTCAATCAAAAGCTTAAGTTGCTCAAGAAGGAGTTCAAGTATCTTAATAGGGCTAACTATGATGACTTATCTTCTCAAGTCAAGGCGGCCAAAGATACTTTAATTCAAGCTCAATTGAATCTTGATCAACATCATGGAAATAATGATATTCTTGCTCATGAGAAGTCTTGTTTAGTAAATTATATTCATCTATCAAATGCTGAGGAATCCTTCTTCAAACAGCAATCTAGAATTCAATGGCTAAATTTGGGTGATAAAAATAATTCTTATTTCCATAAAGTGGCAAATTTCAGAAGAAAAGCTAATAGTATTCATTCTATTACCTCTTCGAATGATGTTAGACTTGTCGAACCTGATTTAATTCAAAAATAAGTTGTGGGGTTTTATCAAAATCTGCTAGATGCTCCAAGTTCTACCACTACTCCTAACCTCCATAGCTATATTAAATCTTCTCTTTCTGATGAGTTGTTTGCTTCTTTGTCTAGACCCATTTCAGATGATGAGATAAAGGCTTCTATTTTCTCTCTCAAGGATGACAAGGCTCCTGGGAGCGATGGGTTTAATGCTATGTTTTTTAAGCATACTTGGAATGTTATTGGTGCTGATGTTACTAAAGCCATTCAATCTTTTTATCACTCAGGGCATTTGCTTAAGGAGGTGAACTCAACCATCATCACTCTTGTTCCTAAGATAGCTGCTCCTAATATGGTTGCTGATTTCAGACCCATTTCTCTATGTTCTACATTGTATAAATGCATCTCAAAAGTTCTTGCCAATAGAATCAAGACATGTTTACCTTCTTGTATTAGCCCAAATCAAGGAGCTTTCATCTATGGCTGGAACATCTCTCACAATATTCTTCTTGCTCAAGAGCTTCTCAGAAATTATCATAGTGATGCTGGTGACCCAAGATTGGCTATGAAAGTTGATCTAACTAAAGCTTTTGACACTGTTTCTTGGAATTTTTTGGAAGCTACTCTGATAGGCTTTAATTTCCCCCCTCATTTGATCAAGTTAATCATGGCTTGTGTGAGTTCTCCCATGTTCTCTGTAAATCTTAATGGAGAATTTAGAGGATATTTCAAAAGTACCAGAGGGATTAGGCAGGGAGATCCCTTATCCCCTTACCTTTTTGTGCTTATAATGGAAGTTTTGACTGGTATGCTTGGTCATGAAGCCTCTTTTAATGATTTTACATATCATTGGAAATGCAAGAATCAACAGATTACTAGCCTTCTTTTTGCAGATGATCTTCTTTTGTTCTTTTCAGGTGATTTTATTTCAGTTACTCACTTACTTACAACTCTGAATAAATTTGGGGCTCTCTCTGGTTTGCTTCCAAACCACTCTAAGAACACTTTGTTCCATGCTGGCATCCCTCCCCATATTCTTCAATTAATTCAAGCTAAGTCGGGTTTTACATTGGGTGTTCTTCCTGTCAAGTATTTGGGGGTTCCTCTTCTATCTTCTAAGCTCAAGAAAAATGATTGTGACGTCTTGTTATCTAAGCTTTCTGCTAGAATTGACAACTGGTCTACCAAGTTTCTATCATTTGCAGGCAGGCTTCAATTAATCAAGTCAGTTCTTTTTTCAACTCAAGTTTATTGGGCATCTACATTTCTCCTTCCAAAAGGAGTTCTAAAAGATTTAACATCCATTCTAGGCAGTTCTTATGGAAAGGATCCAAAATGTGTAAGGGTGGCTGTAAAGTGGCTTGGACCAAAGTTTGTTTGCCTTTCAAGGAGGGTGGTTTAGGTGTTAAGGATTTAGAGGAGTGGAATGTGGAAGCCATAGCCAAGCATTTATGGGTTGTTATCTAATTTGATTCTTCCTCTCTTTGGACTTCTTGGGTTCATCAGTATATTATTAAGGGCAGGAATATCTGGACGCTAAATCAGCCTAGGCAATGCTCTTAGACTTGGAAGAAAATTCTTCAATTAAGGCCTCTGATCAAACACCTTGTTAATTATTCTATTGGCAATGGTAGGAATACTTCTCTATGGTTTGATAAATGGCACCCAAATGGTACTCTTGATTCTATGTTTAGTGCTGCTGACATTCTTGATTCTGGTCTTGGTATGGGAGCTTCTATTAGTAGACTTTTAAGCCATTCTGGCTGGCGTTTCCCAACCATGGTCTCTCAGCAATGGTTGAATTTCAAGGCTCAATTTCCAACTGATTTACATTATGATCTTGCTAGACCAGACATAATTATTTGGGAGCCTAATGGGAGTAAATTCACTATATCTTCTGCTTGGGATTCCGTCAGATATATCTCTAATCAAGTGGATTGGTATGATACTGTTTGGTTTAAGAACCATAATCCAAAGCACTCTTTTTTCTTGTGGTTGGTTACTTTGGACAGATTCAACACCCTTTATTCTCTCATGTCTATTGGGTTAGTAAATTCAGCATCATGTGTTTTTTGTGGTATTTGTATGGAAGATAGAGAGCATCTTTTCTTCCAGTGTGGTTTCACTAATAGACTTTGGAAGATGGTTGTGCAGAAAGGATTGAAGGAATGGCCGGATGGGTTATGGCATGAGATATTTGATTGGGCAATTGCTAATCTTAAGGGTAAATCTCTTTCTAGCACTTTGAATAAATTGGCCTTTGCTGCTACTATATATGAGATATGGATGGAGAGAAATAGAAGGATTTTTTCAGGCTCTTATTGCACTCAATAGGAGGTATTCAATAAGGTTCATCAGGTGGTGCGATATAAATTTTTCTCTCTCAAGAATTTTGAGGCTTCTGATACAAATCATTCTCTTATTATTACATGGAATATACCTTCCTCAATTCTTCTTCCATAACTATGCTCCATATTGCTGGGATTATTGCTTTCATATTCAGAATGGAGTTGCTCAGCTTTGCTCTTCTTTGTAGTTGCTGAAATATTATTGATCCCTTATGTAGCTGGGCTCTTGTCGGTGATGATTATGTCCAGTTAAGAGATTTTCAGCTTCTTGTGCCTGAGCTTTTGGCTGCGCTTTTGCTGGGTGTTGTCAAGGCTGTTTGGAAGCTGGCCTATTGGTGCTGTTATAGTCGGATTTATGGTACAAGTAGGCTGGTTTTGGTTGCGCTTTCTTCTTGGTTGGGTGTTGTTTTAAGGGCTGTTTGGAAGCGTTCTGTGCTCTTGTCCAGTGCTTCAAGTTGGGGTTCTTATAAGTCTAGGAGGTTTTGGTGTATGGATGATTTCAAGTCTTTTGTGAGCCTTCCCCATTTTTGTGCTTTTTTGCCTCTTTATTTTTGGCTTTCTTATAGGCATAGGGGTTACTTATTTTGTTTTTTTATGTGGTGGAAATTCGGATCTCATATAATCTGGGGTATGCCCCTTAGTACCTGTATGGCTTAGGCTTTAGTTCTATTTATATCATCTCCTTACCATTCAAAAAATATATATATATTATTTGAATGGTGAGAAATAAGTGTATGAGTTGTTTTTTGAAGTACATAAATTTTTTCACACATCACTTTGCATATCTATAAATCTATATCTATATTTATACCTATATCTATATCTATATCTATATTAATATTGAAAGTATAACGAGAGCCTCTATTTTTAAATTGTATTTTAATTATAATTATAATTATAGTTAAACTCCATCTTTATCATCTGAGGGGTGTTTGCTTTAAGGGTGTTTTAGACATTTAATACCATGAGGGGGTGTAAATAAAGATTCTCAAACCTGAGGTGTGATTGAAGTAAAAGCAAACCCGATAGGCTGTAAATGAAGTTAACTCATTATGATTTAATTATTTTTTTATATTTTAACTCCAAACTTATTTTATTTATTTAATATTTTAGAATTTTATATTTGATATGTTATATCTAAAATTTTACCTAACACTTATATATTTAAAATTTTGGATACAATTAGGCTTATTATAATTGAATTGTAAGTGTTAAGTAAATTTTAAATATAACATATAAAATTTTTGTTATATAACAAATACTTTAAATATAACATATAAATTTTTTTGTTATATAATAAAAAATTTAAATATAACATTTTTTTACATATAACATGTAAAAGTTTTGTTATATGACAAAAATTTTAAATATAACAAAATTTTATATATAACAAAAAATCTATATGTTATATTTAAACTTTTACTTAATACTTACAACTCAATTTTATTAAACCTAATTGTATCTAAATTTTTAAATATATAAGTATTAAGTAAAATTTTAAATATAACATATAAAATATAAATTTCCAAAATAGTAAATAAATAAAATAAGTTTAGAGTTACAATATAAAAGAAAAAGATTAAAAAAATTAAATCATAATTTAATCCCATTATAATTGAAACATTACACATTATAGTAATAAGGGCATTTTTTCCATTTTCGTAAACTTTTTAATCCATCTCATCCATCCCATGTGCTTAAATCTCTTTTTGCTTCAACATGTCAGCCATTTGGTGCGCCACATTGCAACGGAGGGAGAGAGGCAACGTAGATGATCTACTTCCACAAAACTGAGTGTTTGACGCAGTATATGATTTGGAGAAAAAATCGTCTCCCGACACCATCTCATTGGATTGGTGCGGTTCGGGTCCCACCGGATAAAAATATGGGATTTATCACATGGGCATTTTTGAAACTTCACAAATTTATATAATATACATATATGTATATATATATCTGTATATATCACAACCTCAATTTTGGATTAAGAAGAATCGCAAGACGAAAGCTTCCCTTTCCAAATTTTCAATATTTTCAAAACTTTCAATCTTCTTAAACTGAATTCATAAATTTCCTCCAATTTGCTTAACTCTTTCCCACCAAAATGAAGATATACCCCATGTTGTTTGAACAATGTCTATTTTTTTATTTTAGATTTTCAAAAAGAGAGAGGGTGCTTCGTTCGAATCCGATAGTGTTCTATAAGAAAAAGGAAGATCGACCAGGGGGTTTTGTGCACACGGTTGAAGAGAAAGCATCATTCGAGTTCGTGTTGTTCTGGTTGTTTCGTAGTGGAATGAAGAAATAGTTGTGTATTAGGGTTTTAAATTGTTGTTGAAATTTGGGTAAACGAGGGAGCAATTGAAGTTAGTTTTGTTGAAAATAGCAGGGTTAGGGTTGAAGATTTGTAATTTGATTGATTTGTTCATTTTTAGTTTTTAATTGATGATTTTGGTGTGTTTTTGTTGATGGGTTTTTGGGGTTTTGGTGAATATAGTATTCGTTGGATTTGGTTCAAGACTGGCTTAGGTAGTGATGTCAAGTGTGAAACGTCCTTGAAGATTGAAAGAGATGAGGAACCCTATAAAGTAATGCACCATTTTCTCGACAAATGGCCATCGAGAAACAAGGATTCATGGCTCGATTCAGACGATAAATCATCGACAACACAACTCTCCATTTCCATTCCCAACTCTTCTCGTGACTTCTTCATGACCCACAATGGTAATTGAGTTCACCTAGTTCTTCACTTCATGTACTCAGCTCCATTGTGTTTGTGTTCTTAATTTTATTTGATTTTGCAGATAAATGAGTTAACTTGGCCAAACGAACACTTTAATGGTGATGTGATGGGTTAGTGTTTTCCCTTAAGAAATTGCTCTCTTTAGTTTGTTTAATTAGTTGTTAAGTTTAATTATTGAGAACAAACATAATTCAATACGGATGAATAGAGTCAAATGGATGTATTAGTTTAATTCTATTAAGTTGGGAAAATAATAGAGAATAAACAAAACAACCGAGTCTTGATTAAAAAAAAAATTTCTTGGGAAAGTAACTCTTGATTGATTTTACCTTGAATGAACTAGTAAACCCTGTTGAATATAGTGAAATGGATGTAACTAATCTGATGGGAAAATAATATAGATGAAACAAAACAACTCAGTCTTGATTGATTTTCAAATTTGAAATTTTCATTTCCTGGAAATTAACTCTTGATTGATTTAAATTTGTTTGAACTGATAAACCTTAATGAATCTAGTCAATTAGATGTATTAGCTTAATTTTAGTCAGTGTAGGTTTTTATTTTGATTGAGTTTTGTAGAGACAATATAGCCATTTATCTTTTTTTATTGTGTATTTTTTAACACCCAAAAAGCAGTGTTACTGTTCTTCCATAATTTGGTTTTGTGTCTTCATTTCGAAACAGGTTTATTTTCTTCCTTTTGGGGTTGATCTTGGTCTTGGGTGGTTGGTTCAATGTAGTCGACCATCTTGCCTCAGTGGTAAGAAAAGGCTAGTGGTTTCTTTTCTTCTTCAGGTAACCTTTGATTAATTGTACACAAGGTTTAGGCTATGTTTGGTTTGTCACTCGAAAATTGTTATCAAACAACTGAAAATCAGAAATTGTATAGAAATTCAATGAAAACTGTTTTCAATGTTAATGGAACTATTTTTTTGAGTGACCAATTAAACAGGCCTTATTGTTTACCTCAATTGGTTTTATTTGCTATATATGTCAAATTGAGTTTTCAATGCAGGAGAAAAGCTTAAAGAAGCTGGCCAATCTGCTAAAGGTAATGTTAGTGATATAGCGGAAAAAGTAGGGTCGATAGTCAAAAGTCAATGGTCGTTACTTCAGCAGCCATCTACCAGACATGCCATGCAGGAAAGTCTTAATTATGCTGCTACTGTTATTGGCATGTTCTTCAGTAAGGGAATTTCTGAGATAAAGGAAAAGGTCGTTGTTGGAAAGATAAAAGTTGAAGAGGTAATGTAGCTAAAGTTTCAGTTTGAGAGTTTGTAATTTTATATATTCAGCTAGAGTAGAAGTATTAGGTTGCATCCCAAAATCTTTTTGCAATGAATTGATAGAAAGTATACACACAGCTGATTAGCAAAAGAGGTGTATCATGTATTGAAATGTTATATTAAGTGTATAAACTAAACTAATGTGTTGAATTATGTTTGTTCTAAACTGAATGATGAAATGTACTATCTTTTTCTCGTTGCCTTTTGCATTTTGTTTAAGTGGCTCAGTGAAAATCTTTGGTTTGTCTGGTCTATGATTTCTAGCTCTGGGAAGTTGCACTGTCCTCACTTGTCGTGGCATGAAGTCCTGTCTTAGGTTTCTTCCCTGAAGCAAGCTAATCTATTTTCCCTCATCAACAAATGGTGTTTTGCTAGTACTATGTATATCTTATGGATGGAAAGAAACAGGAGGCTATACACTAGTGTTGCAAGAACTGAAGCTCAAGTGTTTAATGAGGTCCTCACCACTGTTAGGTTTAGGGCTTTGTATTTACAGAACATGAAGATGTCTGCTCAAAATTTGGACATGGCTCAAGCCTGGGGTTTTCCAAATTCTATTTACAGATGATGTGTGTCATGTTGTTTATCCTCTGGGGAATGTTGCTTGGGGTCTTGGATGTTAGTCTTCATAGGATGATTTGTTATATGGGGTATGTTTTTTTTGTGGTGGAGTACTTCACTGAGATTCTTGTTGGCACCCTTTGGGTCCTTTTTTGTGGTGGTTATGGGGTTTTCAGTTAGGTTTTTGCCTTTCTATCTTGTAACCTTGTAAGCTTGCCTTTGTGCTTCTATAATATGCTGATTTTTCAAAAAAAAAGAAATATTTGGCTCCATGTTTGTATGTTTTTATTGAAAAAGTTGCTTTCAAGAGCCTAAACTAAACTAACATACAAACGTGTATAAACTAAACTAATGTATTGAATTACGTTTGTTCTAAATTGAAGGATGAAATGTACTATCTTTTTCTCATTGCTTTTTGCATTTTGTTTAAGAGGCTCAGTGAAAATCTTTGGCTCCACGTTTGTATGTTTTTATTGAAAAAGTTGTTTTCAAGAGCCTGTAAAAGCTTCTGCTTATTATAACATCCAGTGACCCCATGGCTATTTTGGATTTTGTTAATGTGTCATTTCAACTCCACAGAGAGAGTGCTCAGCTGAAAGATTTTTACCACAGTAGTTGAACTTATTGTTACTTACATGATTATCCATTGACTATTGTGTATGAACTAGGTAATATTTGATTTTTTTTAATAAAAATGTTTATATGGAACCATATAGATCTTCTTTAGCCGTACTGGTCCAAGAACATCTAATTTTGATAGTTTATTAAGGGGACAAATCACTTAATTGGTATAAACTGATGCATCTTAGCTTTTACTAGACTAATAATATCAATAGTGTGATTAACCAACATACAAGGACAATGTACAATCAAAAAATTTCAACACTTTTGGTAATTTTTGTAACATATCTACATGTATGTAAATATGGTTAAGCAGAACTGTGGCATCCTCTTATACTGCATGGGGATCCTATGTAACCGTTCACCTTGATTTGTCTGGCAACGTGTTGTCCTGGAGAGGATCCTTCATGAAGGAGGTTGGGTTTTTTTTCTTAGGTAAAATACACTGACCTCCTTAAAAGTTTGATTCCTTGAAAACATCAAAATCCACTAATTTCGATTTGATGATTCTTCCACTAATTTTCAAATGGTATATAACACTACTTTTTATTTTGTAGAATGAGCTAACTCAAATATGAAAAAACTGAGCAGAGTTTTGGCTAATATTTTCTGCTATTGTTTGCTAGATTATGTTTGGATGGTTGAAGACTCTTTGGTGGAGTATAGGTTAATCTATCTTGTATTTTTTTACAATTGTGTTTCTTATTATAGAAATGATGGAACTCTATTACAGTAAATTGTATTTCTTATTACAAAAATAATAAAAATCTATTACAATGAAGTTGAAGTGATATATGTATTTTTCAATATACTCATTTTGACGGTAAATTTAAGGCTTACACTTTTTTATTGTTTTTCTTACTACAAAAATGAAGTTGGAGTGATGATATATGTGTTTTATATTGTATTCATTTTGAGGGCAAATCCAAGAGTTGCATTTTTTACTATTCTACGTATTGTGTTTCTTATTACAGAAATGATGGAACTCTATTACAATAAATTGTATTTTTTATTACAAAATTGATAAAATTATATTACAGTGAAGTTAAAGTGATATATGTATTTTTCAATATACTTATTTTGGTGGTAAATTTAAGGCTTATAATTTTTTATTATGTTTTTTACTACAAAAATGAAGTTGGAGTGATGATATATGTGTTTTGTATTGTACTCATTTTGAGGGCAAAACCAAGAGTTGCATTTTTTACTAGTTGAGCATTTGTTTCCTTTGTGTTTGGTGGTTGAAATATGATGTATTGATTTTTTGTATTTTTTCCCATTTTTTAATTTTCTTTTGTGGATTTTTGGATTCCACATTTTTTCAAGTGTATCTAGGGGTATGCCCCTAAGTATTTTGTAGGCTTTTGGGCCATTTTTCATTAATATAAGTATCATTACCATTCAAAAACAAAAACAAAAAAGGAACAAATTCAATGTTATATTGGCTAGTCATTTTTTTTTGTTTTTGTTTTTCTCTGTTTTTAAGGAAAGTAGGCAACTGAAAATAGTTGTCTTTTTACTTTTAAAAAAAAAAAAAAATTAACTACATTAATTTGATGATTTTGAAAATTAATTCCATTACCTCTCATTATCAAAAACTCAAGTAGGTTTCATTTTAGAGAGAGAAAATATTCTATTTGTGTGTGTATATATATATATATATATGTGTGTGTGTGTGTGTGTGTTGCTTTGATTTGAGAACAAAGCTCTAGAGAGAGGAGAAAAAAAAAAAAAAAAAAAAAAAAAAGGGGAAAACTAAAATTTTATAGTAAAGATTCCTCTACTTCCTTATCATGAAAGCGTTTGTGATAAATGATTTTTTCCTCAAAAAAGGAAAGAACAACAATCATATGTAATTCAAGAATCACATTGGATTTATAAAATTCTTGAACCAAAGTTTAGTGACAATCCACTAGAATTATGGTCATGAAGCCCTCGATACTATAAAGTTCAGCTACGTAATCCTAATATAATAATTCGTGTAAAACCTATGATATATCTAAAAAAAGATATTGATGAATTTAAAATACAACTTAATGATTTCTTAGATAAAAATCTAATTAAAGAAATAATTAGTACTCATTTATTACAAGTTACAAAATGAAGAATATAGTACATTTATTGTTACAATATTTTTACTTATACTATATTATATTATAATGGGTATTACAGGAGGCTATGTAGTTTATTACAATAACAATTATTTTATTTGTACTAGAGTATATTATAATGGTTATTACACAAGGCCATATATGATATTATAGTAACCAATTTAGATACAAAATGAAGAAACACCATTTATTTTAGTGAAATTTGGGGTTAAGGTCGAAACCAAATCTCCCAATCCCTTCGGGGTTATTCACAAACACAATCAAATAAAGTGTCATGTAGACTATCATTGGTAATCCCCACATTTCTCATTACAAGTTACAAAACGAATACTAAAGTGCATGTATTGTTATGAAATGGTGTACAATCGGTACTAAGTTTCCCAATCCACAAGCCTTGTCGCGTACACAGTCAAATATAGAAGCGTGCCTTGAATTGGTAATCCACACATTCCTTATTGCAAGTTCATTTTACAATTATTTTACTTATACTATACTATATTATAATGGGTATTACAGGAGGCTATATACTTTATTACACTAACAATTATTTTACTTATACTATATTATATTATAATGTTTTTTACAGAAGGTCATATATTAAAATTGTAATAACCAATTTAGATACAAAATGAAGAACCACCATTTATTTTGGCAAAATTTGAGGTTAAGGTCGATATCAAGTTTCTCAATCCCTTCGCGGGTTATTCACAAACACAATCAAATAAAGTGTCAGATAGACTATTATTGGTAATCCCCACATTCCTCATTATAAGTTGCAAAACGAATAATAAAGTGCATGTATTGTTATGAAATGGTCCACAATCTATACTAAGTTTCTCAATCCACAAGTATTTTCACATATACAATCAAATATAGAAGCGTGTCTTACATTGGTAATCCCCACATTCCTCATTGCAAGTTCATGTTACAATTTTTTTACTGATGCTATACTATATTATAATGGGTATTACATGAGGCTATATACTTTATTACACTAACAATTATTTTACTTGTACTAGAGTATATTATAATGGTTATTACAGGAGGCCATATATGATATTATAGTAACTAATTTAGATACAAAACGAAGAACCACCATTTATTTTGGCGAAATTTGGAGTTAAGGTCGATACCAAGTTTCCCAATCCCTTCGTATACTATATTTTGGCAAAATGTTTTTACTTATACTATACTATATTTTGGTGAAATTTGGGGTTAAGGTCGATATCAAGTTTATCATATTTCAATTCTGGGGCAAAAAGTAAATATGATATATGTATTTTTCATTAAACTCATTTTGAAGGTAAATTTAAGGTTTATACTTTTTTATTGTGTTTCTTACTATAAAAATGAAGTTAGAGTGATGATATATATGTTTTATATTGTACTCATTTTGATGGCAAATCCAAGAGTTGCATTTTTTATTAGTCTGCGTATTGTGTTTCTTATTACATAAATGATAGAACTCTATTATAGTAAATTGTATTTCTTATTACAAAAATGATAAAATTCTATTACAGTGAAGTTGAAGTGATATATGTATTTTTCAATATACTCATTTTGATGGTAAATTTAAGGCTTATACTTTTTTATTGTGTTTCTTACTACAAAAATGAAGTTGGAGTGATGATATATGTGTTTTATATTGTATTCATTTTGATGGCAAATCCAAGAGTTGCATTTTTTATTAGTCTACATATTGTGTTTCTTATTACAGAAATTATGGAACTCTATTACACTAAATTATATTTCTTATTACAAAAATGATAAAATTATATAAGATTGAAGTTGAAGTGATATATGTATTTTTCAATATACTCATTTTGATGGTAAATTTAAGACTTATACTTTTTTATTGTGTTTCTTACTACAAAAATGAAGTTGGAGTGATAATATATGTGTTTTATATTGTATTCATTTTGATGGCAAATTCAAGAGTTGCATTTTTTATTAATCTACGTATTGTGTTTCTTATTACAGAAAGGATGGAACTCTATTATAATAAATTGTATTTCGTATTACAAAATGATAAAATTCTATTATAGTGAAGTTGAAGTGATATATGTATTTTTCAATATACTCATTTTGATGGTAAATTTAAGCTTATACTTTTTTATTGTGTTTCTTACTACAAAAATGAAGTTGGAGTGATGATATATGCGTTTTATATTGTACTTATTTTGATAGCAAATCCAAGAGTTACATTTTTTATTAGTCTACGTATTGTGTTTCTTATTACAGAAAGGATGGAACTCTATTACAGTAAATTTTATTTCTTATTACACAAATGATAAAATTCTATTACAGTGAAGTTGAAGTGATTTATGTATATTCCACTATACTCATTTTAATGGTAAATTAAAGGTTATACTTTTTTATTGTGATTATTACTAAAAAAATGAAGTTGAAGTGATGATATACGTATTTTATATTATACCCATTTTGATGTTCGATCCAAGAGTTGTGATAGGTGCCGAATGTTGTCCATTCTAGACCCCTAACTCACTATTGTTACGTCTTATCATTCCGTTACTTGGTATTTTTATGTAGTTTGCATGTCCAAGTGTGTTTCAGGAGCTTAATGAAGAAAATGAGCTAAATTTGGTGAATTAACCAAGGACGTGCTTGTGTCTACCTAAGAAGAGAGCAAAAGAGGAGTTTTTAGGCAAAAAGTGTCTCCCGGAGGGCAAAAACAACATTTTTCGGAGCCGAAACTTTGGGATACATACCAAAGAAGTCGAGGGGTTCTAATAGAGGAAGAATTGGAAAAAGTGATTTCCATGTTTTTATTTACGCATGAGCTATACAGACAGTAGGCACAAAATGGCTACAATCATCAAATCTACGCATGAGCTACACACAGGGAAAATGACCTTACGCATGGGGTTACGCTTAAGCATAGGGCTATGCGTAAGAAGCTGCTGGGTTTTTGAGTCCCGATCCGATTCGACTTCCTTTGACTTATCTTCGAATTCAACACCTCTAAGCATGTGTATAAGGTATATTTTACATCAGATTGAAGGGTTTGACTCAGAATTGAGAAGAACCACATCAAAGAGGAATCCAACTCCAAGATGAATAAGTCTAATACAATCAGGACTCTTCTCAATCACTTCTATAAATACCAAGGTCTGGATCAGACCTAATGAGCTTCGAATTACATAATTTTCAGAACACTATCTCTGGAGATTTACATATTTTGAAGAAGTGAGTCATTCAAGACCTAGAGATCCGGAGCAGAAGATCATGGAGAGCATTTTTACATCAACGATGCTAATCTCTTCTACCATGAGCAACTAAACCGGTATCTAGGATTTTCTAGCAAAACCCTAGCTGAGTAAAGTAGTTATTTATTTGTTTCAATTGTAACGAGGAGAAACTGAAGACCACACATATGATGATTGTGTAGATATGATACCATAGTTATTTATTGTAAGAGATTTTATATTTATTCTATTCTTGTCTTAAATTGAATTAATACATTATCTCAATCAATCATATGTATCTAGTGTTCTCCAACATATCATGATTTTCTACATAATGGTACTTAACACCTGAAACCCTAGATTTACACAAGTCATGCCTCGACGAGGTGATATAGACACGATTTAGTTTAAATTCAGGTTGTAGGATTAGATTAGAGTAAATTAGATGGCATGTACTAGTCACACTCTATCCGAAGATGAGTTGTAGCGAATTTGGTGGATGATATCATTTTTGGGACGTATTCGACTATTTGCGGTATGATCTGATTCACAGTGATGGATCGCCCTCTTGCAATTGAACAAGTAGATAGCTATATTATGCGGTTAGTTGTGATGTATGAAAACCCTTGTTTTTCTCTACTCTGAATCACAAACACAATTTAAATACTGTTTTTAGTTAGTTAGTTATAGATCTCAAACAAATCAAAACCTTTTTCAAAACTATAATTCAATATTTTCAGATTGCTAGAGTGAATAATCAAAGTCTCTGTGGGATTAATATTCCTTTTCTCAAGTCGAACTGTACTACAATACGATTCGTGCGCTTGTGATAAGTAAACCTTGTCGTTATAAAGGTCTGATCTAAAACAATATTTTTAATCCCAATTGACGCGCAACAAGTTGCATTTTTTATTATTGTACTTTTCATACTACGTATTGTGTTTCTTATTACAAAAATGATTGAACTTTATTATAGTGAATTATGTTTCTTAGTACAAAAATGATAAAATTCTATTACAGTAAAGTTGAAGTGATATATGTATTTTCCACAATACTCATTTTAATGCTAAATCCAGGGGTTATACTTTTTATTGTGTTTCTTACTAAAAAAATGAATTTGAAGTGATGATATATGTGTTTTATATTATAGTACTTTTCATATTACGTATTGTGTTTCATATTACAAAAATGATGGAACTCTATTACATTCAATTGTGTTTCTTATTACAAAAATGAGAAAATTCTATTATAGTGAAGTTGAATTGATATATGTATTTTTTACTCTACTCATGTTGATGATAAATCCAAGAGTTATACTTTTTTGTGTGTGTTTATTACTACAAAAATCAAATTGGAGGGATGATATATGTGTTTTCAATTGCATCCATTTTGATGGCAAATCCAAGGTTGCATTTTTTATTATTGTATTGTGTTTCTTGCTACACAAATGATGGAACTTTATTATGGTTATAATAGTTAAAAACTTGTATGGCCTAATAAAGATGGGTCATAGGACTGATGGGCTGCGAGACTGAAGGGCCGCAAGACTGATAGGACATAGGTCAAATGGGTTGTAGACGGATGGGCCCGGCCCATAGAAGTTTCTAAAAAATAAGTGATCCCCAAGTAAGGGATTACTCCCACTTATAGAAAATAGAGTCCAATAAAGAAAGAAGTTTATCAAATCCTATGATTTAAGGGATTGGTAAACTTGGGTAGATGGGCCTTACCCATCTACCGAATTATGTATAAATATGTGATCAAAGGATGAATAAAGGGATTATTCAATTTTTGTTTAAACCTAATTTTATTGTGTATTTTTCTGCATCTACACAATTGGCGCCGTCAGTGGGAACGCCTAATCCTTAAAATCTTTTTCAATAGCTTCCCACTCTCTACTAAAAAGCTTAGATTGACATCATCCATGACGGTTATCACCCGGTCACAACAATATGAGTTACCTCCGAACGGAGGCCAACCTTTATAAATAGAATAACCGATCAGGCGGGCCTTGGAAAGGACCACCGAGTTGGATAGGCAGAATGCCGAGTTGGTGGCAAAATTGGCTCTGCTGCAAAACCCTCGAGAAGCCCAGAATGGTGAACAATCCAACAGCAGGAACGGTCTGCGGGCCATCAATCGGAAAGAGAGAACCACCACGTAAAGTCCAACAACGATCGGGAGGAACACGCAGAATCATCCCTACAGGTGCTCGGGACGCACAATTCCGAGGAAACTCTGACTATGAAAAAATTGGAATAAATTATTATCAGATTCCAAAGGGAGGTGCTTAAGGATCTGAAGATTCATACCCCAAATGATCTGGCCTCTGAGGCATCCATCGACATCGTGCAGACGCCATTCACACTAGCGATCACCAGTGTGCCCTACCCGGAGAGGTTCAGGCTATCGAAGTTCACCCTGTTCGACGGCACAAAAGATTCGATGGAACACATCTACCATGTCCATACAAAAATGAATGTCTACAACGAAAATAAAGCCTTACTCTGCAAAGTCTTTCCCACCATCCTGACCGAGGTGGCCCTGTTATGGTTCAAAAAGCAACCACCTAGATCTATTAGAAGCTGGCTCAAACTCTGTGAGTTGTTCATCGCCCAATACTTCAAAAATAAAAGACAGAAAAAGACCATCTCCAGTCTATTTACCATGATCCAAGTGAAGGGTGAATCCCTGAAAAGCTTTGTCTCGCGATTCAACGTTGAGATGTCCTCAATTGATAATTGTGATCAACACTCAGCCGTCGAGGCCTTCAGGATGGCCTTGATTCCTGGAACCAAGTTCCATCAATCGTTGGTTAAGAGACCACCAACAGACATCGGGGAACTCAATTCAAGGGCACAAGGACATCTTCGGATAGAAGAAGAACTGGCCATACGCCAAAAAAGGCAGCCTTTACAAGCGTAGAGACAAGAGTATCCGAACCTAAAGTTAAGGATCGGGCACTAGATCGAAAGTGGCAAGGTGTTCCACCTGTACCCTCCCCACTCCCGAAGAAATGCCAGAGGTTCGAGGACAAGATCACTCCATTGAAGGTTAGCCTTGCCAAACTATATCAATAGACTAAGGGTAAAGGGATCTTCCGGTCACCACCACCCATTAGGCAACCAATGGATCAGAGAGACATGTCAAGGCATTGTGCCTTCCACGGCGAGTATGGACACCACGCCAACAAGTGCAGAAGTCTCAGGAGGCAAGTCAAAGCCATGATAGCAAAAGGCGAATTGACCAAATATGTTTCCAATGAGGGCACCCGATCAGATCAAACATCACATACGCTCGTCAGGGGGACAATGGGTCAGCCCGTAAAAGTCATTCACATGATTCACGGAGGGCCAATCCGATCAAAAGCAGAGGAAGCCCGTAGATCCCAGATGCATCAGGCCCAGAGATTGAGGAGGGTTGGAGAAATCAGCGAGTTTCAAAGCCCGAAAGAGGATGCACGAATAAATTTTTCTTATGCAGATATGTGGAACATCCAATCACCACATGACGATCCCTTGGTGATTTACCTCATGGTCTCGAACTACCTGATCAAGAGAGTAATGATCGATCCAGGGAGCAACGCCAACATAATCACCAAGTGGGCTTTTGAGAAGTTAGAGATTAACCCCCAAGAGATAGTTCCTTCCAGAAGCCCGATAGCGGGATTCGATGGTAGAAGAGTAGAACCAATGGGGGAGATCCAACTCCCAGTAACGATAGCAAGGCGCACGCTCAGGGAGACTTTTTTGGTGGTAGATGTCAAACCCTCATATAATCTCCTTATGGGCAGAGGGTGGATCCATCGGATGCGCGGAGTTCCTTCCACCCTGCATCAAGTCATGCGATGCATCAATCTAAACGGAATTGATGTGATTGACATCAGAGGAGATCAGGTGGCAGCCTAAGAATGTTACGCCATCACCTTGAAAGGTCTGAGGAAGAGGACAGAGCCGGAACGAGATTCACAATCCAAGGCAGTACCCGATCATCAATAGTAATTACAGGACGAGGGGGTGGGGTCATCTATAGCAGTTGAACCTTTGCTAGAAGATTTGCCCCAACCACCCCGAAAGAATGACTTACATTGGCTCTGGCCTCGACATACAGGAAAATGAAGAATTGGAGGCCCTCTTACGTTCCAATGTTGATGTATTTGTTTGGGGCCACATGGATATGCCCGGTATAGATCCTTCAGTGGCTCAATATTCCCTCAACGTGGACCCCGGTGTAAAACCCATCAAGCAGAAACAAAGACGTATGGGGGCTCACCGAAACCATATTATAGCTGAAGAGGTTGATCGACTTCTCTAAGCCGGATTCATTAAAAAAATGCAATATCCTTCCTGGTTGGCAAACATGGTTGTGGTTCACAAGAAGAATGGGAATTGAAGAGTGTGCGTAGACTTCACTGATCTGAACAGAGCATGTCTTAAGGATTGCTTTCTTCTACCGAAGATCGATTAGATTGTAGATGCCACCGCAAGATTCGAGCACTTGAGTTTCTTGGACGCGTACTGTGGGTATAACCAGATATGAATAAACCCCAATGACAAGGAAAATACCACATTCATCACTGAATCAGGTACATATTGTTACACAGTTATGCCTTTCGGACTAAAAAATGCAGGTGCAACCTTTCAAAGGTTGGTAAACAAACTTTTTCAGGGCATGATGGGATCTACCATAGAAGCCTACATTAATGACACGGTGGTCAAAAGCAAGGTTAAAAATGATCACCTGGCTGATCTGCAGCAGGTGTTTGACACCCTCAGAAAGTACAAAATAGAGCTCAACCCATCAAAATGTTCCTTCGGAGTGTCCTCATGCCAGTTTTTGGGACATATAGTCGATTGGACGGGAATACAGGCGAGCCCAACACAAGTCAGAGCTCTCATGGGAACTGGAGAGCCGAAGTCCTGAAAGGAGATCCAAGTACTAACCGGGAGAGTAGCAACCCTCAGCCGTTTCATCTCTCGCTTAACTGATCGGTGCTGACCATTTTTTCATTCTATAAAAGCAGCTAAATGAGATATCTGGGGGCCGGAGCAAGTAAAAGCCCTGAAAAATCTTAAGAGCTACATGACAAAGCCTCCCATAATGGCAACCCCAGAAGCAGACGAACCGTTACACTTTTACCTAGCCATATCTGCAACATCTACCAGTTTCGCTCTGGTCAATGAGGGCAAAGGGTACTAGATGTCGATCTTCTACACCAGCAAAGTCTTTACTGATGCAGAAACCCATTATTCCAAACATGAAAAACTGGTACTATCACTGATCAATGCAAAACGACGTCTTCGACATTACTTTGAAGCACATCAGATCGTGGTACCAACTGCAACCCCGATCAGATCCATAATGGCGAAGCCCGAATTATCAGGGAGAGTATCAAAATGGGCAATAGAGCTGGGAATCTATGACATAACCTACGTCCCCCGAACCGCTATCAAAGGGCAAGCAGTAGCTGACTTTCTGTTATAAACAGAAACTATGGACACTCCAGAGGAAAGTGGACCAGAATTATGGGTAGTATTCGTGGACGGATCGTCAAATATCAATGAAGCAGGGATCGAGGTAGAGCTCGTAACACCCGATGGAACTAAAATTCAGCAATCTGTCCGATTGGAGTTTCCAGCCTCCAACAACGAAGCCGAGTATGAGGCCCTTCTAGCAGGAATTCGGTTGGCTCGAAGCCTTTAAGTGCAGAAGACAGAGATACGAAGTGATTCCCAATTGGTCGTACGACAGTTAAATGGGGAGTATGAAACACGAGAGCCTAAAATGGAAACATACGGGAATTTGGTTCTAAAGGAGGCCGAGGAATTTCAGCAGTTGACCTTTGAGCAAATCCCCAGAGGGGAAAATATTGTGGCAGATCGTCTGGCTATCCGGGCCTCCTTAGCAGGGGAAAGTATGACTCGAACAGCACCAGTGGACTTCATCGTCCGATCAAGCTTGGAGCCCTCCAAAGACGTTATGGTCATTCCTTGGGAGCCAAGCTGGATGGACCCCATAGTAGACTATTTGTGGACCGGTGCATTACCTGAGTCAAAACCAGAGGCCCGGAAGATAAGAATGAAAACCGCCAGATATGTTCTATACAACGGCAACCTTTACCTCAATGGGCCATATTTAAGATGTCTCACACCCTCCGAAGCTTCTGCGGTCATAGAAGAGATACATGCTGGATAGTGTGGTAATTATTCTGGAGGAAGGTCTTTAGCCCATAAAGTCCTCACCCAGAGGTATTTCTGGCCTTATCTGTCAAAAGACACTTAAATATATACCCGACGCTGTAAAAAATGCCAATTTCATGGTGACGTCATCCATCCACCTTCGGAACTGCTAAATCCAACAGTTATCCCTCACCCCTTTGCCCGATGGGGAATGGATATTATGGGTCCTCTCCCACTGGTCATACGATCTACTACACATGTTCTGCTGGCTATGGATTACTTCACAAAATGGGTGGAATTCGAGATGTACCCAACAACCAAAAGTAGCCACGTTATAAAATTCATTTGGAGTCACATCATTTGTAGGTTCGGTCTACCCTGAACTATAATGATGGATAATGGCACCAACCTGGATAACAGGAAAGTTCAGGCGTTCTTGGCACAACATGGGATCAATCAGAACACTTCTTCCGTTGGTTACCCACAGGGAAATGGACAGGCCGAGAGGACAAATCAAATAATTTTCGATACACTTAGAGAAAAGCTCAAAAAAGCAAAAGGAGCTTGGTAGGAAAAATTATTTGAGGTCTTATGGTCCTATTGGACCACTCCAAGACAACCAACATGAGAGACCCCTTTCGCCAGGTGCCTATCGGGTATGGAAGAACGAGACATACCACATCGAGCCCAACTCTTAAAACGCTTATCGTCTGAAGAGGTATTATCCTTAGACAGTTTTTCATTAAAACAATAAAACTAGATTATGTCTTGCACTTATTTCCTAAGTTCTTTTTAATAAAGCATCTGTGCCCGATGTTCGGCACTTCTGCTACATGTTTCTTGGGTTTCTTTTTAATATAAATCACATTATATATGAATGATGATACCTTGTAAAGATTCCATATAAATATAAAATTTTCCTGAGTGTTGAGTTTAAACCTGATTTGAACTAGCTAGAGGGCAAGAACAAGTCTCAAGGGCCAGATGCCCGAAGACTAAAATATTAAAACAGAAAATTTTCCTAAGTGTTGAGTTCAAACCTGTTTTGAACTAGCCAGAGGGCAAAAACAAGTCTCAAGGGCCAGATGCCCGAAGACTAAAATATTAAAACAGAAAATTTTCCGAAGTGTTGAGTTTAAACCTGATTTGAACTAGCCAGAGGGCAACAACAAGTCTTAGGGGCCAGATGCCCGAAGACTAAAATATTAAAACATAAAATTTTCCTAAGTGTTGAGTTCAAACCTGATTTGAACTAGCTAAAGAGAAAAAACAAGTCTCAGGGGCCAGATGCCCGAAGACTAAAATATTAAAACATAAAAATTTTCTAAGTGTTGAGTTCAAACCTGATTTGAACTAGCCAGATGGCAAAAACAAGTCTCAGGAGCCAGATGCCCGAAGACTAAAATATTAAAACCGAAAATTTTCCGAAGTGTTGAGTTCAAACCTGATTTGAACTAGCCAGAGGACAAGAACAAGTCTCAGGGGCCAGATGCCCGAAGACTAAAATATTAAAACATAAAAAATTTCTAAGTGTTGAGTTCAAACCTGATTTGAACTAGCCAGATGGAAAAAACAAGTCTCAGGAGCCAGATGCTTGAAGACTAAAATATTAAAACAGAAAATTTTCCTAAGTGTTGAGTTCAAACCTGATTTGAGCTAGCCAGAGGACAAGAACAAGTCTCAGGGGTCAGATGTTCGAAGACTAAAATACTATAAATAAAATTTTACTAAACCAAAGAAGCAAGAACAAAATACCACCAAACTGGAAAATTCCTTTTTTCATTAAATATGAAAGAAACTACAAAAACACCCTTCTAAAGGGGTAAGTACATAAAGAAATAACAGAGAACCTAAGTCTTATTCAACTCAGGGGGAAAGATAGTCTTCTCCCTTCAGGAGGGCAGCAAACCGCTTCTTATTCTCTGAGGCCGGTGGGTCTTTATAAGGAAGGGGCACTCCCATGAAAGCATCAAAATCTTCGGCAATCTTAAACTCCCGATCAGCAAGGGGAATATGCTTCATCTCGTGCCTATCGCACCATGCCCTTATCGATCGAACGTCACAAATTATAATGTACTACTTGTGCATATCCAGACCACCCAAGCGGCACATATCTACCTTAGATCGCTCAAGAGCCAGAAGATTATCTAACTCCGCCTTTTCGGCAGCTATCTTTTGGTAAGATGCCTTCACCTCTGCTAGTTCAGCAGCTAAAGCCCTCTTTTCAGCCTCTCCGATCTCCAGAAGGCTCTTATGCTCAGATACACTCTGGGGAAGACCATCCACCTCTCTGGCCAGAGTGACATGATGCTCATTATTTTGCTGAAGTTGGGCCTACATCTTGGCCATTTCCCTGACATCAGACTCCAGGACGTGGTTGTATGTCTGGATCCCATAAAGAAGCTACAAAGATAGGGAAAGGAGTGTATATTAGTATATAACAAAGTAAAAATAATAAACTTGGGTAAAAAATAAAAGTCGAATTACCAACCTCCATGGCCATCGTGGAGCCTTTTTAAAAGCTCAGTCCTAGAAATCTTCGACTAAGCAGCCCTATTGGCAGAAGTCCAGACCCCCTTCTCCATGGCCCGAAGAGCGTCCGGCTGACAGATGGTAAGATGGTCAGCACAGACCAGAGTACCATTGGGAAGGAGGAATTTTGGCTCCCAGGGAATTGCGGTACGAGAGGTATCCTGAGCCTGAGGAGTTTCGCTCGTGGAGGCATTAGTAGTTTGAGTCCTGGGTCTTTTGTTGGTTGCTCCAACACCCGCACCAGATCGAGACCTGGTGGTAGGAGCATTTACAGGAGGGAGCTGAGGTGGATCCATAGGACTTTGTGCTGGCGAAGGTACCGGAGGTGCCGGGGGTGTTGTCGAAAGGGGGATGGCATCAACTAGGTTAAGACCTTCAGAAACCTGAGTGCATCTGGCAGAAATGGGTCTGACGGGCAAATCCATCCCGTCAACAGCAGCGCCCAAGTTAGAAATCATCTCCAGATTGGCCTTGGTCAAAAGAGTGGTGGCAGATCGGACATTGCTCCAGATCTTGGCCTTCAGAAGTGCAAACCGTTCTTTTATGAGGGATAAAGGAATTTCTCTACCCTCATAGCCTATAAATCTATACGCATACTCCCCCCGATGTAAGTCACAAAACTCACAAAAACAAGAAGCTTTATGGAGGGGACAATAGATGGGCAAACGAATAGGACCGAAAGTGTGTGGGATCGGGAATGTCAGAGAGAATGGGTAAAACCAGTTGTAACAACTACCATTCTCTCCTTCCATCCCTTGTCATATTTTTCCATGTCAGAACATATGCCCCTACCTGGAAGGGAAAGAGGTTGTACCTACCCTTGCTTTCTCTGGCATTTTGAAAGAAATAACAGAGAAGCAGGTCAGTTAAACCTAGATTAAGGTCCAAATCCCTATTATACAGAAGGAGCATGGCCAGAATCCTAAAGTTGTTCGGGTTTAGTTGAAGAGGGTGTAACCCTAGTATAAAAAAGACATAGTGGAAGAAGGGGTGAAGAGGAAATCTTAAAACTTTGAGTTGAACCGCCAATAGCAAAATGCTACCTGGCTGAAGTCCCTCACTCTTAGAAAAATCTAAATAGTCTGGGTAAGGGGCCACACGGACATCACCGGGTATATTTGTCTCAGCCTGAAGATGTTTTACATCCACCTCAGGCCTGGTTTTCTAAAGAGGGGCAACCGAAAAAGGTTCAAAAGGATTGGGGTTCGCAGACTCATCATTTTCATGAGATCCTCCCGCAGCAGATGTTTCTGGATTCGTTGATGAACCCGGAAGGTAAGTATTCGGGGGAACTATTTTTGGACCAGGGGCCTCTTAGTGAACAGAATAAGGGTTATCACTACCGGGGGAATCAGGGTCGGTTCCAGAAGACAGAACGACCTCCTCTACTGACCTAATGTCATCATTGTCAGACATAGTTTCAGAAAGGTAGAAGAGATCGATGGGGGCAGAGATGAAAAATTAAAAAGAAGAAAAGGTTATCTGACTTACACAGTTTGTAGAGAAGAGGCAGGATGGACTTCAGAAAGGGATAAGTGTCTGTACCAATGGAGTTTCCTAATGCAGGCAGAGGAAGTTACAGGAATCGAAGAGAGGAAAATCTCCAAGAATGATAGTTGAGAGAAAGAGGAATGAAGAAATCAAGTGATTAAGGGTGGGTTTTATAGTGAGGAGGGGGCAAGCCAATAGTTTACACGAAGCCCGAAGGTCGCACGTTGCACGAGCAGCCGTCATGGTGCGACAATTGAGGAAGTTATGGCCTCATGTTTTGAAATAGAAATAAATTCCCAATAAATACTTGCCACATCACCACCATCATTTCCCATAAAGACATCAATGTATATGGGTGTATATATATATTCGGTCATGGGCTATGAATTGGCCCATGAACCCATAACCTCAGGGGCCTGTGTAATAGTCAAAAACTTGTATGTCCCAATAAAGATGGACCATAGAACTGATAGGATGCGAAAGTGATGGACTGCAAGACTGATGGGCCATAGGTCAGATGGGTCGTAGACGGATGGGCCCGGCCCATAGAAGTTTCTAAAAAATAAGTGATCCCCAAGTAAGGGATTACTCTCACTTATAGAAAATAGAGCCCAATAAAGAAAGAAGTTTATCAAATCCCATGATTTAAGGGATTGGTAAACTTGGGTAGATGAGCATTACCCATCTACCGAATTATGTATAAATATGTGGCCAAATGATGAATAAAAGAATTATTCAATTTTTGTTTAAACCTAATTTTGTTGTGTATTTTTCTACATCTACAACGGTGAACTGTGTTCCTTATTACAAAGATGATGAAATTCTATTACGATAAAGTTGAAATGATACATGTATTTTCCATTATAGGTAAATCCAAGGATACGTGGATGTAATATGTCTTTGATATGCCATTTTAACAAAGAATGCAGAGGGAGAACGGGGGTTGGGATGGATTGGGGAAGATTTCTTGTTTAAAGAAGAATTAACAATAGAATAGGTAATTACTTAAAAAGAGTTCAGGGAAAATTATAATCTTGTATCATGTTAATTTAATTTATTGAGATATTAATTCTAATTGTAAATACCAAAATCTAAGATTTAGAATGCTTGATTGAGAGAAAAAAGTATTTGACGAAATTATCCTATAATGGCCACTTAATCACAATTAAGTTCCTAAATTAGTAACTATGTATTTTATTTATTTATTTTGTGGTTCCTTCATGATCAATTTTGTTTAGGTTTGGTCTCTATATGTAGTTTCCCCAAGAGTTAGTTTATGTTATGAATGATGATGAAGTGTGGGTGAAAGATTAAAAAGTGGGTTTACTTCAAGAAATTCCTCTATGCTATTCAATTTAATAAATTAATCTCTACTGTGTCCACTTTGCCCCCTATACTATCCAATTTCATCACTATGCCCTGTCTTCCTCACATTTTGAGTCAAAATGTCTAAATTAATTTTTGAAAATAAATTATATTTTTCGTAAAAACTATAAATTTCAAAATATATATTTCGGAAAATATGATTTTTTCTGAAAAATAATTTTTTTGCGAAAAATATATATTATGTTCCAAAATATGATTTATTTACGAAAAATATTTTTTTCTGAAAAATATATATTATGTTCCAAAATATGATTTTTTTTTTCGAAAAATATTTTTTTTACGAAAAAATATATATTATGTTCCAAAATATGATTTTTTTCCAAAAAATATTTTTCTTGCGAAAAAGTATATAATATGTTCCAAAATATGATTTTTTTCCGAAAAAAATATATTATGTTCCAAAATAATATTTTTTTTCCGAAAAATATTTTTTATGCGAAAAAGTATATATTATGTTCCAAAATATGAATTTTTTTCCGAAAAATTTTTTTTTGTGCGAAAAAGTATATATTATATTCCAAAATATGAATTTTTTTCAAAAAATATATATTATGTTCCAAAATATGATTTTTTTCAGAAAAATAATTTTTTTGCGAAAAATATATATTATGTTCCAAAATATGATTTTTTTCAGAAAAATATTTTTTTCAGAAAAATATTTTTTTTGCGAAAAATATATATTATGTTCCAAAATATGATTTTTTTCTGAAAAATATTTATTATGTTCCAAAAGATGAATTTTTTTCCAAAAATACTTTATTTGCGAAAAATATATATTATGTTCCAAAATATGATATTTTCCGAAAAATATTTTTTTTGCGAATAATATATACTATTATGTTCCAAAATATGATCTTTTTCCGAAAAATAATTTTTTGCAAAATATATATATTATTTTTCCGAAATAATTAATATTTGGGAAAATAATATACTCCCTCCGAAAAATAATATTTTGCAAAAAATACATATAAATATTTTTGAATTTATAATTTTTGCAAAAAATATAATTGATTTTCGAAAAATAATTTTTTTAAATGGTTGATTTTACTAAACCTTCTTTATACTATTGAGGGTAGTTTAGACATTTTGACTCAAAATGTGAGGTAAGGGGGGATAATTATGAAATTGAATAGTATAGGGGGTAAAGTGGAGACAATGGGGGTTAGTTGATTAAACTGGATAATATAGGAAGGTTTCTTGAAATTAACCCTTAAAAATATTACAGAACTATTAACATGGGTATATGATGGAGACAAACTTTAATTTTAATAACTGTAGATACAATATTTGCACAACACAAAAAAGATCCCTTCTCATTACTTTTCATTGAATTATATACATTTTTCCAATGGGCCTTTGGCCCATTAGGGCAACACTTTCAACTTTACATAATATATTCCTTTACACGTCAGCTATGTAGGTCCTATATCATGCCATTGCCTTGAGCTTATGGGCCTTCGAGTTCCTTCAAAAATGATCTTCGGGTCGGGGCAAGATACTTCTCGGACCGCGGGGCTGATGTATCGGTCGGGTTATGACGTGGGCACAATGATCGGGTCACAATCTCAGACCATTCCTGGATCGCTCCGGTCGGGACGGGCTTTTTCGTGGGCCGGGAAAACTCACATGTACAATAACTAAATAGGATAGATTGTTAGGAGTTTGGTTCTAATACAACTTTTACCTTATTGAATTAAGTTAAATAATATCATCTAAAAAAGAAGAAAATAATAACATTAGAGTAGTGATGTGTATAGTTTATATGCGTAGTAGAATTATTTATTTATGTAAATATCAAAAAGAAATTACATGATTCTTAAATAGTTTAATTATAATTGGGTTTTTAATTAAATACTAAATTACTAATTTCAGGATAGATTTTTCAGAGTTTGAATATAATTAAAATTAAATAAAAGAGATGGGGTTGATTAAAATAGATAATAATATGATAAATAAATTGATAAGGGGAATATGTTTTGGAGACCAAATTTTGGGGTGAACAAAAATTTTGTACTACATGTGTATATATATATTAAGTTATGTATATAATAAATGAAATGATAAGTTTCTTAGTTTTCTTACTTGGAAACGGTAAGAACAATCATCTGATTTTGACTTTTGCATAACTGGGCCCACAGAATGTGTGGCAAAATCTGGGCCATAGGATGCTAATTGGACAGGCCTGAGAAGAATTTTGTTCTATGATATGTTTGTATTATTTAGGGAAAATTATACAAATTATCTCTGAACTATGACATAATTATACACGGTATCTCTTACGTTCCAATAATATCATAAATTATCCTTAAAATCACCTCTGTTGTAACACTTAGCCCCTTCCGTTAAAAGTCAACGACGGAAAATATGAATTTTTGTCAATAAAGCCTATTTTTGGAGTGAACTTCCAATTTTGCCCTTATATATGCATGTTCCAATTTAACCCTAACTTTTTTTACCAAATTGCACTCACAATTTCATTTAAAAAAAATACATATTATGTTCCAAAATATGAATTTTTTTTGCGAAAAAGTATATATTATGTTCCAAAATATGATTTTTTTCCGAAAAATAATTTTTTTGCAAAAATTATATATTATGTTCCAAAATATGAATTTTTCGGAAATTTTTTTTATATTTTGGAACATAATAAATATTTTTTTTGCAAAAAACTATTTTTCAGAAAAAAAATCATATTTTGGAACATAATATATAATTTTTGCAAAAAAATTATTTTGTCGAAAAAAATCCATATTTTGAAACATAATATATACTTTTTTGCAAAACAAATTCATTTTTTGGAACATAATATATATTTTTCACAAAAAAATTATTTTTCGGAAAAAATCATATTTTCCGAAATATATATATATTTTGACCTTTATAATTTTTTTACAAAAAATATATATTATGTTCCAAAATATGAATTTGTTTTGCAAAAAATTATATATTATGTTCCAAAATATGAATTTTTTTTTCGAAAAATAATTTTTTTGTGAAAAATATATATTATGTTCCAAAATATGATTTTTTTTTCTGAAAAATAGTTTTTTGCAAAAAAATATTTATTATATTCCAAAATAGAAATTTTTTTTCCGAAAAATTCATATTTTGGAACATAATATATAATTTTTGCAAAAAAATTATTTTTCGGAAAAAATTCATATTTTGGAACATAATATATATTTTTTCGCAAAAACAAATTCATATTTTGGAACATAATATGTATTTTTCACAAAAAAACATTTTTATATTTTTTTAAATGAAATTGTGAGGGCAATTTGGTAAAAAAAAGTTAGGGTTAAATTAGAACATGCATATATAAGGGCAAAATTGGAAGTTCACTCCAAAAATAGGCTTTATTGACCAAAATTCATATTTTCCGTCGTTGACTTTTAACGGAAGTGGTTGACTTTTAACGGAAGGGGCTAAGTGTTACAATGAATGTGATTTTAAGAGTAGTTTATGATATTATTAAAACGTAAAGAATATCGCATGCAATTATGTCATAGTTCAGGAATAGTTTGTGTAATTTTCCCTATTATTTATGTGTGTACATCATTAATTTTTTATTGTTAGAAAAGGAAAAGGGTAAAATTCTAAATAATCCTTTATATGTTCACGTGTGCTAATACGAGGAGACCAATACCTCGGCGATTATATGCAAGAATTTTACTTTTAATTTCCAACGTCACCTGCCCAAATTTAAATTTGTGGAGATATTGCTTAACACGAAAATTAAGTAGGAAAATTTTAAAATCTTAATTTTAAGTACTGAATGTTTTAAATGATATTTAAAAATATATGTTTTATGATATTTTTTGTAAATTTTTAATCTTCAAACTTCAGTATTAAATGGTTATCCTATCATTTAAAAATTTATCTTATTTTAAGTGACACTTAATATGTTCAATGATATTCAAATTTTTTATTAAACACACTTAACAAAGTAAGTGTTGAATCTCTATTTTAAGTGGTATATAAGTGTTATCAAACAAATTACTCCTTGTTTAACTGATCTTATGTTTTCGCTTTTTTAATAATAAAATTAAATTAAAAGTACAACAAATCCTTCTCAATTATCACAAAGTGAACCAAATACTTCCCTCAATTATAAAAGTGAACAAATATGTCTTTCTATTTTAAAAAATGAATATTTTGCTACCTCAAACGTCAACTATGCATGCAATATCTCGTATGATCCTGAAAAAAAAATTCATTATAATTATATTATAACCATTATATAAAAAAAGATCTTTTTATAACTCCAAAATGAGATTAAATATATTTTATAGCAATTAATAGTAATAACGATTATTGTTATAAATTAAATTTAAGGAAAAAATTAGTTAGAAGATGAAAATTTTATAATTCAACAAGAAAAAGAAAATTAAATATAGAAAATGGTTATATTTAAATAATTTTATCAAAAGTTTATTATTTTTTAATGATCGATCAAATTATTTTATTTTACTAGGCTAATTGTCTTTTGTATGTATCCCAAGATTTTATACAGTTTTAGAACATCTTTTAATTGTTTCATAATTTTCTTTTCTTTTTTAAAAAAGTAAAATTTCTAATATATAATTACAAAAGTGATAGTAAGAATAAAAATATATTGCAATAAACAAAAAGATCACGATACAATACACATATATGATACATAAATAATAATAATAATAATTTATTTACTATATGTTTTGTATTTTTAAAATAATTTATTAAGTATTAGAGATTGTGTTTCTTATAATTGGTTATCATTCATACATAATTAAATACATTTACATAGATTAAATCAACTAAAATGTTCTTATAATCGTAAATTGTTAGAGAGATTTGGTAAAAGAAGAGTTAAGTGAAAAAAATATCAAAAAACTATTTTCAAGACAATATTAGTGTTTGACGCGTCTATATTTGCTATATATACATATATATGAAAGCAAAAAATGTAGAAAATTTATTATACAGTAATACAATTTTTTTATTAGATTTTATTTATTATTATTGTTATTATTACTACTCATTGCTACAAAATATATTTCATCTCATTTTGGGTTATACTATTTCATGCATAGGGCTAATTTGTTTATGAGGAGAGTATTTTGTTCACTTTAAAATAGTTGGGGGATGTAATTTCACTTTTGCTTAAAATAAAAGTAGAAATAATTTTCAGCGATAATTTTTTTAATAATTTTGTCAAACATTATTCAAAATATTTTTTACTTTAAAAACTCAAAAACAACTTTGAAAAAAAAAAATCCAAAGTTAACCTAATTCAAACAAAAATTTATTTCAGTTCTTTGTTTGAGCGCTTGCTTCATGATTTAAAATCATTTATTGAATATCATGAGTATTCCAAAACCTCATTATATTTCTTTGTTCTTATCAGTTTAGTATTTGATACGTGGGCCTACGGGCCCATAGTACTAACAATGATTTGACGGGGGAGTGGGTTAGTACAATAACTTGCTATTAGGCCTCTCAAGTGTCACCTTGTTGCAACTATAGACTTGGTCTGACACACCCCAATAAAAAAATAAAAAAAAATCATTTATTGATTAGGGTTGCATACATAGTTAAATGTATAAAAAAAATAAGGAGATTACAAAACTTTTATTAGACTTGCAACGACGTTAAGTGTACTGTCAATTTAATCAAGAATTACATTTTTTAAATGTTGAAGCGTACAGGCTATATTGTGAAGAGCTTGGAAGCTCTTCTTTTGAGCAAAACACATTCCAAAATGACTTTTGAGTTTAAAAAAATCAGAACTATGATTTTCATAACTTTTTTTTCCTGGTTTCATTTCAGTTCATTTATTTATTTATTTTTTATTTAAAAAATTATTAAGTATCGTGCCTAAACACAACAAATCAATCCAATTCACATGTAACCTTATTATCATGAATTCATAGCCCATATCAGATTCGGATAAAGAAGACATTGAATATAAGTAAATTCAATCAATCCCGCCTTTCGGCTTAAATTTGCATATCACGAAATACTCAACCTCAAATTATTACATGTATTCTTTCTTAGAGATATAATCGATATACGCATTCCATTCATTTTCAATTATCCAAGAGTATAATCATCTAACTTGATTATATTCTTGGATGAGTATAATCATCTAACTTGCTAAAAGTATTACATATTTTACGTTTAAATAATGTGACCTATGAGTACTTGCTATGCTCAGAGGTTATACATGAAAGTAAGAAGACTTCAATATTTTTAATGTTTGGATGATATGAACAAATAAAAATATATTGATTAGCCTCACACATTCATCATCGCCACTCATAAATCTGAAAATATTGGCTAGATCAGAAAATATATGGAATTCAATGCCATATAAAGTATCGGGTCTCGTTCAAATCTTACTCGATATAAATATTTTTTCGGAGACACGATCACGCGCGAACATACTCCAAATCTTAGTATTAATTAAGGAGGTGAGATTGCTTTGCATTGTCGTATAGGTTAATAATTCCTAGTTAAAAAGTTGGTTTTGTTGTAGACATTTGTCAGACCAAAAACACTGAGAGCCTGTTTGGAAACGCTCCCGCTCCTGCTTTCAAACGGGTTTGGAAGCTGAAGCGTAGCGAAACAAGTTTTTTCTGAAGCGGAAGCATGTTTGGTGCTGATGATTCTGATATGAGAAAAATGAAATCTGAAGCATGCAGAGCATGTTTGGTAGAACTGCTGATTTCCTAAAACGTGAAAGCAAAACATGTTTGGTGAATTCAAATGATTTGAGATTCTGTTTTTTTTTTTTTTGGATTTTAGATTGAATATAAGAAATTAATAAGTTCTACAATTAAAAAAAATAAAAATTGTATTGCACAAGGCCTCTCATTTGGATATTGTAAATAAATTTTTTATTTTTTGTAAACTATAATTTTGGATAAAAATAATTATATTTTTGTAAACTATAAATGTTTTTGTAGATAAATTCTAAATTATAATATTGTATTGCACAAGACCTTTGGTTATAATATTTTATTTTGGGTAAAGTGCATAAAACCCTCCTCAACTATTGCCCCATAAGTACAAAACCCCCCTCAACTACAAAAGGGGCAAAAAAAATCCCTCAACTATCCTAATTGGGTGCAATTTACCCCATCCCTATTGCAAAATTACAATTTTACCTTTAAAAAAATAAAATAAATTATTTTAAGAGATAATTAATATATATAAAATTCAAAAAACAATATATTAAATTTTGAAAAAAATTTAAAATTCGAA
The DNA here is from genome assembly GCA_963922005.1 of Cornus suecica. NCBI lineage: Eukaryota > Viridiplantae > Streptophyta > Magnoliopsida > Cornales > Cornaceae > Cornus > Cornus suecica. Next base: position 55,568,054 of record OY998244.1, read on the forward strand.
ACAAATATATAAAATTCAAAAAATATATATATCTAAAATTCAAAAACAATATGTTAAATTCCGAAAAAAATTAAAATATGAAACAAATATGTAAAATTTGAAATATATATATATAATTCAAAAAATATATATTAAATTTTAACAAAAAAATTAAAATTCAAAATTTATATATAATTTTCAAATTTTATATATTTTTTGAAATTTAAATTTTTTTTCGAATTTTATTTTTTGAATTTTATATTTTTTTTTCGAATTTTATATATTTTTTCGAATTTTATATATTTCTTAAAAATTTATATATATTTTTCGAATTTTATATATTTTTCGAAATTTAAAATAAGTTTTTGGAATTTTATATATTTATTTCTAATTTTATATATTTTTCGAAATTTATATATTTTTTTCGAAATTTATTTTTTGAAATATATATATTTTGAATTTTATATTTTTTTGAATTTTATATATATTGTTTGAATTTTCTATAATTTTCAAAATTTATATATATATTTCAAAATTTATATACTTTTTTCGAATTTTATATTTTTTTTCGAATTTTATATATTTTTTAAAAATTTATATATATTTTTCGAATTTTATATATTTTTCGAAATTAAAAATAATTTTTGGAATTTTATATATATTTTTCTAATTTTATATATATTTTCGTTTTTTTTGAAATTTTATACACCTTGAAGCAAACCTAACATGTTGTAAAGAATTTGGGAGCAATTGGGAGAATTTGGGAGCAACTTATAATGGGTCTCACTAAAAATAGTGATGGGAGCAAGTGGAAGCAAGGTGAGCCTTGCTTTCAAATTTGAGGTTTTGCTCCAGCCTGCTTCCAGATTTTGGAAGCGAGAGCAACTAACCAAACAGTCCTACTCTGTGAACAGTAATAGAAGCATGAGCAAAAACAGGAAGCGGGAGCGTTACCAAACAAACCCTGAACATCCGGATCCATATCCCAAAATATAAAGAAATAAAGAAGAAATCACCCTAATATTCATAACTGAATTAAATTATCAAGTACAAGTTACAACCCAAGTAAATGTGAAATAAAAATCAGCCCGTCCCCGATTTTAGGCAGTTGTCAATTATAAAAGGGACAAATATAAGCATTAATCCAGAAGGTTCGTAGAAGGCGCGTGGTGAACAGGTAATTAAAGTGACGTGACACTAACTAGAAAACAAAACAGCCTTTCCCAGTGCTGACATGTCACATCACCAACCGCACACGGTTTTGACAGTTAATTAACTTCTAAGAACCGGTGGATTTCCCGCGTAAACGCGTGGTCCACGTGATTAATTCCAGCTCTTCCTCTGTGGGGACCTCCTTTAGGTTTTGTTTTACATTCTCTATTCGTAAATTCTTTCTATTTTAGTTGCTACGTGGAACTTAGTGAGAAACAGTAGGAGTGTCCTAGTCACGACTTATATATATATATATATATATTCGTACGGATATATCTGAATTCCGTTTTGTTCTAGAATCTTGAGGTCCAAACAGAAAATTGGTGCATGCCCCTCTGTACATGCATGTATATATCTGAGTCTTCGGAAGAGTGAAAAGGTCACCAATATTCACCATGACCCTTGTAATCTTAAACAGGTCGGGCATGGGTTGCTTTCGTTTAGCATTTTACATTTATATGACAGATGGCGAGATACCTGTCGGGAAAGTGTCTCAAATTTTATTGTAATTAAATTTTATATTTATAATTGTATTGTAAAAGAATTTATTGTTAGAGAGTTTTATTCTCCAATGAGTTGAAAAATAGTTTAACTCTATAAATAGGGATATAGGGTTTGTGTTGAGACTTAGAGAAGAGATATGATGAAAAGAGAAGAGGAAGAGGGTGTGAGAGTGATGTGTACACCGGGTGAAGATATTATGTTGTTCACCTATATAATATTTTCTTAATAAATATTCATTCTCTCCGTGGACGTAGGCCAAAGTTAGGGTTGAACCACGTTAAATATTGTGTATTATCTGTGTGATTTATGTGTGTGAGTAAAGACAAGTGTCGATGATATTGGGCGGGAATAATTCCCAAGTGTGAGATGTGAATTAATTCCTAATAAGTGGTATCAGAGCTAGGTTGAAGTAGATCGTTATTCGAGAGTTCCAGATTGAAGCAAAGAAGAATCTCGTACGTTCTGGCCCAGATATATTCGAAGATTAGAGTTGTTCAAAATCAGAAACCAACCATACCAGGAGCTTTGTATTGATGAGACGAAGTCGGGACAATCAAGTGAGTTGCTGGAAACAGCTGCACGCGCCCCCACACGTCGCCTGAAGTTCCGACCAGATTTTTTGGCTCCACGCACAACAATTTTGTTTCGAGTACTGATGACAATGGAACGGGTACGAAACGGTTTTGCCTATATCCATATCTGCCCCATCAATTTTTTTTTAAAATATCATACCCTTCACGGGTTTGTCATGAATTGTCTTTTTCTAAACCATACCTACCCCATTAAAACTTTACGAAACACTTAGCCGCCCTGCCCCACCCCATTAATGTAAATTTTTTCAGTATCAGTTTTGAATCAATAAATAAATTTACTAACTGCATAGCATAAACATAATTTTCTCTTATCTAAGTAATAGAGCATACAAACTAAAATGAATTATAAAATAATATCAACCCAAAAATTTAAATTTAGAAATTCAAATAGTGTTAATATAAGCCAACACGGGGCATGAACAATATGTAGTTTGAATACATAGTATACTAATATTTTCAAAGGTTAAACTTTAGTTTGATGATAATCTATTCTTTATTTCTATTTAACAATATTTGTTTCCACCTCTTTCTCTTAGACATAATACACAATCATAATTTGGCAGAGCACAATTTGACAATATGTTTATGCTACGCTTATGTAATTAGTAAAGTTGTTATGAATTAGAAGAGAATGCAAATAAGTAATAAATAATACACAAAATCCAATTTGACAATATCTTATTCACAAAACTAATTCAAGCAAATAAGCAATACATAATACACATTCATATATATATATATATATATATATATAAATTATCAAACAAATAAGGTAAATTTATATAAATGAGGTGAGGCGGGGCGGGGCTCCAACGGGTATTTATTAAAATCCGTACCCGCCCCATAATCCATGACGTGTTCGATTTTTTTTCCATACCTGCCCCTTCGAAATTAAAAACACTTCCAAACCCTTAAATAAAGGGGCAGGGCTCCAACGGGACGGTACAAATTGTCATCCCTAATTTCTGGTCAATTTCGCGGAGTATCGTTGATCGAGACAGGATGTATAATAAATAAACAAAAATTTATTTCAAAGACGAACGTTTTGGCACAAAAATCATTCCCGTCTGAGGAAACACGCCCCCACACACACCCCGAGAAGTTTCTGACGTCGTAGTGATTTTTTTATCTTTTGTGCTGATTTGTTTTTTGACCCGTTTGGAATCATTTTTTACCCATTTTTTATGCAGTCAGAGGTGTTTTTAAGGTTTTGGACTGCTCCGAATGCAACCGTAATATTATTTTTGTATGATTTGACTCCGAGCACCTCGAATAGGCTCAATGGGAGCTATAGGAGAAGAAAATGCAAAAAGGTCAGATGCAACAGAGCTTGGTTGTGGCTGTTTTTTTATGTCGATAAGGTAGAGGTTGTGTTCCGATTGAGGCATGGTGCACAGCGGCACGGTGGAGAGCGCGTAGCAGTGGTGGCTCACTGGTGCTAACGAAATTGTTGAGTTTCAAGTTGATGATGATACCGAGTCTTTGAGTGATTTAAGCGAGACGACGAAGAGGCAGGTGGTTGTGACGAGGTTGAAGGCGCTAGTGGGACGATATGTGAGAAAAGAATTCGAGGGTAGTGGTGTTTTTCTTGGGAAGATTGTGTCATGTGATAGTGATTGGATAGTATAAAAAAAAATTGAGATGATGAAAATGGAGATTGCGGCTTGGTATAGAGGTGACTAAGCTTGAAGAAGATAAAGATGATAATGTAGATGAAGAAAATTAAGTGATCGCGGAGAAAACGCGGTCATGAAGATAGTGTTGAAGATGATGTTGATGTTGAAGAATGTTGAAGATGATATTAATGATTGAAGATAATGTTGATGTTGAAGAATGTTGAAGAAGCGCACATAGTAACGGTGGAGGTGGAGCATGATGCGTGTAGATGAAAAATAAGAAATTGAAGAAGAAGAATGTTGATGAAAAAGAAGAAAATAATGAGTAGAAGAGTGTTGATGCTTGAAGTAAGGTGGAACTTTGAGAAGATGATAAAATTTGAGCCAAGGTGGAGATTGTTAGGAAAATGTCTCAAATTCTATTGTAATTAGGTTTCCTATTTAGAGTTGTATTGTAAAAAGAATTTCTTGTTAAAGAGTTTTATTATCCAAGGAGTTGTAATACTTGTCCAATAAGAAATTGAGTTATTCTTGTTCAACAAGGAAAGGGGTTTAACTATATAAATAGGAACCTAGGATTTGTGTTGAGACTTAGAAAAGAGATGTGAGGAAAATATGAGAGGAAAAAGGTGTGAGGGTGTTATGTTGTTTACCTATATAATATATTCCTAATAAATATTTATTCTCTCTATGGACGTAGGCCAAAGTTGGGGCTGAACCACGTTAAATATTGTGTGTTATATGTGTGATTTATATGTGTGAATAAAGACAGGTGTCGATGATCTTAGGCGAGATTAATTCCCAAGTGTGAGATGAGAATTAATTCCTAACAGTATCCTCTTTTTAATTCTGCACCATTAATTTATTATCACTCAAATAAACAAGAACAAAACTCAACGCTAAGTCTGTGTTGAGCTTTGTGCTAGTGTGTGAAATTTTGTATTTGTCCATCTAACCAGCATCGTTTCATTCAAAAGAACTTAGGCTATATTTGATAGGCCTGAATGAAATAGAATGTAAATGTGAATGGAATGTGTTATATTGTTTGGTTTGTAAATATGAAACACTTTAAAAATGAAATGAATTTCGAATAAATTTTTTCAAAAAGACCCTTTTTAGTTATAAGTATATAATTTTAATTAAATAATATTATTTTGTAAATTTTTTACAAAAAAATAGTGAAAAGTAACGAAAATAGTAATGACTGGAGGTGGTGGTGGTGGTGGAGGTGGCGAAAGCTGATACCCGCGGCGGTGATAGAAGTTTGTGGTACGGTGGTAATGGTGGTTTGTTTATTTGAATTGTCAAAAAATTGTTTTAGTAATTTTATATTTTTTTCATAATGATCATATGAATGGAATGACCATTCCATATGTTTATTAATAGAATGGATTTTCATTCCTTAAGAATGACTACCCTCATTAAACAAAACATATCAAATAAAGAAATAGAGAGAATGAGCATTTCATTCTATTTTAATTTTTCATACCAAATAAGACATTAGAGAAAACATTACGCATTTTTGGTGCATGGGCTCGTATAATCATAATTAGATGTATTTTAAATGATGAGTTATGGAATAATAATGCAACACTAGTGCAATTCTTTTTGATATATTATAGTGTGTTCTCTTAGGCCCTGTTTTGTAACTGGTTTTGGTACCAGTTTTTTGGTTTTGGTACGAAATAGTGGTACCAACCCATGTTTGTTAGGAATGATGTTGGTTCAACAGTACCAAACCAATGGTACCAAATGGTGGTACCAACCCATGATTTTGGAACCATCTAATGAGATGGTTTTTGGTGGTGCGGTACTGTAGCAACCTAAACCAAAACCAAATGGTTGCACCATCTCACCCCAAACCAAAACCAAATAGTTGCACCATATTAATATATTTATATTAATATTAAAATATATTTTTGGAAATTATATTAATATTAAAATATATATGGAAATATATTAATATTAATATATTTTAATATCAATATATTAATATTAAAATATATTTTTGGAAATTTAATATATTTTAATATTATAGTTTTATGATCTTTCCTAAAAATTAATATATTAATATTATAATATATTAAAATATATTAATATTAAAATATTATAATATATTAATATTAAAATATATTTTTGGAAGTTATTTTAATATTATAGTTTTATTATCTTTCCTAAAAATTAATATATTAATATTAATATTAATATATATTTTTGGAAATTTAATATATTTTAATATTATAGTTTTATTATGTTTCCTAAAAATTAATATATTAATATTAATATATCTTAATATATTAATATTAATATATCTTAATATATTAATATTAATATATTTTAATATATTAATATTAAAATATATTTTTGGAAATTGAATATATTTTAATATTATAGTTTTATTATCTTTCCTAAAAATTAATATATTTTAATATATTAATATTAAAATATATTTTTGGAAGTTATTTTAATATTATAATTTTATTATCTTTCCTAAAACTTAATATATTAATATTAATATATTATTAATATATTAATATTAAAATATATTTTTGGAAATTAATATATATTAATATTAATATATTAATATTAATATATATTAATTTCAATATTAATATTAATATATTAATATTAAAATATATTTTTTGGAAATTTAATATATTTTAATATTATAATTTAATTATCTTTCCTAAAAATTAATATATAATAATAAATTTTAATATTTATAAATAAAATGTGAAACCATTCCAAGTTACCAAACATGGTTTGGTTTTAGAATTTCAACCCATACCAACTCTACCAAACATGGTTTGGTTTTTCAGTATCACTTTTTCTCACACCAAAACCATTTGCACCAAACATGGTTTGAAACCAAAATAAAATCACACCAAACCAATTCCAACCCAACCCAAACCAAAACCAAAAACTAACACCGCACTGCACCGTTACCGATCGCAACCTTAATATTGCTACAAACCTGTAACCAAGAAAAGACATTTCGGTAGTTGTTGCATTGTTCATGATAGTTTATTTAGTAAATTATAACAAGACATGAATATAAAAGGAAGAAAGGAGCTAGAGAACCTATTCATTATTCATTAAAGAATAGGCAAAATGAGAAAACAAATATGGGATAGTGGAATGGATGATATGATTTTTTTTTAACAATACTGAGGGGTATTCATGGTTCGCCTCAACTAGTTCGCGGTCGTTGTGCAAAGCGGGTAAAATCAAGGTTGTTAGTATGGATGACAACGAGTGCGGTTCTGAATGAGTGTACCCTCTTTCATTCCTACAATTGTTAAGAAACCATCATTTTATTCCTGTCCAAAATTAGCTAAATGGGTTAGGAGGTCACCCCATCCTCATTCTCATCGAATTTTTAAAAATCGTTGGGTGTCCGCGGATACCCGTTTAAAATTAAAAAATTTAATTATGTCACTTTAAAATTAAACAACTCCACAAAATCATATACTTAAAACACAAAATTATAAATTATAAAAACTAAATAAACCACTAAATTATCCAACAATTCAAATTACAATACATTCTACCGAAAATAATAACAAAAAGAAAAATTGTCCAATGTTAGGTTTTTCACTTCAATCTAGACAACATTGTAAAAACAAAGTTTAGGATTAGTGTCTTACACTTATTTTTTATTTTTTATATATATTATAATATGTTTATACGGGGTGGGGCGGAGCGGGAACAACTAAAATCGTCATCTTCTCGTTTATGTGCGGGTTTTTCCCCTAATCCCATCCGTACCTATATAGTATAAATGGGGCACCCAAAATCGCTATAAACGGGATGGGGTGGGGTGGGTACCAGGCTAGGCGGGGCAAATTGCCATGATTAAAATTGAATTATTGTACAAAGCAACTCCTCCCTAAGGATTAAATAAAACTGGGACAATTTTGCAATCGTGATTCCAACAAACTACTTGCACCTACTCAGGGTCAGCTGTGAAATTTCTAAAATACGTAGAGGTCCTAGGCGAGATCAAATGTGAGACTCTTTATATGTAAGGCTTCAATCGTTTAAAAATTATAAATGTAAAAAAAATAATATTAAAAACACTTATTTTAATTATTTTAATGTCAAAATTATTAAAAACAACTTCCATCTTCGTATTGTTGTAAAACAATATTATAGTACGAGTGTGATAGACACAAGACCCCTAAGTGTAGTCGAGTCAAAATTTATTGTCTTTGTGCGAGTACGACAGTCGCGAGAGCCATAAGTGTAGTCTCTAAACGTTGTACGACCGCGACAAGTATTTTCTCATCCTAATCAGAATATTGGTTTTATTTAGACTAGACTTTAGTTTTATTGGGTTGATAAATTGAATTTTTTTCCATAGTAATTAAAATATAAATTTTAGGGGTCCTAAGTCGTAAATTTTAATACGAATGGGCCTTCTAAACAATTTTTTTTCCTGACCCATACTAAAATAAAATAATAAAATATGTCATTACATTAAACTTTGTTTTGAATTAGACTGAGTAACTAATTTTTTTTTTAAGGACTATATAAATAGTAATTTTTTTTCAAGTATATATATATATATATATAATGAGGCCCCCTAGAGCGGAGGCCTTAGGCCGGGTCGCGTTGCCCCAGGAGCGCACGGTCCAGCTACGAAATTGAAGTTGATACCTAATGCTTTCTGAATCATCACATCCCAAAGTTTTTCAAAAAAAAAATTTGCAGTTAAGTAAGCCAACTTATTCCGCTAATGATGGATTTGGCTTTTGCCAAATTGACTAATTCAACCGAAAATTCCTCGTTGATGTCAAAATCATGTGTACATTTCAAAGTCATCAAGAATTATAAATTAAAACATGACCTACGTCAAAATCATTAAAAGCTTTAAGCCTTAAGCCACTGCTCAACAAATCATGACTAAGCACAATAGTAATTTTTCAAATTGTCCCCCTCATCGGTTCAACCCCTAGTAAATCATAGAATGGTCCATTTCTTTCAAGCCGTAATAAGAAGAGTGAGGACCACCAGCGCAAAATTAAAGGAGTTAAAGTATTAGTTAGATAGTTTTGGATTACATGATCACCAATAATCACAGTTTCAGATGATAAGTAAATAGATCAATTTTAAGCGAATATATATAATTGTTCTATGTTAGAACTAACTACTATTATAAAAGAATATTGAAGACTTTGCCATATATTAAGATAACTTTATCTGCAGTTGTATTTGGAGAAAGATTTCTTATATTACGAAGAAAAAATATATATATCATACATCAAATATTCTATTTGGGACAATTCGTTTTACATTTATACAAAGTGAAGTGAGCTTTTTGGCCCATTCTTCAATGAGAATACCATAATGCTCCCATTTTGTCTTATTCCAACGATTTGAAATGAATTACAAGAATATCCTTTGGATTACTTAGGTCCTTTTTGGTAGATGGTCTGGTCTGATCTTGATTTTTATGAGATCAGACCGTGTTTGGTAGTATTGGTCCCAAATTTTTGGTTAGACCAAATCAGACAAAAATGACCTCATTTCAGACAAAAAAAAAAGGTGGTTCCTGGTGGTCCGGTCTGGTCTTATTAATAAAATATATTTATCAATAATTAAATATGAATAAATAATAATAATAAATTAAACAAAACATATTTTAAAAATAAAATATAAATAATAAATAATAAACAAAATGAAATAAATAATACCTAATAATAATAAAAAATGAATATAATAATAATAAATAAATGAATAAATAATAAAATATATTTATAAATAATTAAAAATGAATAATTAATAATATAAATAATAAATTAAATAAAACATAATAAAAATAAAAAATGAATACAATAATAATAAATAAATATAATAATAATAATAAATGGACTAAATAATAAATGATAATAATAAATTAATAAAATAAATAATAAATTACATAAAACATATTTAAAAATATAATAAAAATAATAAATAATAAACAAAATGAAATAAATAATAATAATAAATAAATATAATAAAAATTAATAAATAGATATAATAATAAATAATAAGTAAATATAATAATGAATAAATATATTTTTAAATAATTAAAAATGAATACATAATTTATAAATAAAATGAATTAAATAATGAAATAATAATAAATAAATAAAATATATTTATAAATTAATATATAAATTAATAAATAATAATTTAATAATATAAATAATAAAATATATTATAAAATGAAGAAATAAATAATACATAAATAAATATTATAATAAATAGTAAGACCAGACCGCTTACCAAACAGACTTTTCCAGATCAGATTAGACCAGACCGGACCGGACTGGACCAGACCGGACCGGACTGGACCAGACCAGAAAGACCGCCTACCAAACATGGCTTTAGTGGGTAAGTTGGGTATGTCACCTTGCTTACTCTAGAATGTTCCTGTTGGTCTTCGGTTCTGTACTGATTGAGTGTGAGATTTGCCGAAGTCCTTCCTGGGATTGAATCAACATCAAGGGAAGTCTTCGGACTTCCTTGGGGTGATACTGCTTTTGGTGCCTTATTTGACCAGATCATGCATGGGTTATTCGGCTTTGCCCTCAAAGCCGAAATACTTCCTTAGTGTAGAGAATTTTAGTTGTGTGAGATAATTTTTGTGGGTTGATCTCGAATTAAGTCTGATTTGATTCGGGCTTAATAGGTCAAAGATTTTGGCCTCAATATTTGAAGAATGATCTATTGCATTTAACAAATTCTTAGTTACACAAAGGTAAATCTCCTTTTTTTCTCCTTTGCATCCATCCCGAGCAGGACTGATCTGATTGAAGTTGGTATGGTTCAGCACCACCTTCAATCTTGTCACGATGGCCATAACTCTTACCTCTAACCTCAAACCAATCTTACACACCATATTCCTCAACCATCTCCCCACCCTCTGGATTTTCGCCGACGACATGCTCCCCCTCCCTTCCCCCATGAAACGTTGACCTTGATAGATATCGATGTGTCATCTTTGTTTTTTGAGGATTGAGAATGATTTGGATATGTTGGTGGCTGTTCTACATCAATATCGTTTGTTCACCCTTTTTTAGGGTTGGTATTGAATGGTGTATTAATGTTGTTTAGAGTTAGATGTTGATGCTTGGTGGCCTTTTGGCATTTGGATTTTTTGTATATTCTTTTTCTTCTCTCAACAAAATTTATTTAACGAAAAAAAAATAGGGTAAATCTCCCTTGCATGCAAGAATTAGAATTTATTAAGCCAATACTTGAAGAATGATCTATTGCATTTAACAAATTCTTACTTACACAAAGGGAAACCTCCCTCACATGTAGACCTGTCAATGGATCATATTTTGATCCGAATCCGATCTGATTAGCCGAATATGGATTGAAAATAAAATCCGATAACCCGATTAGGATCCAAATCCAATAATCCGATTTCTTAACAAATTGGATTTGGATTTATGTCAATCCGATCCGATAATAACCCGATCCGATATAAAATATATATATATTTATATATGTGTGTATATATTTAATACTGTACGTGTATATAAATGTTAGTTGTTAATTAATAATGATTGATCATAAATACAATTATTAAAAGTGTGAATAATTTTAGTGTTTCAGTATTTATTGATTTTTGTATTTTTTTAATTAGATATTTGGATCAGATATTCTATAATGAAGAAATTCGAATATGAATTAATTAAGTGAAAATTTGTCGAATTCGAATCGCGGATCGGGAGTTTTTGTCATCCTTATCAATAGACTTGTCAATAATCCTATTATGATCCGAATCTGATATCAACCGGATATGGATTGAAAATAAAATCCGATAATCCGATTTCTTAACAAATTGGATTTGAATTTAACTGATCCGATCCATTGACAGGTCTACTCACATGCAAAAACTAGAATCTATTATGTCATATTTGGTACGTGTGAATGGAATGGAATGAAATGTCCATTCATTCCATTCCTTTGTTTGATATGTCTTGTTGAATGAGAATGGGCATTCCCAATGAATGAAAATTCATTCCTTGGAATGAAAAATCATTCCATTAGTAAACCTATGAAATGGTCATTCCATTCCTTAAAGAATGTTTTTAAAACATAAAATGACTAAAACAACCCTTTCATATTTCAAATAACTAAACCACTCCCGCCACCATCACCTTCCGCCGTCACCACCACCACCTCCTCCATTGTTTGTCACTACTATTTCCGTTACCTTTCATTATTTTTTTATAAAAAATTTACGAAGTAATATTATTTAATTAAATTATATATTTATTACTAAGGGGTATTTTTGAGAAATTTTATTTTAAATTCATTCCATTCCTTAAGTGTTTCATATTATAACCAAACAATAGAATGAAAATGATTATTTCATTCTATTCTCATTTTCATTCCATTCTCACTTTTATTCCATTTCATTCATGCGTATTAAACATAACCTTAAAGTTATGGTAGACAACTCACTCAGAATCATGATACAATAGGACACTAAGCGATAAAATATAAAAAAAGCACAAGAAAATATGAGAAAATGGGCAAAAATATATATTAGATGTAATCTACTCGTGATCATGACTTCTCTTTCTCACTTGGTCTTTTTTTGGGTAATTCCAAAGAACAATTATGCCTCATGATTTCGTCATTGTACCAAAATTGGAAAATAAGCACTAACACTACTATTCCCAATAGAAGAAAAGGGTCTTTTTAGTTCTCATATCTTAATGAATCAAAAGTGGCATAAGGTATATATGCTTTCTCTCTCTCTTCCTGTGCCACTTTTTGAAACAGACTCAATATATATATGTATTTATATTACTCGAATTTGACTTTGTTTGCCACAATGAGAAACTTTGTATATTCTAATTGAATGGACGATTACTTTTTTGTACTATAATACTCTATAAAGGTAAATAAACATCTTCATATGGAGGGGGTTAAAGGGGGAATCATTTAAAGATCAACCATTATTACGACTCTTTTGCTAAAATCTAAAATAATTAACCATGAATCGCTAAGTTGACTATGAATCTTAGCACAAGATCTGTATGGATCAACCAACCATGTTTATTATCATTAAGGATCAACCAATTACTTTGATATCCATGAAGAGAGAGAGTCGGAAAGGATAAATTGGTTTTTCCATAGGATTTCTATTAGAGGTCTTTGTCCACATCTGAACCCAGTGAAAAAGTGATTAAATATAACTGCTTGTTTGGTAGACGGTGTAGTGTTGGAGTTGGGTTGGTTGGAGTTGGTGTAATTTTATTTTGGTTCCAATCCATGTTTGGTGCAGATGATTTTGGTATGAAAAAAAGTGAAACTGAAAAATCAAACCATGTTTGGTAGAGTTGATATGAGCTGAAATTCTGAAAACAATCATATTTGGTAACTTGGAATAATTTGACATTTTATTTATTTAAAATAACATTTTGTAAATATATATGTTTTAAAAAATAAAATATATAAATATTTAATTTTTTGAAATATTTAATTTTTCATAAATATTTTATTTTTTCGAAATATTTATATTTTTCATAAATATTTTATTTTTTTTAAATATTTATTTTTTTGAAATATTTAATTTCGAATTTATATATATATATAATATTATAAATGAATAGTGTCAAACCATTTGACCCAACTCCAACCAAACCATCCATTGAGATGGTGTGAAAATTGATGGATTTGGGTCAAATGAAGTGACACTATTCAAACACTTTTGCTCCAATACCATATATGCCAAACATGGAGTGGTGCATAATTTTCAAACCAAACCCAAAAAAATGGCACAATTCCCTCTACCAAACAAGCTCTAAGGTCATGTTTGGTAACATGGTTTGGTGCCAAATATTTGGTTTTGGTGCGAAAAAATGGCACCAAACCATGTTTGGTAAAATAGTGTGAAAATTTGATTCGGTTACTGTAGCAAACCATAGTGTGAAAATTGAGAAGGAATTTGGAACCATCAAAGTGGATGGTTTTGTATGGTGCAGACACTGTAGCAAACTCACTGTAGCACCTAGACCTGTCAATCGATCGGATTCGGATCGGATCAGTTAAATCCAAATCCAATTTGTTAAGAAATCGGATTATCGGATTCGGATCCTAATCGGGTTATCGGATTTTATTTTCAATCCATATCCGGTTAATATCGAATTCGGATCGGATTCGGATCATAATCGGATTATTGACAGGTCTATTGATAAAGATGACAAAAACTCCCGATTCGCGATCCGAATCCAATAATTTGACGAATTTTCACTTAGTTAATTCATATTTGAATTTCTTCATTAAAAAAATATCTGATTCGAATATCTAATTAAAAAAATACAAAAATACAAAAATCAATAAATACTGAAACACTAAATTATTCACACTTTTAATAATTGTATTTATGATCAATCATTATTAATAAATAATAAAATAATTAACAATTAACATTTATATACATGTACAGTATTAAATATATACACATAAAAATATCAAATATATATTTATATATATAAATATATTTTATATCGGATCGGGTTATTATCGGATCGGATGATATAAATCTAAATCCAATTTGTTAAGAAATCGGATTTTATTTTCAATCCATATCCGGCTAATCGGATCGGATTTGGATCGGATTCGGATCAAAATCCGATCCATTGACAGGTCTAGTAGCACCCCCCTGTAGCACTGTAGCAACCCGTAGCACTGTAACACCAAATATAATATTTATATTTTAATATTATAAATTTTAATATTAATATATTAATATAAATTTTAATATTAATATTATATTAAAATATATTAATATTAAAATTAAAATATATTAATATATTTTAATATTACAAAATTTTAATATTTATAAATAAAATGTGAAACCATCCCAAGTTACCAAACATGGTTTGATTTTAGAATTTCAACCCATACCAACTCTACCAAACATGGTTTGGTTTTTCAGCATCACTTTTTCTCACACCAAAACCATCTGCACCAAACATGGTTTGAAACCAAAATAAAACCACACCAAACCAAATCCAACCCAACCCAAACCAAAACCAAAAACTAACACCACACCAAACCGTTACCAAACGCAACCTAAGGGCCTGTTTTGTAAACAGGTTTGGTGCCAAAAAATGGTACCAAAAAATGGTACCGTACTGTAGCAAACCATGGTGCCAAATTTGTGAAGGATTTTGGAACCATCTTTTTGATGGTTTTGGATGGTGCGGGGTACTGTAGCAAACCACTGTAGCAACCCGAATCACTGTAGCACCGAATATAATATTTATATTTTAATATTATAAATTTTAATATTAATATTAATATTAAAATAATATTATTATAAATTTTAATATTAATATTAATATAAATTTTAATATTAATATATTATTATATTAATATTAATATTAATATTGAAATTAAAATATTTTAATATTAATATTTTAATATAATAAAAATATATTAATATATTTTAATATTAATATATTAGTATATTAATATATTTTAATTTTAATATTAATATTAATATATTTTAACCCATACCAACTCTACCAAACATGGTTTGGTTTTTCAGCATCACTTTTTCTCACACCAAAATCATCTGCACCAAACATGGTTTGGAACCAAAATAAAACCATACCAAACCAAATTCAACCCAACCCAAACCAAAACTAAAAACTAACACCGCACCAAACCGTTACCAAACGCAACCTAAGGGTTGCATGTATTAGTCTCACCTAATAGTTTTTTGATAATTGTGATATCCGGACTAGCTTTCGCGTATCTCGACTAATCCACGGGACCTGTGCAACGCGATTCAATATGAATCGGATAAGGCTCGGAGTATGTTCGCGGTCGTGGCCTAGCGAATTGTTTGCAACTAGTAAGAATCGAATATGAAATCTCATATTTTTTGAGGCACCAAATCCCAAATTTTTTCCAACTAAATCAACCCGCTAAGATTTCTCACCTCTAATATTGGGTACAACTACCCTTTATCCACATGGCACTGAATGAAGAAAATGTACGACAATTTGTAGCTAAAACTTGAGGCATTAATATGAATGATTAAAAGTTCCCTCCCTCTTCCTCTGCTCCTTTTTCAATAATGTATTCTTTATGTTCATCAAGAAACTGCAGCTCGGTGTAATTCAAAATAGGAAAGAAGTAAAAGGAGGCCCACCAGTTCAATATAATGGTTGATTTTTATATGTATATATTCAGGTGAAAATGTAGAGGTGCATCTAATAATAGCATATATATATATATATATAATCTTCACAGATGTTTGCGGTCCTTTTACCTAGCTTCCTTCTCTCTAGAAAATAGTTCAAAGATTCCTCATTCTAAAGTACGTAAAATCTTTAAAGTTTTCTAGAATGGAAAGAAGAAAGTTTGATCATCATTATATATATATATATATAGGTAAAAGGACCGCAAACATCTGTGAAGATTGATGGGTCAGTACTGCCACTTTAATTTGAAGGCCGACTTTGCCTAGGAAAATTTCATTGAAATCAAACATTGTTCATTTACCCCTTTAGTCTTGACATGATTATGAGTCATTGACAATGCACTGATCGATCAAGGTTAAACTAAAATGGAGACTTTGATTGATCTGCCCGGTAAAATATTTTCATTTGATTACTTCAGAAATCAAATATCGTCACATCAGCCGTGTCAATCTTAAACATATGATTAATTTGTATGCAGGCACGGAACTAGGCTATTGGTATGGGACACTTGCCCCTATTGCATTTTTTTTTTCTTCTAAAATTAATATAATATATAAGTAAAATGTTGATATTGCCTTCCATGAAATTATCAAAAGAAATTTATATTGCCCCTACTTATTATAGATGCACACAAGCTGTATATATGTACATGTATACAATTGGCAGGGAAGGAAGCAAACTGTTTCTAGGGGCAGTGTTTATGTTATAACATGTAGCACATATATAGAGAGATCGAGGTGGCTCTATATTAAGAGATTGACTCTCCTTGTCCCAAATTAAGTGTCCACCATATTATTTTTTGCGTTCTCAAATAATTTGTCAATATAATTTATTATAAAACTTCATCAATTTAACTTTTATGTAACAACTAAATTATAAACCATCACCATGAACCCATCATGGATAAATTTGATAATTCATTCCACTAAGAATCATCCTCTTACAAAGTTGCATTACCAAAAAGGGATATGTAAATTGGGAGGGAGAAAATAACTTAATTAAACCATATATTTAGCTACCTGGAATAATATTTTATCTGAATTTTCAACATATATATATATATATTACTGAATTGGTTTCATATTATAAAGTCATTGTTTCCACTTTGAAATGCCTTAATCAAGTCCATGGCTGCACCTTTAAAAGTGTGTTCAGTCAGATGCTGTATGTTGCCCAGAATCCCCATAATGTCCAGGCCTTTTCATGTAACCATTAGAACAAAAGAATATAGGGCTTGTTTGGGAAGTGGGTTTTGGGCTTGATTTTGGTTTTGATTTTTGATTTGAAGAACAAATCATGTTTGGTGGCTTACTAATTTTGATTTCTCTCTCTCTCTCTCTCTCTCTCTCTCTCTCTTTAAATATATATATATATGGCCGAAAATATGAATTATTTTGAAAAAAATAATATATAATATTTGGAAAAAAATTAATTTTCGGAAAAAAAATCATATTTTGGAACATAATATATATTTTTCGCAAAAAAAGTATTTTTCGAAAAACAATTTATATTTTGGGACATAATAAATTTTCGGAAAAGTATTTTTCAAATTTTATAGTTTGAAAAAAATATGTTTTGGAAAAAAATCATATTTTAATATAATTTTTCAAAATTTATATTTTTTTTGAATTATATATATTTTTTTGAATTTTAAATATTTCGCACTTTTAAAAAAATATAAAAAAGTGCGAATATTTTATAATAAAATATAAATATATCGCACTTTTCAAAAAAAAAAAAAGTGCGAAAATTTTATAATTTTCTGGAAATATTTTTTTCAAAATATAATTTTCTTCAAATATATATTTTTTCAAAAAATATATTATGAAATTTTTTTTTTCAGAAAATTAAGTTCGAGAAAAAATTTTTGGAAAAAATTATATATATTTCGCACTTTTTTATATTTTTCTGGAAACTGAGAAAATTTTATAATTTTCTGGAAAGTGCGAAATATTTTTATCAATTATATATATATATTAATATATATTATTTGAATTTTATATATAATTTTCACATTTTAAAAAATATTTATCAATTATATATATATATATATTTTTGAATTTAAAAAAAATAGAAATTTAAATATTGTTTTATATGATTTTTAAATTTTATATATTTCTTTCGAATCTATATATTTTTCCCCATTTTATATCCTTTTTTTCTAAATTTTTTAAAAAATTCAGTAAATAATATCATTTTTCAGAATTTTATATTTTTTTTGAATTATATATATTTTTTTGAATTTAATATGTATTATTTGAATTATATATATAATTTAACATTTTAAAATATTTTTTTCGATTATATATATATTTTTTGGAATAAAAAAAATTAGAAATGTCAATTGTTTTCGGGAATTTTAAATATTTTTTAATTATATATATATTCATTTTAATATTTTTTTCCAATTTTATATATATTTTTAATACATATTAGTATATATATATAATTATACCAAGACCAAGACCAACTCCTTACCGAACATGATTTTAGATTTACCTAAAATCACCCAAGACCAAAATCACAAGACCAAGACCAAAACCAATTTATCAAACGGGCCCTATAGTCTTGCTTAATTTACCTGATTTTACTTAGGGCATGTTTGGTAACGCTCCCGCTTCCTGCTTTTACTGTTCACATAGCAGGGTTGTTTGGTTGGTTGCTCCCGCTTCCAAAATCTGGAAGCAGGCTGGAGCAAAACCTCAAATTTGGAAGCAAGGCTCACCTTGCTTCCACTTGCTCCCATCACTATTTTTAGTGGGGCCCATTATAAGTTGCTCCCAAATTCTTTGCAACATGTTAGGTTTGCTTCAAGGTGTATAAAATTTTTTAAAAAAATTTAATTCCAAATATATATATATAATTAGAAATAAATATATAAAATTCCAAAAAAATATTTTTAATTTTGAAAAATATATAAAATTCCAAAAAAATATATAAAATTTTAAAAAATATATAAAATTAGAAATAAATATATAAAATTCCAAAAAATTATTTTAAATTTCAAAAAATATATAAAATTCGAAATATATATATAAATTTTTAAAAAATATATAAAATTCGAAGAAAAATATAAAATTCGAAAAATATATATAAAATTCAAAAAATATATATTTCAAAAAATAAAATTCAAAAAAAATATATAAATTTCAAAAAATATATAAAATTTGAAAATTATATATAAATTTTTGAATTTTTTTTTTTTGAAATTTAATATATATTTTTTGAATTATATATATATATATTTCAAATTTTACATATATATATTTTTTGAATTTTATATATTTGTTTCGAATTTTAAATTTTTTTCAAATTTTAATATATTGTTTTTTGAATTATATATATATTAATTATCTCTTAAAATAATTTATTTTATTTTTTTAAAGGTAAAATTGTAATTTTGCAATAGGGATGGGGTAAATTGCACCCAATTAGGATAGTTGAGGGATTTTTTTTGCCCCTTTTGTAGTTGAGGGGGTTTTGTGCTCATGGGGATATAGTTGAGGAGGGTTTTATGCACTTTACCCAAAATAATATATTATAACCAAAGGTCTTGTACAATACAATATTATAATTTAGAATTTATCTACAAAACATTTTATAGTTTACAAAAAATAAAAAATTTATTTACAATATCCAAATGAGAGGCCTTGTGCAATACAATTTTTATTTTTTTAAATTGTAGAACTTATTAATTTCTTATATTCAATCTAAAATCCAAAAAAAAAACAGAATCTCAAATCATTTGAATTCACCAAACATTTTTTGCTTTCACATTTTAGGAAATCAGCAGTTCCACCAAACATGCTCTGCATGCTTCAGCTTTCATTTTTCTCATATCAGAATCATCAGCACCAAACATGCTTCCGCTTCAGAAAAAACTTGCTTCGCTACGCTTCAGCTTCCAAACCCGTATGAAAGCAGGAGCGGGAGCGTTTCCAAACAGGCCCTTACTACATAACAAACAGACAGTGACAGACCTAGAGATTGAGTTGAGTGGGGACATAATTGCACTATTCAAACTTCAGGGGTAAAAAAAGAAAATTCAGTGGGGCTTTAAGGATGAATTTAGTGGGGCAAATTCATATATTATCTGAAATTCAGGACAATTAGGCTAAAAAAAAATTTCAATGGGGCGGCCGCCCCACACAGAATTTTCAGAAAGAAAGAAACCTTACTTGAAGTATAAGCTTGCCGATTTTCATAATAAAGAAGCTGAACCGGTGGCCAATTATTTCCAAATTAAGTAATTAACCCTCTTTTTGAGGACAGTGACAATATATGTATAATTAAATTAATATATATTTGATTAATTGAGAAATTTCATAAGCTCATACTAGCTCAAACTAATACAATAGATTAAATTTGTCAAACAAAAATTAGGTTAACTACTGCAACCACTGAATCATATAGCACCAGCTCCACAATCCAACATAAATGCATGTGTTCACACTCTAAAAGCTTTCAAATGACTCAATCCACCACTCATCAAAACCCAATCAGCTTCAAAGTTAATTACATCCACATAAAAGCTTAAAAAAATAAAAACAACTTCAATCCAAACATTAGTAATTCACCACACCATTCTACTTCTGTCATATAACTTATATATATATATATATATATATATGTATGGTTGATGACCCTTTTCATGAATAGCTCCACAGACTTTCTCCGTCTGAATTTTCCGGCGAGTCATCCGTCGGCGCCGACTTCATCCTCGGCGGGCTCACCAACATCCCTTCCGCCATGTCCACCAACAAATTCGGCATATTAGAAAAAGTTTCCTCATCAATAAATTCCTCGTGGGACTTACCCGCACTTGATGCCAAGTCAGCTTTTTCCGGCACTTCAGTTACCGGTCTCTCGCCGGTCTCCGGCTTGGGCTGCCTAGCTTCAGCCGCCTTCGCCGCCGCAGCCCGTATCTCACTCGCAGTCGACTCCGCCGGAACCACATAAGATAGAACCGAATCAGGAAAGTTGAGAGTGGCGTCGGCGCCTTTTAGCGCCAGCGCCGCCACGTCATACGCGGTGGCCGCCATTTCGGGTGTCGGGTACGTACCCAGCCATATCCGGGTCGTTTTGCGCGGCTCCCGTATTTCAGACACCCATTTCCCGCCCCGGCAGCGTATCCCGTGGAAATTCGGGTGTCTGCCTGAGGTAGGGCCGCCTCCTGAGGGCGAAGGAATGGTGGTTATAGGAGGCTGAGGAGTTTTTGGTGATGGGTTTTGAGCACTTTGTGCGATTGGGTCAGAGGAAGCTGAGTCAGATTGAGTTTTAAGAGTGTCTAAAACAAGTGGATATGGTGCTTGGTTAGAGTGGCGCACGTTAGCAGGTGGATCATCCATATCCTTATATTTTCATGCACAACATGAAAATGGGGTATTGGTTGGTGAGGCATTGCGGTCCTTTTAAATGAATGGTAAAGCGTGGCCAATTCGCGGACCCCTACCTGTGGGGTCCACAGTTGTCTAACTATTTTAAGTATGAATTGGGGTACATGGTATCTACACTTACTTGACATTAGGCTACAGTGCGCACACGTATAAGGCGTAAGCTAGCAATGAGCTGTTACCACCTTCCTGTTGGGTCATGAGTCTCTTTTCAATTTATTAAGTAAAACTTTGGTTATCAACTTTTATTAGGTTTTGTTTATTGAGGTCATAGATTTGAATTATGGAAACTAGGGTACATAATATGTATACTTAATCCGGACGGGTGGGTGGGATGAAAGAGTTTCATTCAGTATGTGATTTTAGGTTTAAATCCTCCCAATTACGTTTTTGTTTGGGTTACTGGAAGTTTATCCGATCATTAACTTCAGCGTCCCGAGAATTAGTTGAGGTGCGCGTAAGTTGATCCGGATCACCTCGATTACCGAAAAAATATATATATATACATATATATATATATATATATATATGTATACTTGTTATTTATTGGGTTTAGGCAGTGACACATATATACCATGTGGGAAATTATCCAAAGGCCTTAATTTTAAATTTTGGTAACTAATAAACATCATTATGTTATGTCAATCCCTAATTTTGCGCGTATGAAATATTGTGACAAGTCATGATATAGGTTGACCAATTTTGAACTTGGATTGAACACAATTTCACTTAAACAATTCGGTGGCTAGGTTGGGTCAAGAAAGTTAGGGTAATGGAAGTTAATCAAGTTATCAAATAATAAAATAATATTTATCAATTTTTGGGTGATGTCATGAATTAGGGATATAAGTGATGTTAGTTTTTAAAAATAAGAGTTATAATTGAAGATTGTCAAACAAATCTCAAAGACGGTAAATGAAGTTCACCATAAAATTTATCACCAAACACACACAAACAAAAAAGAAAGTATATAGCCAAAAGATGAGTGATTGGAGAGAAGAAGATGCACAAGAACAAGTTAACTTTTAAGGCTCGTTTGGTAGGCGGTCCGGTTTGGTCTTATCTGGTCCGGTCTGGTCTGGTTTGGTTTTATCTGGGTGGTGTTTTGAAAGTCTGTTTGGTAAAACTGTCTGGTCTTATGGTCTTATTCAAGCTATTTGGTTTTAGGGTTGGAAAATAATACAAAAAATAAAAAAATAATATATAAAATTCAAAAAATATATTAAGTATGAAAAATATATAAACTTTGAAAAAATATAAAAAAATTGAAAAAAATATAAGAAATTCAAAAATAATATATATTTCAAATTTTATAAATTATTTCGAATTTTTATATTATTTTTTGAATTTTATATATTATTTTTGATTTTTTTATATTATTTTCAAATTTTTTATATTTTCTCAAAAATATATATATATCTAATTTTGTATATTATTTTTGAATTTTATATTTTTTTTAAATTTTATACATTATTTCAAATTTTTTATATTAATTTTTAAATTATATATATATTTAAAATTTTATATATTAATTTTGATTTTTATATATTTTTTTCGAATTTAATACATTATTTTAAAAAAATTATATTATTTTTCAAATTTTATATATTATTTTCGAATTTTATACATTATTTTTGATTTTATCTATTATTTTAGAATTTTTTTATTTTCCCAAATTTTAAATATATTTTTTGCATTTTATATATTAATTTTGAATTATATATATATATTTCAAATTTTATACATTATTTTAAATGTTTTATATTATTTTTTTAATTTTATATATTATTTTCAAATTATATATATTTTTTAATTTTATATATATTTTTCAAATTTTATGGTCCCATGTGTTAAGACAATTGTATATAAGACCACTTGAGACCACATGAGACCATCATTTTTGGTTGTCTCAAATTACCCATTTTGGTCCCAAGTGGTCCTTGTTTTTTTGGAACTGTGTTGCCAAACAGTGTCCAATCCCAAAAAAACCATTATGAGACCGGACCACGAACCAAACAGGGCCTTAGTATTTCATTTCCTGAGGGCCTATATAAATTCAAAATTTTGGTGTTCATTTTTTAATTGAAAATATATATATATAACGTTTGTTATAGTGTGTGTTTTTTGTTAAAATCAAAATTATAGTTGATAACATTAATTTGGATATGTATTAATGTCATGTTTTAAATGGTGTTTGACAAAATTTTTAGAAATATTTCATGACCTTAAAACAGTGTTTAGAAGAAGTAAAAATTATGCGAAACAAAACCTAACTTTAACCCAAAATTATTTTAGCTACGAATACGCATGCCAAACCAACCTAAAATATGAATGCTTTCAACTAGTACTCCGTGGTATGTCTCACTTCGAAGCGTGTTGTGAAGTTGAATATTTTCTTAACTCCAATTCAAAAAAAATAAAAAACCCTAATTTATTTTCAGTCATTATATATTATCAGAAGTTGTATTTCTTAGATTATTGGGTTAAGTGCATTAAACCCCCATCTTCTTTTCTCTCTCTCTCAACTAACCCTCATGAATTAAGCACTGTTTCTCTAAACTATTTAATCCCATTTTGTCATAACACTGTTAGTTAAAATTAGAATAATTTGCACTCAGATTCCCTCGGTCAATTGCACTCGCCCCCTGAGATTTTATTTTTCCTGCAATAATACCTCCTGAAGTGGTGAAGACCCCATGAAATGACTCTTGTGCCCTTGCTTTAGTATAAAAGATATGTTGGCTAAATTAATGGACCAAACAACCTTTGTGTCTTAAGCTCAATTTGAAATTTTTTTCAAGTACTTTGGATACAATGATTTTTAAAATATTATCACATTTCTTTAAATTATTTTTTTAAAATTATCATTTTTTGTAATATAGGCCCCAAAAGTTATCGTTTTTTAATTTTTTCCTAAAACTAATAATGTGACCTTTTACATTAAATAATAATAATACACTTTATTTATGATTATATATATATATATATATATATTTTGTATTTTAGAAGGTGATACATGTATAAAATTAATTTAATATTTATTATTATTCTTTTTTTTTTATAATTTATTATTCTTTGTGTAAAATTAATTTAAGCCCTTACATTGTAAAATAATAGCAAACTTTACTTATTGTAATTTTTTATACTTTTATAAAAATATGACAAATGGTTTATTATTTATTAATTTTTTTATAAAGTTAATTTAAGCCCTTACACTTTAAATAATGAAAATTTTTACTTATTATAATTTTTTATATTATAAAAGGTGATAATAAATCGAAATATTAGACAGTCCTTGTGTTTTTAGTAATAGTATATAGATAGATAGATAAATATATACAGATTTTTGTATTTTAAGTTATATTATTTTTCTTTGTCGAAATATATTTGTCTTATATCTTTACTCTATATCTTATGAAATATCCATTAGAGAGTTACATTTCAATTAATGTATGTTAATTAAATAATATTTTTTTTAAAAATATGAAAATATTTATAATCCTTTGTCTTATATCTTTACTCTATATGTTTTGAAATATTCATTAGAGTTACACTTCAAGTAATGCATATTAATTAATTATTATTATTTTTTAAAAGTATTGAAATATTTTCAACCCCTTTTCTTTTACTCTATATCATTTTGACAAACTCCATAGAGTTGCACTTCAACTAATACATATTAATTCATTAATTTTATTTTGAAAAAAATGTTTCAAAATATTCTCAACCCCTCACATTTTATAATAGTTGTTATAGATATATATACATTATAAGGTTTTAATCTTGGGGCATGGAGGTAATTTCACCACCTAGATATTTGTCTCATGAAATAAGGGAGACAACACAAGGGCATTCCGGTCATTTCTCCCCTTTAGAGGGTGTCATTGCAAGGAAAATGAAATCTCAGGGGGCGAGTGCAATTGATCAAAACCTCAGGGGATCTGAGTGCAAATTACCCTAATTGTAACTAACGGTGTTATGATGGAAGGGAGTAAATTGTAAAAATCATGATAGTTTGGGGGGTTTACTGTCAAAAAAATAATTCACGGGGTTAGTTGAGAGAGAGAGAAGGAAGAAGAGGGGTTTAATGTATTATCAATAGAAACCAAACATAATTTTTTTTTTTCATTTAAACAAATTCATTGAAGAAGAAGACAGTTGCATTATCTAGTCGTATGTAAACTGTAAGGAGGTCCCACTGGGCCCCATTGAACGTCTTGGTGTGGGGCCGAGGGACACCTTCCGAGATAAACGAAGTTGGTCCGGGGACCATATAAAGTTGCAAGCAAGAAAAAGTATTGGCCTTTTCATTCATTCTGATCTGACTTACTCTTTTTATCTAGGGTAATTTGTACTAACACCCCTGAGGTTTAGATTAATTTTACATTTATACCTGTTAACGTAATTGTTGTCCCAACACCCCCTGAGATTGGATTATTCTTGCAATAACACCCCCTTGGCCAATAAAATTACCAAAATACCCTTGAGAGAAAGATATGTCATGTGAAATGACTTTCACGCCCCAACCTCAAATATATAAAATTTTGAAATATATATATATAAATTTGAAAAAATATATAAAATTCAAAAAAATGTATAAAATTCGAAAACAAATAAATAAAATTTGAAAACAATATACTAAATTTTGAAAAAATATATATAAATTTTGAAAAAAATATACTAAATTTTGAAAATATATATATAAATTTTGAAAAAAATATATAAATTTTGAAAAAAATATATAAATTTCGAAAAACATATATAAATTTCAAAATATATATATAATTTCAAAAAAAATATAAAATATAAAATATATATATAATTCAAAAATATATATATAAAATTCAAAAAAATATATATAAAATTTGAAAAATATATAAATTTGAAAAATATATAAATTTGAAAAATATATAAATTTGAAAAAATATATATATTTCAAAAAATATATATATAAATTCAAAATATATATATTTTCAAAAACAAAATTCAAAAAATTATATAATTTTAGAAAAATATATATATTGGTAAAATGTCATATCTTTTCTAATGAAGTGAATCAAACTACTTACCACCAACATCAATTAGTGATCTTCTTTTATATAAATTTTTCCAAAATATTTTTTTTTTCTAAAATTTATATGATGTTTTCGAAATTTATATGATATATCCGAATTTTATAAAAATAATTCAAAATTTATATATATTTGTTTTAAAATTTATATATATTTTTGAATTATATATATATTTCGAATTTTATATATTGTTTTTGATTTTTTTTGAATTATATATATATATATTTCGAATTTATATATATAAAATGGGTAATCTCAAAAAATTCGTGGACAATTCATCTATGACAAACCGAGTTGTTGGGTAAAAATTCAAAAAATATATATAAAATTAAAAACAAAAATCAAAAACAATATATAAAATTCAATATATATATATATAATTTAAAAATATATATAAACTTTGAAACAAATATATATAAATTTTGAATTGTTTTTATAAAATTCGGATATATTATATAAATTTCGAAAGCATCATATAAATTTCGGAAAAAAAATATATTTTGGAAAAATATATAAAAAAGAAGACCACTAATTGATGTTGGTGGTAAGTAGTTTGATTCACTTCATTAGAAAAGATATGACATTTTACCAATATATATTTTTCTAAAATTATATAATTTTTTGAATTTTGTTTTTGAAAATATATATATTTTGAATTATATATATATATTTTGAAATATATATATATTTTTGAATTTATATACTTTTCAAAATTTATATATATTTTCGAATTATATATATATATTTTTGAATTATATATATATTTCCAATTTTATATATTTTTTTGAATTATATATATATATTTTAAAATTTATATCTGTTTTTCGAAATTAATTTTTTTTTTTTTGAATTTTATATATTCTTTTCAAAATTTAATATATTGTTTTCAAATTTTATATATTTTTCGAAATTTATATATTTGTTTTCGAATTTTATACATTTTTTTGAATTTTATATATTTTTTTGAATTTATATATATGTTTTTTGAAATTTTATATATTTGGGGTTGGGGTATGAAGGTCATTTCACAATAGATATCTTTCTCTTAAGAGTATTTTGGTCATTTTATTGGCTTAGGGGATGTCATTGCAAGAAAAATCAAATTTCATGAAGCGTTGGAAGAACAATTGCGTTGATCGGCATAAATATAAATTTAATCTAAACATTAGGAGTGTTAGTGCAAATTACCCTTTTATCTAAAAACCAAGAGCCCATGTACCCATATCAATCTCCAACACACACATCTAGGCAGAGCCGGCCTGACATTCCCGAAAATATGTTGAGGCCATATTTAATATAAAATTTAGGATTATTACCATCAATATTCCCTCAAAGAGATTCTAATCTCACACAGACCCCTTTGATATTGAGTATTTTCACACGGATTCCCTCTAACAGATAGACGGCCGTTAGGTTTACTGACGTTTTATTATGAAATTACTAATTTGCCCTTCGATATATATTTAAAAAAAGGATAAATTACAGTAGCACCCCCTAAAGTTTCACTTATTACATTAGGGTAATATATAAAATATAAAATTACCCATATACCCAATATATATATATATATATATATGTATAATACGAAAATATATATCACGAAAATATATATATATATTAGGAAAATATATATATTTTACGAATATATATATATATATATATATTAGAAAAAATATATAAATTATAAAATTCAAAAATAATATATAAAATTTGAAAGAAATATTTAAAATTCAAAAATATTATATAAAATCTGAAAATGCAAAAAAAATATAAAATTCAAAAAAAATATAAAATTTTGAAAAATTATATTAAAATCTGAAAATATATAAAAATTTAGAAAAAAAATATAAAAAGGGGAAAAATATATAGATTCAAAAAAATATTTAAATTTTAAAAAACATACCTAAATTAGAAAGTTCAAAAATAATATATAAAATTTGAAAGAAATATTTAAAATTCAAAAACAATTGTATTAAAATTTCAAAATATATATAAAATTCGAAAAAATATATTTTAAAATTTAAAAAATATTATAAATTCAAAAATATATATAATATTAAAAATATATATAAATTTCGAAATTATTTTTTTTTTCAAAAAAACATATTAAATTTCGAAAATAAATATAAAAATCGCAAAAAACATAAAAGTTTTGAAACAAATATATAAAATTTTAAAAAAACATATAAAATTCAAAAATATATATTAAATTTCGAAAAAAATTATAAAATCGAAAATAAATATAAAATAAAATATATATATAAAATTTGAATTTTTTTTTTAAAAAAACAGATTAAATTCAAGACAATATATAAAATTAAAAAAAACCATATAAAATTCAAATAATATATATTAAAATTTGAAAATAATTATAAAATTCGAAAAAAACATAAAAAATTATAAAATTTGAAAATAAATATTAAATTCAAAATATATATATTTTAAACTTTTTAAAAAAAATACTAAATTCGAAAATAAATATAAAATTAAAAAAATATTTAAAATTTATTTCTCTCTCTCTCTCTCACACACACACACACACACACACACACACACACACACACACATATATATACACACAGACACATAGATATAGATCTATACATATATATATACACACACACATATATATATATATATACACACACACATATATATAGATCTATACATATATATAGCAACATCTATATATATATATATATGGGTATATATAACATATATATATATATATATATATATGTATATATATATATATATGGGTATGCAATATATACAATCTCTCTCTCTATATAAATTAGGGTTAGGGTTTTGGGATGCCCAAATTAAAGAAGAAGAAGAAGGATATGCACGTTATTTTATATCATTTTGAGGGCAAAATAGACAATTCACAGGGTGGTTAACGGTACAGTTTAACGGCGTGGAGACGGAGGGGGTCTTTGTGGGACAAAATTCAATTTTGAGGGGGTCTGAGTGGGAATAGTGAATATCGAGGGGGTCTATGTGGGATTAGGGTATCTTTGAGGGGTGTCAGTGGTATTTACCCTAAAATTTAAAGCGCTTAAAATTTATAAATGTAAAGAACAAATACTAAATATTTATATTAATATTAAAAAAAATTGAAAACAAACTCCATCTTGATGTTATGATAATTTGTTGTTGTGTGAGGGTATTGTCATGAAAAATTGTTATAGTGTCAGTGAGGTAATCAAGAGACCCCTAAGTGCCCCTAAGTGCAGTTGTATGTATAAAAAATTATTATCGTTATGCGAGTGTGACATTTGTGAGAGCGCTAAGTATAGTCTCCAAACATTGTACAAGTGCGACAAGAATCTTCTAACCTTAATCAGAATAATAGTTTGATTTGAATTAAACTTTAGTTTCATTAGGTTTGTTTTTTGAGTCTATAGTAATAGTAAGTGAAATATAAAATTTAGGGCCCCTAAATTGTGAAATTAGATTACGATTTAGTATGAATTGGGTTGTTAAACAAATGTTTTTTTTTCTTTTTCTTTTGGGACCTATGGGAAAATAATTTTTAAAAATAAAATAAAATTTTGAGGCTCTCAATTGTATAATTATATTAGGTTTTGTTTTAAATTGGATTGAGAAACTAAGTAACTTTTTTGGGACTTATAGAAATGTTAATAATTTTTTTTTTACCCTAAACCCTAAAAAAACATAAAATGGGCCCCCTGGTGCCGGAGGCCCTAGGCGACCGCCTAGGCCGCCTTACCCCAGGGTCGACCCTGCAACTAGGGATGTTCATGGAATCAAAGGAACCGAAAAAACGGATAGGAACCGACTGTTCGGTAAGGTTCCGGTTCCAAAAATTGAAGAACCAAAAATTTAGATCCGATTCCGGTTCTTAACCTCGTGGAACCGAACCAAAATCAAACCATTTTTTTAATTATATATATATTATTATTATTGTTAGTTTTTTGCTTATAATTATAAATTATATAAATATATATTAATTTTATAAATTATATGAGATATTTTATATCATATATGTATACAGTATATAGAGCCACAGTTCTGAACAAACAACTTAAAAGACAAATTTAGAACCATAGTGTTATTTTGAAGGACAAATTTAGAACCATTTTGCTACTATTGTTTTGAACGACAAATTTAGAATCATTTTGTTACTGTCCAATCTTATTCTTTTTTTGTTTGTTGATTAATATATAATACATATTATATGCTAACATGCCATTAGGATTGTAAGCAGGATGAGAGTCTATAATGTTTTGAGATGAAGTCAAGACTTAGCAGTTGTATTGAATTTACACTCAATAATATTTTTTTAGGGTAAAGTGCATTAACCCCCTCTGAACCATACCCTCTCTCCCAAGAAACCCCCATGAACTTTTAAAATGACAAAAATCCCCCCAAAACTATGTAAAAAGATGCAAATAACCCCCCTGAACTATTCTTGTTCAATAAACCCCCCTAAATTATCACAAAAAAATAATAATATCACCACTGTCTTCAAATTATTTCATAAATGATTATAATGCCCTTTCTTAATGAATTAACTCAATAAACTTTATGAAAATTTGAAGACATAATCTCCATTCAAATTTGTGTAAATTAATACATGATTTTTATAATTTATCAAAAAATAATTATTTTAATTTTTTATAAAAAAATTATGTATAAATTTTAAAAGGAGTAAGTAATTATTCAACACTATTTATATATATAACATGAATAAAAAGATTATTGTTATTGAAGTAATTTGTAAATTCATTATGAAAATATATCGTATGAAAAATGAACATATCATTCCCCTTGATTATATTAGATAAACTATGTCTTCCATAATGACAAAAGTAATATATTATAATACTTTATTTTCAAAAATAATAAATTTGTTATTAAAATTAGATTGATTTAAATTATAAAATTTATTATCCTAAGTTTAAACCTTTTTATCCTAAATAAAAAGCTTCTTTTGATACGATATATATTTGTAGGGGTTCGCAAGATTTAGATGATGCGAAGATAGTTTCTACACAAGTTCGTTAGTAAAATATCGGCAATTATGCTTCTATTGCTTTTGATTTGCTTTTACATAGAAATGAAAGAGAAGATGGTCGTTACAAGTGCTTACGAAATATTTTCTCTCTCTAGGAATTTCTCCCCCTCTCCAAAAAGTCTCCACTTGAAGTGAGCTCTCGCACTTCTTTTTATAGACGCGAAAGTCCAGTAGTCCTCGTGGATTTGTATTGCCACGTCAGCACCTGTCTCGCGACATGATTCCTGCGTACCAATCCGCGCTTATAAATATCCTGCACAGTATCATCTCACGCCTTTGACTACGCGAAACAGATTCGTGTAATCCCATGCGCAGATCATACTGTGCTCTGTGATCTATGATCTGCGCCTGTTTTATCGCGGATCTGATTTATCCTTAGCCAAGGATGCTGTTATAGCTTTGCTGAATCATGACCAATCATGCATGCCTTGGTCATGTCTCTGAATACTATCGACTTCTCTAAGGTACTTTTGTTTAGAACGATGTAAATAAGGTCGTGACCCACTATTTACTCATCCCAAACATTTCCCCTAGATTCTGAATAGTACTCGCTACGCGAGCAACATATAGGGTTATGACTTTCTGATGCGAGCTATAAAACACATCAACCTCTCATACCTCCCTCTGTATAATGCAAGCTCTCGCGTGAAACCCTATTTGGGCTATTTCCCCAAGTAATCAATTATTTGGGCCAATCTCCCAATTAATCTTTTACTTGAGCTGGTTTTCCCAAATATGCCAAACCTTGGGCCATATCCCCGATAAATCCTCGCGGATTAAACTTGTCGCGAGTTACCACCTTTACATTTTCCCCCATTGTGCTTTGATACTTAGCCAAGTATTAAAGTGCAATAACCTGTGACTCGCGAATCATGATATGTTATATTTTTGTTCGAAAGTCTCCTTTCCCCATGCCATTTCCCTTTTTCCTTCGCGGATGGAGTATGTTCGCTACCTCTTGCGAACCTCGATCAAATCCGCAACACTCCCTTTATAGTTTATCTGTTTTCCGGCCAACCTTATGTATGTACGTATTTCGTTTTTTCCCCTATCTTTCTTGTTTTCCCCAAACTGTTCATATTTTTGGATTCGCGACTCTTTTTGATGCGCTTGGGTATGCGACCTTTCGCCTTCCTTACGCATTTAATGTGCCGTTTCGGTTTCCGCGCCCAACCTTTATATATTTTCTCATGTCATTTTCACCTCTCTCAACTTGTATTTTCCTCAAAGCACCGTTTTTCAAGCCCTTTATTTTGCACCCTTTTCTCATACCCCATTCCCTATTCGCACATTCCCCCTTGCTTTAACAAAGCTTATTCGCAAGTTTTATTCTATCATGACAAAGACTACTACACCAAAAATTCTTGTACCTTCTTCTGGGGTTGCTCCCTCTGTACCTGATGCTTCAGAGTGGAAGAAAACACCATTCTTAGACTCTCAAGATGCATTTTGGGCATCCGCGAGAGAGCTTCCTTCTCCTTCTATTTCGAGCCAACCGCTTACCCTTGATCCTGATAATGAAGTAGGACCTGCTTTTATTCCCCCACTTTCTGTTCCTCGCTTTCTTGTTGAGAGGGGTGACGCGCCATTTTCCTTTATTGAGTATGAAGGACATATTGCCCCCATCACTGACTGGAAGATGTGGTCTAGTCACATTCTTAGTCAGGACTATCATCGCGCCACCCTGGCCAAGGCTGGCATTCTTGAGTCTATAGAGCTGTTTTCGGACTTCTATGTCCGTCGCGATGTGGACGCACTAACTACTTTGATTTCGCGTTGGAGCACATTTTCCCATACCTTCATTGCTTCCTGGGGCGAGTTCACACCCACCTTGGAGGATGTGGTAGTTCTATTTCGGCTCCCTGTCATTGACTTGCGCCCCATCAAGGCGCCTTTAGTTGAGCCAGAGGATAAGAAGATCCTCAACCAAATTTGAGATTGTGGCAAGTACGCTTGCAAGCGAGGAAGTTGGTTTGACAAGGGCGTACTTCTTCCTGAGCATGCCATATCCAGTCGCCCGAAGTTGTCCTATTCTGCTTGGTGCCACCACTTCTTTCGCGAGTACTCTTCGCGAAAGCCAACTCCTGGTGAAGATCGTGAGTCTGCTGCTGGGCCTCAATTTAATGGTCCCTTAGAGTTGGTTGGCTTCCTCGCATACTGGCTCGACCGTTACATCTTTCAGGGCAAGCTAGAGGATGGCCCCAGTCGCATGGTGTTCCTACTGGCCGGCATGCTGTCGCGAGGTGTGCGCATTGCCTTAGCGTTCCTCTTTCTTGGCACCCTGTACTCTCAGCTAGATGCCCTTGCCAATGACTTTGCCCGTTCTTTGGGTAGGTACGAGATTAGTACCCATATTTCAGGTACATTCCTTACCCTTTTCCTTTTTGAGCATTTTCCCAATTATGCTCCCATTCTTGCTTCCCATTCTCCCAAAACCTTAGAAGCCAGTGCTCCTATCCCTTTGAAATCGCGGGCTACCCGCTGGACTTCTCTCCCGTCTTCACAAATACTTTCTTCCTTTATTGACTCTTTTTCTGAATTTTCTTGGCGTCCATATGCCACTCCTCTTGAGGGTTTCTATTCTCCTGACTTTTACCCAAAGGAGGAGATAGTTTCTTATGACATAGCGGTAGATGATCATCTTATTTTCTCGGCCATTACCCATAAATGTCACCTTCCTATTTTCAGCGAAACCTTCGATACTATCACATCTTATAACCCTTCTCGTGTAGCAAGGCAGTTAGGCTTTGATCAGGCCATTCCCCCTCCTCTTCCTCTATATCGCGAGGATCATTTTGACAGGTGTTTTATCGCATTTCACGAATCCATTGAGAGGAGTGTTCGCATATTCTCCACGGTTATCTTTATTCAGCTAGGCACTCGTAGGGGTGGAGTGACTGTAGCCTATGAAGAGTTTTGGAAAGAACAATTGGTGAGGTTCCAGAGTTTCATGTTCGAAACTCCCTTTGTCCCCATTCCAGTTTCAGTCTTCATTACAGACCCCTCATTGAAGCTTCGCAAAGTTAGGGCCAAATCATTGCCAAAACAACATACTCAGGCTTCACAGCCTCAAAAACCCAAGGCAGTGACTTGCAAATAGTCTCTCCGCGAGGAGATTTTTCTCGCGAGACAACCTAATTGCAAGGAGCCTATCCGCGAGAAGGCCTTCCGCGAGGCGTTTGGTAAATTTCTAACTTTTTTTTTCCGATGTATTATGTATTTTCATATGTTGTTACTAACTCTTCTGCTCTTCTTACAGCGTTCCAGCGCCTAAGCTACAGGTACTACCAGTGCCTCTACTGATTCATTGGACCATGTTCCTTTATCTATTAGACTTAAAAATCTTTCCGATGCAGCAGTACTGGACAGTGTTCCTCTTGCGAAGAGGAAAATGAAGCTTTCCAAGGTTTCGCAGACTATTGCAGCGGAAGATGCTCCTAGCTCAGAGGAGGCCCCTTTGGTGCGAAAACATAAATCTTCGTCTGTCATTCCACCTCTTGATGTTTCGGACCTTACCTCAGAAGAGGCATCCCTGGCCGAAAGGCGCATGCTTGCTTTGGAAAAGTTAAAGAATAAAAAGAAGGCTGATGCGACCTCATCATTGCTTGACACTGTTGTTCGTGTGGTCGAGGAGATGAGGACTGGAGATGAGGCAGAGGAGACAAAAGTCGCCAGTATACTTTCTAATTTACCCAGGACAACTTTTTCCTAGAGTAAGCTTCCAACTCTTTCTTTAAATACTTATTTCCAGTTTCTGATTCTTTATTTTTAATACTTCGCATTTATCCTTGTTTTAGGCCCTCGCGAGACTTTATCTCCGTGTGCTCTAGCCTCTCCGGGAGGTGGCCTTCATTCTGTCGCACCTTCATCAGATGACGAGGACCATCTCACCATCAACTCATTATTCAGCAAGTCCTCCCAGCCTACTGTCGAAGAAGAAGGGGATGATGATACTTCATCTATCTCTCGTGACAGTGTTATTTCCGCAACTTCAACCCCTGATCGCGAGATATCCCCAGATCGCGAGGTTGAGGAGACCACACTGTCTTGTGAGGCCTCGTCCAAACTGCCTTCCATCCTGGTTTCCCCAAAGACTGTTGATGATAGAGCAGTGTATCCAGATTTTGATGATAGACATTTGCAGCCTCTTGATGGTGATCTTGCATCCGAGGTTGCTACAACTTCGCAAACCATCCTAGCATTGAGAGATCCATTTTTGGCACCCCTATCCCAGAGGTTGAGGGAGGTGAGGGAGGTAATTTGATTTTATCACTTTGTCATTCTATTTGACTCTTAATGTCAAAATGTGATTTTAACATGCGCCTTTTCCCCCATTTTTTTAGGTACAAACTCCGAAACTCAAGAGATGATTAATGAGCTATTCCATGACGCTCAGAGGATTTCTGAGGCCTAGACAGTATTCCCTTAGGTCACTCCTGCTGCGGCACACACAGAGGCACTTACATCTCCATCTCGCGACATTGTACCGGATCCTCGCGAGCCTACTCGCGCCTCTACCTCTGACCCTCCTAAGTCTACTCGCAACCCTGCATCCACTTCGCGCATGCCTGCTATTGCACCTATTTATGATGATGCTTCTTCAGCGCCAATACCTTGGCGTCAGTGGTTTTGTTATCCGCGTGACATTCCAGTACTAGATCTGATAGAGACAGCTCATCCAGAGACTTTTGCTCATATGGAGGTTCATGAGCCACTCTTGCAGACGGTCTACCTCCAGCTTGTTGCAGATGTATTTAGGACCCTTTCAGAGACTGCCATTCAAGACCTCGTCCCTGATACCCTTCCGAGATGTCATGCCCGTATAAAGGACTGGAAGAAGGTAGGGATGGATGTGTCCTGGTGGGAGACCCGTCTGGCTATCATTCAGAGACTCTATGATCACCATCTTGTCGAGCTGAGGGGCCACAATGCTCTTCAAAGAAAGCAGGCAGAGATTGCAGAGACTCACAGACAGTTAGCATTGCTTGAGGAGGATGAAAAGAATCTTCAGGCTTCAGCTGAGCATCTTGAGCAGGCCCGTCTTTACTTAGAGGAGCATGAGGGTTTCAAGTTGTCAGATCCCATCACTCGAAACCTTTTTTAGCCCATCATTTGTATTATTATTATATACATATATATATTTTTTTTAGGATGTCCTCTACTTGTAACCACATTTTTGCTGTATATCCTTGTATTGTGATAGTAACTTTGACATGCTTTATACATATGGGATGCTTTGTTTGATGCTTTATCTTTATTTGAAACATATTTTCATAGCAACATAATCCGCAATGCCTTTATGTTTGATACAATTTAATCCATTTCACATTCAGCGGTCCAGCCCTCTCGCGAGTGACTTCATGCTCCATCCTGTAATATCCACTGCTGCCCTCACTTACAATCACATACGAACCTTCCCACTTAGCCTCAAATTTTCTTACCCTTTGTCCCCTCATGATTGCCAGTACCACTTTCAACACTCTGTCCCCCTCATTGAACCATCTGTACCGTACCCTTTTGTTGTATCTCTTTGCTTGCCTCTTATTGTACTCTTTCTGATTTGCAAAGGCTTATGCTCTTGTTTCTTCCAATTTTTCTATCTCCAATAGCCTGTCCTCCAATTTGCTTTTAGCTGCCAACATTTTAGCAGCCACTTCCAGTTCTGCTGGTAGCACAACCTCTGCTCCGTAGACTAATGCATAAGGGGTCATGTTTGTCGCACTTCAATATGCGGTCCGATGTGCCCATAGTGCTATTGGAAGCTCTTCCACCCATTTCTTTTGATTATCATGCACTAACCTGGCTAAGATTCAAATCAACGCTTTGTTAGAGGCTTCAGCTTGTCCATTTCATTTTGGATAGTAAGGCGTGGACTTGTGATGAATGACTGAGTATCTCCCCAATAAATCCGCGACCTTACTATTGACAAAAGGCGTCCCATTATCTGACAGTATCACATTTGGTATCCCAAATCGACAAATGATATTTTCCTTTATGAATCGAACCACATTGTCTGCTGTCGTCCATTGCAGCGGGATAACCTCTACCCATTTTGTGAATAATTCAGTTGCCACTAAAATCCATGCATGTCCCTGAGCTTGTGGGGTGATTGGTCCAACTATGTCTAGTGCCCAAGTATGGAAAGGCCAGGGTGTAGCTAAACTGTGCAATTCAGCTCCCGGAGCATGGATGAGGTCCCCATGCACCTGACACACATGACATTTCTTGACAAAATCACTGCAATCCCTTTCCATTGTTGGCCAGTAATACCCGGATGATAACATCTGTTGAAACATTTTTCTAGGGCCTTGATGACCAAATACGTGAACCTGTTTCAATACTTCTCCTGCCTCTTCTTCACTTACACATTTCATCAGTTTTCCTTCAAAGCTCTTTCGGAACAATTTTCCCTCCTGTAAGACAAATCGCAAGGCTAATTTTCTGAATCTCGGTTGATATTTTTTAGGAAAAATCCATTCTTTCAAGTAATGCACATATTTGTCCCGTTAGTCTATCATGTCTGCAATATTACCCTCGCTCGCGGATGGATATGCATTACAGTTCCGACAGCTACTTTGTAACTTCACTGCATCATCCTTCATACTTGACCAAAAAAAACCTTCTCGCTGCAAAACTCGATAGAGACTGACATCTGCTTGTCCACATATTTTCTTGTGAGCCTTCTGTAGCAGTTCTCCTATTTTATATATTGTCACGCATCTGGATAGAATACCTCCAGCCGCTCTATAATATAACACGCCTTTTATGATCTTGTACTCTAGTCTCAAGGCATTGTTATCATTTTTTAATAGAGCTTGTACTATTTGTGCTTTCCAATCATACTCTTCATATACTTCTGATTTTCTCCTGTTACTGATTACGGAGTTGGTTCTTCGCACTACTTGCACAAAAGACTCTGATCCATGGAAATGTAGTCGCGAGCCCAATGTGGCCAATGCATCGGATCGTCGGTTACCTTCTCGCAGCTCGTGCTAAAAACTCACAGTCTCAAAACCTTCTATCATCTGACAGATAAGGGTTTTATAGGACACTAGATGAGGTTCCTTTACGGCATACTCCCCTCTAATCTGCTTAATGACCAACTTGGAATCTCCTTTAACATGAAGTATTCTTGCCCCCAACCGCTGAGCCATCATCAACCCCAACGCCAATCCTTTATACTCGGCAATGTTGTTGGTACAAGGAAATTCAAGCTTGTAGGCCATGAGTAATTCCTCTTTTGTTTCTTCATTCCTCAGTACGAAACCAGCTCCACCTCTTTTTTTTGTGGATGAACCATCGAACTCTAATGTGAATTCCGCGCTCTGTGCCACACTTGCCATTCCTATCTCCTCCACCTTGGGCTCAGCTCCCCCAGGAAATAAAGCTGGCAAATCTGATAAGGCCTGACTTTTTACTCATTTCGGTCTAGAGCATGTGATCTCATATTCAGATAGTGCTAATAACCACCGAGCAGTTCTTCCACTGAGTATGGGCTTCGTGAGCAGATACCGTATGGGGTCACTTTTTGTGATTAGCAGTAATGGATGTGCCGTATGGGGTAGTCTTACAACCTGAATGGGTTCGCTTAGTTGGGAAAGCCTTAATACATGGTGCTTTAGTAAATATGATGTCTGAATTTCTGGGTTGCGAATACTAAAGCGAGACAGTGCTTTTCTAACTATGTGTACTGTGACTTTGGTCCTTTGAGTACCCGACTGATATAGTAAACATTTTTTTCTTCCCTTTCATGTTCCTGGGCCAACAGAGCTCCTATGGATTTAATGGTGGAAGTGAGATACATTATTAATGGTTTTCCTGACTCGGGCGCTACCATTGTTTTTGGTGATGCCAAAATCTTTTTGATTTTCTCAAAAGCCTCTTGCTGCTCTTCTCCCCAGTTATATACATATTTTTATTTCAACAAAGGCATAAGTGGGTGAGTTACCTTTGCCAGTGCCGGGATAAACCTCCTCAGATAAGATATCTTCCCCATAAAAGTTTTCAACATTTTGCGAGTTGCGGGTGGAGCCATTTCTAATATTGCCTTAGCCTTTGTCGGGTCCATATCGATGCCATGCCGATGTACGACACACCCCAAGAACTTTCCTTCTGGTACTCCAAAGGCACATTTGAGGGGATTCATCTTTAAATTATACTCGTGACATCGTTGCAGTACTTTTCGTAAATCACCCACATGATCTCGCACAGTTCTGGATTTTACCACCAAAAAGTCAACATAGTCCTCCACAGTTTTATGCATCAAGTCATGGAATATGGCTGTCATGGCGCGTTGATACGTAGCCCCGACATTTTTAAGCCCAAATGGCATGACTGCATAGTGGAAATTCCCCATGGGGGTGCAAAAAACAGTCTTCTCAGCATCTTCCGGCGCCATCTTAATCTGGTTATACCCACTGAATCCATCAATTAACGAAAAAATTGCGTGTCCTGAGGTTGCATCCACCATGGTGTCAATGTTGGGTAGAGGGAAATCATTTTTAGGGCATGCCTTATTGAGATCACGATAGTCTACACATACGCGTATCTGCCCAGTCTTTTTCTTTACAGGCACAATGTTCGCGAGCCAAGTCGGATGTTGGGTTGGTTTGATAAACCCTGCTTTCAACAGCTTTTCCACCTCTGCTTTAATTTGTATCTCTAAATTGGGATGAAATACTCGTTGCTTTTGTTTCTTTGGTTATGATGCGGGATGCACATGAAGATGGTGGCTTACCAATCCAACATTGAGTCCCGACATTTTATTATAGTCCCAAGCAAAGACATCTCGAAACTCTTTGAGCAATTCTACCAGAGCATTCTTAATATCTTCAGGCAGCATATTGC
The DNA here is from genome assembly GCA_963922005.1 of Cornus suecica. NCBI lineage: Eukaryota > Viridiplantae > Streptophyta > Magnoliopsida > Cornales > Cornaceae > Cornus > Cornus suecica. Next base: position 55,608,538 of record OY998244.1, read on the forward strand.
TTATGAAGGTAAGTTGCGGATCTGTGTCGTCGCCTATGTCCACTTCACACAAACCATGTTTTGGTCGCGGATTCACTTTCAGTACTTCAGGATTAGTGTCAAGTTTTCTTTGTATAGCCTCATCTATCCCAGGGTCAGTGCCAACTGTGCAAGCTTCTGACCCCCAATCCCGTCATAATTTGTATACTACTCGTCCATCGGGCATTTTGACCCGTTACCAGCTCACCTCTTTGAGCTTCCGTTTAGCTAAACCTCTATCTTCCAGTTCATTCCATTATGGTAATGGTGTAGCAAAAACGCCGGGCCCATCTTCCTCGCTGTACTTTGAGAAATAGATTGCATCTGCAAAATGGGCCTCTGATGCGCAGAAAGGGCTCTTAGATGCCTTTATAGTCATTACTCCTTCTCCCCAATTGCCTTTCATCACTTGATGATAGGATGACGACACTACGCCATATGCATCCAACCACGGTCTGCCCAACAACAATTGATATGAGGGTTCCCCTTTGATGACATGAAATTTTGTGGCCCCCTTGATCTTCCCAATTTTGAGGTCCAATGTCGCGAATCCCATAGTGGTCTGCGGGTCTCCATTAAAATCAGTAACTGCAATAGTATGATTCACGATCTTGCTTTCAGGAAAGTTTGATCATTCACAAAGTGGTTAGTGGGATCAAATTGACTGATGCTCCCCCATCCAAGAATGCTCGTTTCATCTCCCGACCGTTTATAGTGGCTGGTACATACAGGGGCCGATTGTGGAGGAAAGGCACTTGTCTGTCTGCTTCTGAAAATGTGATTGTACTGGAGGCTTTCTCATGTTGCGGAATCACAATAGTATGATTGAGTGCGGCAACTGTTTGTTCCTTCAAGAATTCCTTCACATGTTCCTGTATTGGGAGTTCATTGAAGAAGACGTCTATTTTAGCATTCTCCTTGGCTTTACGCACTGGCGGGCATTCATACTTGGCGGCATTGGCCATATCCTCAGTATTGTCTCTGGTGGTCACCACAACCACATGTGTAGGGAAAGGCTCATGAACTACATTCTTTGCCACTTCCAAGTCTCCTGATGCTATTTTTCGGTGTACCAATCCGCGAAACGCCCAACAGCTCATCAGGGAATGCCGCACAGTCCTGTGATAGGGATAATAGTTGCTTTTCATCCTTTCCTCTCTTGGCGGCACTCTTTGCACTGGAGGTAACGATATTACATGATCTGCGATCCATTGATTCAGTAAAGCAACTGCCTCTTTTTCACTGAAGGGTAAAGGAGGTGGTTCAGATCTCCTGGCATGCTCTTCCCTGGGCCTTTCGTTTTGCGCTGCTGCTACCATTGGCACCCGCCTAGTATTGATATTTGGTCGTGTCGGGGAGTCAAAAATTCTCCCAATCTTCGGGCATTATCAACAAGAGCAGAAAAAGTCTTGAACTCGTGATTGACCAAATGCACTCTGTATTCCCGCAGCATTCCTTCTATATAAAATTTGATCAATTGTAGTTCGGAAATTGGCTCATGGAATTGCAGAGCAGCCACGCGAAATTTTCTGACATAGATCGTTGCTTCTTCCCCAAAGCGTTGTCTTTGCCTTGTAAGTGACATCATCGAGACTTCCTCGTCTGCCTGGAAGAACTTGGTGTAGAATTTGAGCACCATATCTATCCAACTGGACACCGAAGCTGGAGCGAGACCATTATACCATGTGTATGTAGTTCAAGTTAGAGACTTGGAGAATTCTCTAAGTTTCAAATACTCGTTGTTCCTGTGGGGTCCCATGGCATCCGCGAACCTGGATATATCCTCTCTTGCATTTCCCTTTTTACCATCAAATTGATGGAAGCTTGGTGTTCCATAATCCTCCGGATAAGGCAAAGCCATAATGCTGGGATGGTATGGTGGGGCAATTTCCACTTCCTCTATTTCAGACTTCTCATTCAAGATAGCCTGCAGCTGCTCCTTGGTGATATATGACTCTTTCTCCGATGTCTCTGGTCGCGCCTGTGGTGCCTCTCGAAAAAGCTCATGTGCCGATGATTCTGGCATGGCTTTATTATCCATCCGTGGTGATTCAAGATTCGGTGCTGAAATGCGCGAGGCCTCCATGAAATGAAGTATAGCCTTTTACGTCACTTGGATGCTGAGAAGAGTTTGTAGTAGAGCTGATGGTCATTCTGCTGAATTTTGTACTGGTTCTGTCATCGGAGGAGTTTCAACCTGATCCGCACCAACATTTACGCGACGACGCTGTCTTCACGCTGGTGGGACTGGTTCACCTCCTTGTGTCTGTGCAGCTGTTTCCTCTTCAGTTTGCTCAGTGCGCCGAGTCGATGGACGACCTCTCCGGCGAGTCTGACGAGGCTCAACTTGTGTAGAAGACATCTTCTCCCCAGCGGAGTCGCCTTTAATTTAGGGGTTTGCAAGATTTAGATGATGCGATGATAGTTTCTACACAAGTTCGTCAGTAAAATATCGGCAATTATGCTTCTATTGCTTTTGATTTGCTTTTACAGAGAAATGAAAGAGAAGATGGTCGTTACAAGTGCTTACGAAATACTTTCTCTCTCTAGGAATTTCTCCTTCTTTCCAAAAAGTCTCCACTTGAAGTGAGCTCTCGCACTTCTATTTATAGACGCGAAAGTCCAGTAGTCCTCGCGGATTTGTATTGCCACGTCAGCACCTGTCTCGTGACATGATTCCTGTGTACCAATCCACGCTTATAAATATCCTGCACAGTATCATCTCGCGCCTTTGACTACACGAAACAGATTTGCGTAATCCCATGCGCAGATCATACTGTGCTCTGTGACCTATGATCCGCGCCTGTTTTATCGCGGATCTGATTTATCCTTAGCCAATGATGCTGTTATAGCTTTGTTGGGTCATGACCAATCATGCATGCCTTGGTCATGTCCCTGAATACTATCGACTTCTCTAAGGTACTTTTGTTTAGAACGATGTAAATAAGGTCGCGACCCACTATTTACTCATCCCAAGCATTTCCCCTAGATTCTAAATAGTACTCGCTACGCGAGCAGCATATAGGGTTATGAGTTTCTGATGCGAGCTATAAAACACATCAGCCTCTCATACCTCCCTTTGTATAATGCAAGCTCTCGCGTGAAACTTTATTTGGGCTATTTCCCCAAATAATCAATTATTTGGGCCAATCTCCCAATTAATCTTTTACTTGAGCCGGTTTTCCCAAATATGCCAAACCTTGGGCCGTATCCCAGATAAATCCTCGCGGATTAAACTTGTTGCGAGTTACCATCTTTACAATATTCATAACGAATTTACAAATTATTTCAAGAAAATAAAATCTTTTTGTTTTTTGTTTTTTTATCGTGTTATGAATATAAATAGTCTTGAATAATTACTTAATATTTTTAAATTTTATACTCAATTTTTTTAATAAAAATCTAAAAGTGTTATTTTTTAATTAATTATAAAAGTCATGTATTAATTTAGCAAAATTGAATGGAGATTATGCCATCAAATTTGCATAAATTATTTCATAATTTTTGTTAATAACAAAACAATATTAAGTTAATTCAAGGGTTAAGTGCATTAAACCCCCCTATTCTTTCTTCTCTCTCTCAACTAACCCCCCTGAACTAAGCATTGCCCCCCTAAACTATTTAAGTGTTGCATTTAACCCCATTTCGTCATAACACCGTTAGTTAAAATTAGAATAATTTGCACTCAGATCCCCTGAAGTTATGGTCAATTGCACTTGCCCCCTGAGATTTCATTTTCCTTACAATAACACCCCCTGAAGGGGTGAAGACCCCATGAAATGACTCTTGTACCCTTGCTTTAGTGTAAAAGATATGTCGGCTAAATTAATGAACCAAACAACCCTTATGTCTTAAGCTCAATTTGAAATTTTTTTCAAGTACTTTGGATACAATGATTTTTGAAATATTATCAGATTTCTTTAAATTATTTTTCTTAAATTGTCATTTTTTTTAATATAGGCCCAAAAGTTATCGTTTTTTAATTTTTCCCTAAAACTAATATTGTGACCTTTTACATTAAATAATAATAATACATTCTATTTATGATAATATTTTGTTTTTGTATTTTAGAAGGTGATAAATGGATAAAATTAATTTAATATTTATTATTATTATTTGTGTAAAATTAATTTAAGCCCTTACACTGTAAAATAATAACAAATTTACTTTTGTAATTTTTTATATTTTTATAAAAATATGACAAATAATTTATTATTTTTTATTTTTTTGTAAAGTTAATTTAAGCCCTTACACTTTAAATAATGACAATTTTTACTTATTATAATTTTTTATATTATAAAATGTGATAATGAATCGAAATATTAGAGAGTGTTTGTATTTTTATTAGTAGTATATAGATAGATATATAAATATATAGATAGATAAATATATACAGATTTGTTTATTTTAAGTTATATTATTTTTTCTTGCTGAAATATATTTGTTTTATATCTTTACTCTATATCTTATGAAATATCCATTAAAATTATATTTGAATTTATGTATATTAATTAAATAATATATTTTTAAAAAATATGAAAATATTTTTAACCCATTGTCTTATATATTTAGTACTCTATATCTTTTGAAATATTCATTAGAGTTACACTTCAAGTAATGCGTATTAATTAATTATTATTATTTTTTAAAAGTATTAAAATATTTTCAACCCCTTTTCTTTTACTCTATATTGTTTTGACATACTCCATAATGTTACACTTCAACTAATACATATTAATTCATTAATTTTTATTTTGAAGAAAATGTTTGGAAATATTCCCAACTACTCACATTTTAGAATAGTTGTTATAGATATATATACATTATAGGGATTTAATCTTGGGGCATGGAGGTAATTTCACCACCTAAATATTTGTCTCATGAAATAAGGGAGACAACACAAGGGCATTCCGGTCATTTCTCCCCTTCAGGGGGTGTCATTGCAAGGAAAATGAAATCTCAGGGGGCGAGTGCAACTGACCGAAACCTCAGGGGATCTGAGTGAAAATTATCCTAATTTAACTAACGGTGTTATAACGGAATTGAGTGAATTGTAAAAGTTGTGATAGTTTAGGGAGTTTTGTGTAAAAAGTGTAGTTCAGGGGGGTTAGTTGAGAGAGAGAAAATAGTCCAGGAGGGTTTAATGCACTTTACCCTTAATTCAATAAGAAATTAAGGGCATTATAGTCATTTATGAAACAATTTGAAGGCAATAAGGATTTATTTTTTTTATTTTTGTTATAGTTTAGGGGGGTATTGCACAAGAATAGTTCCGGGGGGGGGGGGGGGGGGGGGGGGGGGGGGGGGGGGGGGGTTAATGCACTTTACCTTTTTTTTTAACTTTCAAAATGCAAATATTTTTTTGATTATTAGATGACAATTGTAACTTTAGGGGATGTAATATTGATATAGTTATTTTCATTCTGCTAATTATGTATTTGATTTTAAGTTTATAATAGTTAAAATACTCTAGTCCATTAATTACATATTTGATTTTAAGTTTATAATAGTTGAAATACTCTAATTTATAATTATATTATTTTTTAATATTTGATATTTTATTTTAAAAAAAGTGATAATAGGAATCGGAACCGAAATTTCGATTCAATTCCTTGCACTAACAATTTGATTCCGGTTCCTATTATTAAGAAACCGAACAAAGCGGTTTGATTCAGGTTCGGTCAGAATCGAACTCAACGGACGTGTACACCCCCTACACACAACTGCCACGACCATTAATTATCCTTACCTAAAAATAAAAGGCATGAACTACCTTAAGATTCAGTACAATGAAAATGATCCAGCACACAAGTACACATATATAGAATTAGGGTTTTTGGTTGTATTTGTTTTTTGTATTTAAAAATTATTGATACATTCTAATTTCAGTTTCATTTTATTTTAAAATTGTAGGGGTTCAATTTAAATGAAAGATTTAGAGATAGTTTTCACACAAGATCGTCAGGAAAATAATGGTGCTTTTGCATTTATTGCCTTTGATGCTTTACAGAGAAATAGAAGAGAAATGGAAGAGAAAATAATAGTTCCAAGTGATGCGAAATACTTTCTCTCTCTAGGAATTTATTTCCCTTAGTCTCCCCAAAAGTCCCCCGAATTGAATCATTGACCCCTTATTTGTAGGCGCTGGTTCAGGTATAAGTTGTTGCCACGTCATCATATCCATCCGCGAGGTAGATCCGCGGTTTAGCCTCCATAATTTTATCCCAGTCGCGATGTTCAATCCGCGATCCAGTATGTTACTGATCCGCAGATTCCTTTATTTGTTTGTCATAGTTTTCCTGGGCCATGTCCTTTTATGCATATCTTCCATTTACATGACCCTAAGCGTTACTTTACGCATTCTAGGTACTTTACTTTGAGTGATTTTGATGAATAAGGTCGCAACCCACTATTCACCATCCCAAGGGTCGCTAAGTTTGACTTTTGGCTCATAGGGTCGCTAAGTTTGACTTTTGGCTATGACCCCCTTTGTCAATCCTCAACGATCACCTCTTTGTAGATTGTTTATCACGTGCCTGATCTCATCCAGAGATACTCTGGATTCGCGGTTTATAATCCGCGACTCCCCCTGTTGGCCTTTTCCAACTTTCCCTTGGCGTACCCTTTGGATTCGCGGATTATATTAACGCGAATCTCCCCTTTACATAAATTAATAATTAATGTATTGAAATAATCAAAAAACCTTTCGTATTTTTAGAAGTAGTATAGATTATGCCATGTTTGGTATGCGTTTGTGTTTTTTGCTGTGGATATTAGAAAAACCCTTTTACATGTTTGTGAGTGTGGAGTGTTGTGAGTCTAAAACAGAAACATGTTTGGTACATATTTTTTTTGTTGTAGATATACACATATACATATGTGTTGTAAAATAATATTGAATGAGATATTAACCGTGTAACTATTAGACAAATAATTGTGTCTGCAGTTGGGTAATGGATGTGAAGAGTTGTGTCTGTTTGAATCAGTGCCAATACAGTTTGGACGACTTTACCAAACAAGTCCTTGACACCCAAAAATTATATTTCATCTCCCTCTCTGCACTCTGCATATACATATTATGATTCATTCATAGTGGTTCGAGATTACAAACACATAATTGAGTTCACTGATCTTCAGAGATTGGAGTGCTACATCATTGAAGACGAAATCAGTTCTATCTTCGGAGGCAATTGTTCATCCACCTTGACCACCGGAGAGGGAACAAATTTTCCTTAAAGAAATTGTGGTTGCACATGGCTCGAATTCATCTTTTCTGTCTTGTGTTTCTGGAATTAGCGATTGTACTGTGAGTAAATTCAATTATGTTTTAGTTCAAGTTTTTTGTTATATTGCTTCTATTATATATATATATTGTATTATTTCAAATATATAGATATATATACATATATACACTCGATACTGTTTTGTTAATATATATTGGTAATTTACACAAAAATCCCTGAGGTTTCGGAATTTAATCACCGAACCCCCTATTGTTCGCAAAACCCCCAGACATTTCAGATTTTTAATCAAATTCCCCCTCCAACCAATTTTCATGTAAAAATGACTTAAATGCCCCTCACATAAATTACAGTTTCACCCCTCTTGTTTGGATAATTACACTTTCCCTCATCTATAAAAAATTCGAAATATATGTTTAAATTTGAAAAAATATATATATAATTCGAAACAAATATATAAATTTTGAAAAATATATATATAATTCATAAAAAATATATTAAAATTTGAAAAAAATATATAAAATTTGAAAAAATATTTTTTTAATATGAAATATATATAAAATTAAAAAAATATATATACAATTTGAAAAAATATATAAAATTAGAAAAACTATATAAATTTTGGAAAAAATATATAAATTCAATATATATATATAAAATTCTAACAAATATATATAAAATTCATAAAATATATATAAAATTCAAAAACATATATTAAATTTTGAAAAAATATATAAATTTAAAAAAATTATAAAATTCAAAACAAATATATAAAATTTGAAAAAAAAAATATTTCAAAAAATGAATTTTATTTTTTTATGTCACCACGTGAGTGGCACGTGACAGGGTGTATGGTTTGAACCAGACACGTGAGGTTGAATGAAGACCCATGTCATGTTGTGTACTTAAATCTTTATTTTTGATTGTATTATTTTAAATGGACAAAAAATTAAAGGAAAAAGAGGTAAATGTGCGAAAGTTGGACAAGAAGAAGTGGGATATGGTAAGATGGTGGGCTGATTGCTTGTCTCTTATTAGATACTAGCATCATCATTTTATTTTTCTTTCCTTTCTATTTTTTATGGGGGTTAATTTATATATGTTTTTCGAAATTTATATATATGTTTTTGAAATTTAATATATATTTTCTAATTTTATATATATTTTTCAAAATTTAATATATTATGTATGAATTTTATATATTTGTTTTGAATTATATATATATTTTTTTGAATTTATATATATATTTCCAAATTTTATATAGTTTTTCTAATTATATATATATTTTTTGAATTATATATATATATCTCAAAATTTATATATTTTTTCAAATTTTATATATTGTTTTGAAATTTAATATATAGTTTACGAATTTTATATATATATATTTCAAAATTTATATATTTGTTTCGAATTATATATATATATTTTCAAATTTTATATATTTGTTCAAATTTTAAATAATTTTTTCGAATTTTTATATATATATTTTTTATAGAGCGGGGAAAGTGTAATTATCCAAACAAGAGGGGGGAAAGTATAATATATCCAAAAAAGATGGGTGAAACTGTAATTTATGTGAAGGACATTTAAGTCATTTTGACATGAAAAATGGCTTAAGGGTGTATTTGATTAAAATCTGAAATGTCAGGGGATTTGGCGAATGACAGAGGGTTTGGTGATTAAATTCTGAAACCTCAGGAAATTTTGTGTAAATTACCCTATATATATATATATATATACATATATTGTTTTTTTTTTTTCCGGGAAAACCAGTAACAGATTTTATCTACAATCTTAAGGCCAATTTTTTTTTTCCGTTGTTATTTTAATTCGTATATATATATATATATATATTTATATTCTAATTATTATTTTGAAATTGACTGTTATATAGTTATAAAAAAGGCCTATATCCTAAGGAGGAACTCCCTAGTGCCTAGATCCTAAAAAGTTCTTCCTTTGAAGGGTGTTATAAGTAGCCGGCACCACAATTTCTATAACATTTAGTCGTCCACTTGCGGAGTGGTGGGGATTTGAACCCACGCTCGGAACCTGGATACGATTCGTTCAGATACAGAAAATTCGTCCAGATAACCAACTCCGCTACACATGCGGGTGCTCTGTTATATAGTTATAACAGAACTCTTTTATATGTATTCTGTGTTATATTTTATATATGTGATATATATAAAGAGTCCTCAGTTATAAAAAGGTTACATATATATATATATACAAAGATTAGTTCATTAGGTCTCTGCAATCTTAAGATAAAGATTTGTGGTCTGTTATATATATTACGTACTATGTTTCCGTTGCTAACTTATATATACATGCATACGCACATGCTTATTATTCAATAAAACAAGGTACCTACAATATATATCTATATTCTGCGATATATATTCGGTTGTTATACAGATATATATATATAGTAATCTGTTGTTGTATATATATATAATCTGTTTTTATATATGTTCTATATATATTTGTTTAGTATAGGATTACAAGTTTTTTACAATCTTCGGACAAAATTTTGAATTGAATTAAAGTGAATTACTTGTTACTGTTAAATAGTTAATAACAGATCCGTTTTGTTTACTGTTTTTATATTCAGTATAATTCCATATAATCTACTATACTGTTTCATTGGCTTATTTATAACCTGTTTATATATATGTTATATATGTACTGTGATATATATATGCATGTTAGATAATCTCTAGTATTAAACTATTATATTCTGTGACATATATATATATATATATATATTTGTTTGCTAATTAGATTACTGTTATAGTATGTAGTAACAAATTGCGTACAATTCTGTTATACAATTGTATTAGTATTTTATTGTAATTTTAAATATTGCTAGTTTGTACTTGTTATTACTTTGGGAAACAGAATTTTGTATTCTGAATAGTGGATTTCTGTTTGTGTAACAGAATTGACTGCTAGTAATTCTATAATTATTACTGTGCCTCATGAGGAGAAACCTGAAAAGTTTAATGGTTCAGACTTCAAGCATTGACAAGTTCTATCTTACTACTCTGAGTCTCGCAAAGTTTCTGATAGAAGACGTTCCTACAGTGACTGAAGGTGAAACTTGTTAGTTGGTGACTCATTTCCTCAAGGATCGAGAAGAGAATTGGAGGAAAAGGTGTCTTGAAGCAAAGGTGGGGACTGAAGAACCACCGAGTACTCGGTAGCTGCGAACTTGCGCAAGTGAAGGAAAAGTGGTAGAGAGTTTTGGGTTCTTGCGTGACACTTGCGCATCCACTGAGTACTAATAGACACTCAAAAGTGTCAATTTTAAGCCCCTATCTTGCATTAGTTATGTCATTTAATTCCATTATTTGGTATTTTTATGTCGTTTGTGTGTTCAAGCATGTTTTAGGAGTTTAACGAAGAAATTGAACTAACTTTGGTGAATTAACCAAAGTGAATGTTTTTTTTATCCAAGAGGAGAGTCAAAGAGGCAGTCCAAGACGAAAATGGCTCCCGGAGGGCAAAAATGGTATTTTCAGAAGCCGTCATCTTCAACGAAAAGTATCGTGGGTTCAAGGCGGTCGTTTCGGTGCATTCACGGAGAAAAGTGGTTTTTAAGAAAACACCTACGCTTTCAGATTAAAAAATGGTTGGAAAACACATTTTTACGCTTGAACTTACGCTTGTAGGTACGTCAGCTACACTCGAAGTGTAGACTAGGTACGCTTGAAGCCTATTTGCGACAAGTTTTTGTGATTTTTGATGGTTTTTGCCTATTCTACCCCCGGTTCGACTCCAGGACGTGGCTGCGACTCCAGACCTCTATATATATATATATATACACACATACACACACACACACACACACACACACATATATATAAGATTTTAGGGTTTTGATGAGGTTTAGTGTGAAAAGACTGAAAAGAACCTCTCTACATCATTAGCTATATATACACGATCATATATTAGTATGAGGGGTCGTTGGTTTTGGTTTGGAAGTTCAGAGGCGTTAGTGGTTCATATAGAGAGAGTTTTCTCATGTTCATATTCAGACTTGCTGTTGTTGAGAGGCATATTCAAATCTAGAGATTCGAAGAAGAAGACCATGGAGATTGTTTCTACATCAGCGATGCAGTCACCTTCCACCATGACCAACTAACTTGGTATATAGGGTTTTCTAGCAAAACCCTAGCCAAGTAATGTAGTTCTTTCAATATTTTCAATTGTAACGAGGGGAAACTGTTGACCATACTGTGATGATTGTAGTAGTTAAGAGACCGTACTGATTTGCAATATAAAATTATATGTTTGTTATAAATTCTTGTCTTAGGTGGAATGAATGTATTATTTTGCATAACTATGATTATTCACTATGGGCTGAAACTCGGATGCTTAATTATGGATTTCTACACAATGGTGGTAATGAAACTTGAAACCCTAGGTTGACACATGCCATGCCTTGGTGATTTAATATAGACATGTTATAGTTTATTTTCATGCATTAGGAGTATATTAGAGTAATATAATTGGCATGTACTAGTTAGGTCAGTCATGAGATGGGTTGTCGCAATCCAGTTGATGGTACTCCTTTTTGGGATCGTATTTAGCTATTTGCGGTACGACCTGATTCACAGTTATGGATCGCCCTCTTATAGTTGATACAATGAGGAACTATATTATGCGATTAGTGGTGGAGCTATGAAAACCCCAGTTTTTTTCTCTCATCTGAATCACAACCAATTTACTTTACTTTTTAGATAATTTTAGTTAATTTAGATAATTTGGTCTTTGACCACCCAAACAAACCATTTTTAGAAAATATAATTCAGTGTTTTTGAATTACTAAAGTGAACAATCTTAGTCTCTGTGGAATCGATATCCCTTACTCAAGTCATTGTTATTCTATAATCGATACGTGCACTTGCGTAGTGTAAATCCATACCATCATTAAAGAGTTGTTTTTAACACATATTTTTAGTACACTCGGACGGACATCAAGTTTTTGGCGCCGTTGCCAGGGACTAAGCATTGTTCATTAGCTTTAGTAGTTTATTTACATTGTGTTATTGTAGTGTATTGAAAATTAGAATTTTTGTGTGATTGATAGGTACTCTGAAAAACATAAAGGGATTTGGTGGAGTAGAAGTTGTGTCGTTGGATCTCTGGTGAGTTTTAGTTTATCTTAATTTCATACATAATTTTAGCTTTATTTTCTGTTAATATTTAGAATAGTTGTGAAGTAAAAAGAAAAAAATTATTTGATGTATGACTGATCGAAAATCCTGTTTTGATCTCAACGTTGAATTAGAACCTTTTGATCCTGAGATCAAACAAATGTTTTATCGAAAACGTCGATGTAACGTCCGGTATTTTACGGGTTAATTTAAATTTTTATTTATTTATTATTATTTAAACAATTAAGTGCTTATGTGTTTAATTATTTTAGCATGCCTTACATGTTGTACGTGTTATAAAAATTGTAGGTAGCATGTTGTATTTTAATTTTGAAATTTATGAAAATTATTCAGAATGATTTCGGGAAAGAAATAACCGAGGGGTAAATGAGTAATTTCACATTTGGAGCACTTAGTGGAAAGTGTAGAGATTTTAGGTAAGAATTAGGGCTTGAGTGGCACTTTGGTAATTAGAGAGGATGACAAGGGGTAAAAGAGTATTTAATAGTCTTGATGACACTTTTGTAATTAACCCCAACTTTGGAAGAATTTGGTCATTTCCACCTTTCATGTGTTGTCTCATTCCTAGCCCTTGATCTCATTCTCCCATCTTTGTTTTAGACCCTTGGATCATAAGGCCTTGTTTAGTTGGCACTTAAATGGAATAATCCATTTTTGTTGGTCATCCACTTGGCAAGACTTTTTCTCAACCATTGGATGGTTATTTGATTTCCATATTTTTTCTAAGCCCTTGGATGATAAGGCCTTGTTTGGCAAAATAATGAGTTTTGTGAATTGTGCAATAAGTGTTCCACTTGGCAAGACTTATTCCTAGCCTTTGGATTCATTTCCTTTTTCCCCATATTCATTTTGAACCCTTGGATGGTGAGAATAGTGAGTGGATAATCTCTACACTTATGAGTTTCTCCCATTTGCAAGACATTCTCTCATCCACACAAATATCTATCTTCTCTCATAAGGTTCTTGCTAAGTTCTCCCTCACTTCACTCCTTCTTCCTCAAGTTGTCAAATTCTCTCTTCCTTGTGATGAGAATTTGAAGGGGGTTTGTGCATGGAAGTTGATGTTGGTGCTCCAAGCTTCCTTTTGAGCCAAAACTTGGTAAGTGATTCTTCCTCCTTTAGAATTTCTAGTATCAAACCCTAGTTTATATTATTGAATTCTTATCTTCAATTTTTGATTTATGGAGTTGTCTATCTATAGCTCTTGCTTGAGACTCCATTGAAGCTTAGCTATCGGTTGAATAGAGCTTAGTGTTGGCTTTGGAGGGTGTTGGGTTGATTCGGATCACTCTTGGAGGCCTTGCTTGTTCTTGGTGTTCTTGCTTGGAATTGAGGTAGGGGAAAAACGATTTGTATTTGTCTTTGTATGAGGGTGTGCGCGTCTATGTGTATATATGCCGTATATATATATGCGAGTTGGTCTTGATAGTTTAGACTATGAATTAGGCCTTTGGGAACATGATTTGTGATATAAATTATGTTGTGATATATTGCTTAACAAATGTTAAATTGTAAGCCTTGTGAGAAATTGAAGCGCAATATAATGTTATTTGATAGAAGCATGTATTGTGATAGCATATGGTTATGATAAGAACCTTTATGCATTTTGCGGTACACCATGTAGTGTCAAAAACATGGGTGTAGGGTTTATACGGATTATGTATTCGTAAGTGTAAGTAGTCTTGTGTCGAATCGTTGCAACAACTGGCCAGGGGGTGTTCCCATCCTACGGAATAATGAGCCGTGAATGGGGTATAGGGTGAGTCGTCTCATTCTCGAAGTCGCGGGTCGTCTCGTGCATTCGTTATACGAATCTTTAGGCACGGGTCGTTTCGTGTCAACCGTCTTCCTTGTTGAAAGTGAAGTGTCAAAAACACTTGGGAAGAATCGGTGCGGTACTCTTTCTCGTTATAAATGAGTAGGGTATGTATTCGTTAACCTATATTGGGCAAGCGCATATTATGGGGTGTGTTGAGTCATATTGCACTTGAACTATCCCATATGTATGATTATGTTATTGATGTTGAAGCATGCTATAATTGTGATAAATTATGTTGTGAGCATGTTGGGGAAACATATGTGTTGGGTTCGATGGGGTTTCGGATTGGCGTGAGAGCCATGTGGGACAAGAGACAAACCTAGGGTTAGTGGCATGAACCTTGGTTGGGTTGAACCGCTCGGACTACCGAGATGGAGGCAATAACGCTTCCTCTACTGGGCTAGTGAGCTCACCCCACGCCTTTTATATTTTTCAGGTGATGATCCCATTGGGAGAGTTCCATAGTCTATCCGTGAACGTGAGGATGTATGTCCGCCCTTTTGTGCATGGGAGGCGGACCACACTTTATTTTGTTGGGCATTAGGCCGATAAATATGTTCCTTTTTCACATGTAAACTAAACTTGTAAAACCATGTTATTTTGATCCGGCTAGCATGTTAGCCGAGGTGTTATTGATTATGTATATCCCTTGGAGCGCTATGTGCGGGGATTGTGTTCTTTTGGTGCACTTCGATGCCGGATTATGTATTTTGATCAAATTATAACATGTCCGCCTTAGAGCGTTTAAATGTCATTCTTGAATATTTTTACTTGGAGTTATGAATGTAAATTGGATGATTTGCCCTGAATTGCGAGTATTAGGTGTTTAGCCGAAAACGGCGTTTTTCTAGGTTTTCAAACTAACCCTTTTCGATTTGAATGAAAAAACCCGTTTTCGCCTACCCCGTAGCCCCGATAAAATTTCTTGTTTTAGAAATGATTTCAAACTCATTTTAAGAAGATTTTGATATTTATAACCTGGTGGTCATTAAAACGGAGACCGGGGGCAAGACGGTTATTTTTACGGATTTTTGAGAAGCGTCCTTGATAAAAATAACCATTTCTCTTCTTATTCAGAGTTAGGGGGATTTTTCTTCATTTTTAAAGTCCCAAGGACCAGTTGAGATCTTTCTTGATAATTTCTAAGGGTTTGTGGCTCCATCGGGCAGTCGACTGGGCGAAACGGAGGAAATTTTTCTTCAAAATCTTGAGCTCTCTGGTTCATCCAGTCGGCTGGGTCATTAGCCAGTCGACTGGGTGGTTCAGCCCTGTTCTGACCTGTTCCACTATTTCGCTCATATCTCGAGCTACGGGTGTCGGATGGAGGTGTTCATTAGCGTTTTAGAACGCTGACTTAAAGATCTTGATGTTAGGCTTTTGAATCGCCTCATTTGAGTCGTTTTGGAGGGCGTAATAGTCGATTGAAGTTGACAGTAGATTTCTGACTCTAAACGTAGGAATACTGATTTCAAAATGTTGTAGTTTCCATTTCGTACCTTCAAATTCGGTTCCGTTTGTTCCTATAACTTCTTTTAGGTCCAAACCTTATATTTATAGCTTGGAATCACTACTTTAGCCATGTGATGACCATTTTACCCTTTTGTGGGCGTTTAATGATTGAAGGTCATTTGTTCTCATCTTTTATTTCTTCCGCATTCACTCCTTTAGCTCTTAGGCTCGGATTTTGGAGTCCTAGGAAATTTGGGGCGTGACAGTCGAGCTATTTAAGAGCATCATCGTCAGTCAAAAGAAGCGATGGGTAACCAAATAGCCAACCAACAGAGGGCATTGGAGACGTCCCTAAAAGGATCTTACGCACCCGATGCGTATGATTCCTATGCTAATTTCTCAGAAGAAGAAGGAGCGAAGCACTTTGAAATCAAAACGAGCGTTATCAATATGCTTCCAAATATTTCTGGCCTTAGGATAGAGGACTTATAACAGCATATTAATGATTTCTTAGAGGTTTCCTCGACCGCTAAGTATGATAATATGTCTAAGAATGATTTGCGAGTGCATCTATTTCCTTGGTCATTGAGAGAAAAAACTAAAAGATGGTACGTCAAATTAGATAAGGCAATTAAAATTGATCGGGAAACCCTTAAATCTAAATTCATAGAGAAACATTATCCCATAGGAAAGACCTTAGAGACACAAGATGCGATCAAAAGTTTTAGAGAATTGCCTGGTGAGAAGTTCCATAATGTTTGGGAGATATATAGTGAAATATTGTGTAAGTGTCCCCGCCATAGGTTCGCTGAACAAGATATAGCTAAGAATTTTTACATGGGACTGGGAGATAAACATAAGAATTTGACAGATGCGGCAACACAAGAGCAATTTATCATGAGGCCAACAAAAGAACTCTTAGACTTGTTTGAAAATATTAGGGATAATACAATTCAATATGAATCTGAGTTGAGGTCTAGAGGTGCACTAGATAAAAGATCTAAGAAAGCTTATGCTGTGAATCATGATTCAATGGCCTTGATAGGAGAGAAATTAGAAAGATTTGAAAAGCTTCTCCAGAGAAATCATTCCCTTATAAGAGAAGTGTCAGAGGTAGAAGTCGATTATTCCTACAATGAGTGTCAAGGTGGTGAATTCGTTGCTGTCAATGGTAATGTAGCATGAAACTACCCAAACAATACTCCTTTAACGAATTCATACACATCAAATATCCAAAATTGTCCCTCTCTTTCATCTCAATCTTCGAATCTGGAATCAATATTCCCTCAGGAACAACAATCATATAATTCACAGCCAAGGTTCCAATCCAAATCAAGCTTACTCTCCATATCCTCAAAACCATCTCCAACATCAAAAGTCAATTCAAAATCCACTACCAAGACCACCTGGCTTTGAAGAAAAGGTGATGAGTGCCCTGAGGGAGTTAAAAGATCAATCTAATAATTATCAAGTGACTATCCAAACATTGAACTCTCATTCCCAATTCATGGCTCAAATGGAGCCCAAATGGTACAACTAGTGAATGTTGTGGATAGGATAAAAAGAATATTGCCTAGTTAGGTAGTGGCTAACCTAAAGCTGCAATAAGCACTAGAGCTTGAATCCTTTGTTGAGACCCGTCATGAGACAGTCCAAGCGGTCACAATTTTGAGAAGTGGAAATGAGATGGAAAATAAGGCTGAGGAGCAACATGAGGAGAGGCTGAAGAAGTAAAAGGCCCAAAAAGTTTAAAGAAAGTCAGAAGAAGAAGCTCAGAAGAAAGAGGCTGAGAAAGTTTAGAAAAATCAACCTCAAAAGGAGGAAGAACAAGATGATACAATACCAGGAGAGTCGGATATGGCATACTATGAGGAGGCAGCACCATTCCATGCATAGGTTAGCCAGACCCATACACAGAAAACTAGGAGCGTCTGCAATTGATAAACGTAAGTATGGATGAATGAGCTGAGTGCTCCTATAGTGGTGAGTCAAGAAATCATTGCAGAAGCATGGAATATACCACTAGGTTGTCCAGCACGTTTGAAGGGCAAATTGAAGGAGTACCCTACTGAATGGCTACATACAGATGATGAGATAATTCAGGAGTTGTGTGCCATGTCGAATCCAAAAGCAGAGAGTTGTGAAATTTTTTGATTGAAATCGGATCTGTTATACTTGGATTGTGTGCTTGCAGCTCAGGTTTGACAGAATCATAGGACTAGCTGGAGGGGACATTCATTTATCAAGATGCTGTATGCCATGACTCATGGTTATTAGGTGTGTATTCCGATGGCGATAATGGTTCATATGTCAACTGTATGAGAAATTATGCGTAGAAGGTGGCCGGGTGGAGATGCGTTTAAGCATTATCTTCCATACCCGTACTTAATATCAAAGATCATTGAGCGGCAATTGGGTGAAAGGATAAAAGAGATGGATGCAGTGCGTTGGACATTCACGAAGCAATATCCGGGAGAGGAATTTGTTCGGTTGAAAGAGACATCGAAACTCCGAATAGATTTCAAGAAAGCCGCAGAGTGATGAGAGAGTGAATGAGGATGGATCCAAAGTAGGACTAGGGTTTTGGATTTGGATTTTGTTTTGTTTCTAGAGACGGTAAAACCTTAAGGCCACGTCTTCGCATTTTTTATTTCATAGAATTGTAGGCCCTTAACGCCAAATTATTAAAAAAAACAAATTAATAAAAAGTCAAAAAAAGAATTTTTAATTCCTTGAAAAATATGTGTTGATTTCTTTATATTTATGATGAAAATTTATTTTCCCTTGCTATGATATTGGGTACTTGTGCTTTGTTGAGTATATCTACAGGTGATTCAAATCTAGTTTCGGGGAGGAGATCAAGTGCTTCGCTGTTGAATCCATAATTGAGCTGAAAGGGTAACTGTGACACCCCCAAATTTCTATGCATAGGTTGGCCAGACCCATACACAGAAAATTAGGAGCGTCTGCAATTGATAAACGTAAGCATGGATGATAAGACATAAAATAGAGATATAGTAACATAAATAAGAATCAAAGGTACAACTTATACATCAAAGAGACCACACCCAATACATCCTCAGAATATAATAAGTTCCACACCGTATAACTTGGGAATCCCATAAACGTGGACCCCTAGAACAACTCATAAAGGAAGGGCATAAGATACCATAAATTTGATTCTACCCTGGGATAGAAAGAATAACCGCTGGATCGAAAGGACAAGCGGGCAAGACTTCAACCTTGCAAATAGAATTGCCGAGGACCTAAAATAACAACAAAGGTGGGTCAGACCCACGAGCAAGTACAATTCTACATGATCCCAAACAGAGTATCAAGATCCATCCCCTTTCATAATGACACCCAAAATTATAGTATAAATAATAATAATATATTTAACTATAATCATAGTCACTGATATACCACCATATAATAGGTATAAGAATCTATTCCCCCATGTCAATTTTTGTCCAACACTTCCATACCTATCTATAACCACGTACCCGATAAATCAATCATGTCGAGATAACTCAATACCCAACTATAATCACGTACCTGACAAATCAATCATGTCGTGACAACTCAATCATGTCCCGTGGTACTAGTGAGACTGTGTTTATTTGTTAGCTTCCTTGTGGTTTCTTCTAACTCCCCAAACCATAATCATTTAAATAAATCTTATGATTTTACGAAATTATTAATTCACTTATATTCTTTACTTGGGAACGTATAAAAATTTATAACGTCAAGCCTAGGGGTCCTAGGGGGGCGGCACGACATTTCCTGAGCACCCCCCTGGCGGGGTCTGGGGCAGCGCCCCAATGCTAGAAAATACTGTATATTTATACGGTCAAAACTGTTCATTTATACGATCGAATATACGTATTTTAGTATAATCGTGGGGAATCATAATAACATATAAATCAATGAACAAAGAAAATAGAGACAAACATTTACACAATATAAACAATGTTTTTCTAATGACAATGTTTAAATTCATTGTCAACATTGAAACCTAAAATATTTTTATATTCAGATTTCTATATGTAGTTCAAATCATATACACCTCAACATAATTCATAATAATAAGACATATACGTATGTTCACAGATCTATTCATTGACACATAAATCCATACACGTCTATCTACATAGAATATAATACACATCGTATATATGCATGGACATGAACATGATAAAACAGATCTGTACATATAACTACAAATAAAGGTATATACATATAAACATAATATATACTGTCATATGTAGTCATGAATCAAAACCTACGATAACCGATCTATACATGAGTGGTTATATATGTATCTCAATTCTTTACATATACTCTCGGATCTATATATATATGTATAACATAATATATATCATCATATATATACATGAGAATAAACATATTCTAACAGATCTATGCATGTATGTCTATATCAAATCACAAACCTCTACTTATGTACAAGATCTGTACCTATACTCATGGATCTAAATATACATGCTCATATATCTACGAATATATACATACATGCTCACATAATTACGGATCTACACATACATGTTCATATAACTACGAATCTATACATACATGCTCACATAATTTCGGATATAAACATACATGTTCATATAACTACGAATCTATACATACATGCTCACATAATTACGGATCTAAACATACATGCTCATATAACTACGGATCTATACATACATGCTCACATAATTACGGATCTAAACATACATGTTCAGATAACTACGAATCTATACATACATGCTCACATAATTATGGATCTAAACATACATGCTCATATAACTACGGATCTATACATATGTGTATACATGAAATACATATCATCATATATAAACATGATTTTAGACAAACATATACATGTACAAAAAATACTTCATTATAGATGCACAAAATAAATGGGCTACAAATTCTAGTACAAAGAGGAAGAGTAGAACATATGTCTTGCCTAGAATGTAGAGCTGAATCCACCACAAGTGTAGATCCAAACCAACCTTAAGCTCTCAACCCTCACAATTTCGGGTATGAATGATGAAGAAGAGGAAGTAGAAGAGAAGAATGAGATGGTGGCTATATATGAAGTTAATGCTGTATATATAGTATGTACTAGGGTTAGGTATATTACTTTCATATCCTTGGATTTTGAGAGAATAACACAATTGCCATAACACAAAAAGGCAAACATACCTTTATTGTAACAGGTCAAAGTGATGTAGGTTTACATGGGTGAATAGATCAGTAAAATTGAAACTAAGAAGGACGACTTTGACCTATAAGCACAAACACACATTCACTATTGGAAAAATAATTAATCTTTGACTATGTAGTTGAAAAAATAATGTTGCTACAATAAAAGGGGATAAGGGGAAATGATATGGTGGAAATGGAATTAGTTGAAAATGTATTATGAAAAATAAGAATGCAAAAAGTAATTATTCGATTTGAGTAACCGGGCCTTGGTATCACCAATATCATTGTTTGCGTAAAAATGGGAGAAAACTAATGAGCATAAATCCCAATAAAGAAGCTAGGGCCCAGTTGGTCGGGACTAAAAATCTTCGCTGGAAAGTCTGGAGCTTAGAAAGACAAAAATGGATGGAAAGTGGAAAAATGGAAAGATAAGTTATTCACTCGAGATAGTGATTGTTCGGTAGTGAGTGGAAATATTTGCATCTATACTGTCTAATGCATGATATCATGACTTAGTTAATGCGTGTGTGAACTTATGAATGTGTGATTATGAAAAATGGAGAAGTTGTGGGTAATATATCTAACCCTCACGAGATTTCACTAGTCCACTCGGTGTTGCCGAAGGGTTTAAAAGGCTTGTTACACGTGCTAAGTGTAATCGTCGACCCTCACGAAAGTAAGGGATTATGTTAGATTAATCAGATTAGTTAGATTAAAAATCATCATAGGAAATTTTCTCCGAGTTCATTGCTAAGGGGCTAGCAATATGTAAGTTTGAGGGTGTGATAGTTGCTCAATATTATCCATTTTAAGCCCATATCTTGCTATAGCTACGCCATTTGATTCATTATTTGGTGTTTTTATGTCGTTTGTGTGTTTAAGCATGTTTCAGGAGCTTAATAAAGAAATAGAGCAAACTTTGGTGAATTAACCAAGTACACGTTCGTTTCTATCCAAAAGGAGAGTCAAAGAGGTATTTTCGAGACAAAAATGGCTCCCGGAGGACAAAAATGGTATTTTCTGAAGCCGTCATTTCAAGCAAAAAGTCTTGTGGAATCAAGACGGCCATTTTGGCGCAGTTGTGGAAAAAAATGGTTTTCATGAAGAAGCCTACGCCTACAGAAGCAAAAAGTGGCTAGAAAATGGAAATCTACGCTTTGGCTACGCTCAGAGCCTATGCTCAGGGTACGCTCAAGGTATGCCTAAGGTGTAGGGGCTACGCCTAAGGTGTAGGTGCGATAGAAATTTTGTAATTTTCTACTGCAATGTCCGATTTGTCCTCATTTTGATTCTATGATGCATCTACGACTCTTATACCTCAAAGTACGTACAAAACACATATCATATATCAGAGAGTAGGGTTTGGGTGGATTGATGGTGAAATTCCCAAAAAGGGTGAACTTAGGGTTTACCTTCACCTTTGTCTATAAATATAAGGCTTTACATCAGAGTTGGGGGTTCGTTCAGAGAGTTCTTATACATTTACATTCAGAATTGTTGCTGCCATTAAGGTGTGGAGATTCCATTCAGAAAGAGAAACCATTTAAGACCTAGAGATCTAAGGAGGAAGATTATGTAAGGCAAATTCTACACCAAAGATGCAGTTCGCCTCATCCATGATCAACTAACTCGGTATCTAGGATTTTCTAGCAAAACCCTAGCCAAGTAATGTAGTTCTTATTTGTTTTCAATTATAACGAGGGCAAACTGTGACCATACTATGATGATTGTAGTAGATAAGAGACCGTTTTTATTCTTGATACAAAATTTTATATTTGTTCTAAATTCTTGTCTTAGATGGAATGAATATATTATTTTACATAATCATGATTATTCACTATGGGCTTGAACTCGGATGTTTAATTCATGATTTTCTACACAATGGTGGTAATAAAACTTGAAACCCCAGACATGCTTTAGTTTATTTTCATGCATTAGGAGTAGATTAGAGTAATTTAATTGGCATGTATAAATCAATTTAGTCATGAGATGGGTTGTTGTAATCCGTTTGATGGTATTTCTTCTTGGGGTCGTATTTAGCTATTTATGGTACGACCTGATTCATAGTGTATGGATCGTCCTCTTGCAATTGTTACTTTGATAGAACTATGTTATGCGGTTAGTGGTGGAACGATGAAAACC
Organism: Cornus suecica; assembly: GCA_963922005.1. Lineage (NCBI taxonomy): Eukaryota > Viridiplantae > Streptophyta > Magnoliopsida > Cornales > Cornaceae > Cornus > Cornus suecica. The sequence goes on from OY998244.1 coordinate 55,631,610, forward strand.
CTAATTTGTTTCTCTCTTGAATCACAAACCAATTTACTTTTCTTTTTAGAATGATTTAGTTAATTTAGATAATTTGGTCTTCGACCACCAAAATAAACAACTTTCCAAAAATATAACTCATTGTTTTTGAACTGTTAAAGTGAAAAATCTTAGTCTATGTGGGATCGATATCCCTTACTCAAGCTGTTGTTATTCTAGAATTGATATGTGTGCTTACGTAGGGTAAAACCTAGCGTCCTTAAGGTGTTGTTTTTAACCACATATTTTGTACACACCTGAAGCATATCAGAAATCACAGCTTCCCCCCACATATTATGGGTTAAACTAGAGCTTATCAACATGGCATTCATCATTTCCTTTAGTGTACGATTTTTTCGTTCAGCTACACCATTTTGTTGAGGTGAATAAGGAGTGGTAGTTTGGTGAATAATACCATGTTTTGAATTTTTTTTAGTAAATGGTGCTTCATATTCACCATCTCTATCACTTCTTAAAACCTTTATCTTTTTACCGAATTGATTCTCAACCTCATTTTTGTAATGTTTAAACATTTCCAAGGCTTCGTCTTTGCTTCTTAACAAGTATACATAACAGTATCTTGTACAATCATCAATAAACGTGATGAAATATCTTTTCCCACCTCTGGTTGGCACGGCTTTAAAGTCACAAATATCACTATGAATTAAAGCTAGAGGTTCAGTGCTTCTCTCAATGGACTGAAATGAAGTTCTAGTTAATTTTGCTTCAACACAAGTTTAACGTTTTTCATTTATATCAAACATAACTTTAGTTATAGAATCCATGTTAATTAATCTATGAATAGTATCATAATTAACATGTGATGGGACCAGAAAAGTTGGTATTCTGAGCGTTAACATACCTCTTGTTAGTCTCTTTATTCTATTAATTTGGTATTTTTATGCAAGTTGCGTGCTAAGTGTGTTTTCAAGGCCTTAATACAAAAGTGTGTTAATTCGGGGTTCTTAGCAAATATGCGTAATTCGGAGCAACACTTAGAAGATATTTGAACTCGAAAATCAGCAAAGTACAAGTCAGTGAAGCAAGGTACAAGTGGCGAAAGCATAAAATTCGCAGATTAAATAAATATTAAAATTCAGGAGCCACCGATCGATCGGTGAGGCTTTTCGATCGTTCGGAATATGCTGTCTTGGAATCTATGCGACCATATACTGCAGAATTTTGACTTTGTGTACAAATATATAGCGCAACAGAATTGTCCATTCAACGTCATTTCTTAGCCCTTAAGTTATCTTGGAGTGCAAGCAAGGAACATATCATATCTGCTCCAACTTTTGTCTATAAATATGGGTAGAAGTCATGAAAAAAATATATCTCTGGCATCTTGAAAATATCTTTGTATTCTCTTAAGAATGTATCATTGTTCATAGAAAACCTCTCTCTTTAATAGAGGTTCCCTTCCTCAAAAACTCAAGAACCAACCATCCAATCATGACGACAGTGGCTTCATCAACAATGGAGTCTCCCATTTCCATGAGTGACTAGTCGGTATCTAGGGTTTCCAATGAAACCCTAGCCGAGTAATGTAGTCTTTTATTTATTTTTATTTCAAAGAGGGGAATCTGTTGAAGGACACTCATATGATGATTATGTAGTGAGAGAACGAACAAGACCACCTACATAAGACTTATTTATTAATTCTTTACTTAAGCTGAGACTGAATTAATGATTTATCTTGAACAACTGTGTTTTATCAACAGGGCAAGAAATTCCGTGATTTAATAACGGTTTCTACATAATGGTACTTATTTGGCATGATAAAGTCTTATGTTTACACAATCCATGCCTAGAGAAGATGATTGTTAGCGTGCTTTTTAATTTCATGTTTTAGGAGTAGTTGTAGTATAGATGCATACAACAGTCATACTAATCGAAGATGGATTGTAGCGAATACGGACCGATTGCATCTTTTTTGGGACTGGGCAACTGTTTGTAGCGTTACTAGTCTGATTCATATGAGTTGTACCGCCCTCTTGCAATAATATAATTAAAGGACTATGTTATAAGACTAGTGGTGGAGTTGGAATTCAACCATAGACTTGTTTATCTTGAGTGAAACAAAAAATATTTATCTTTATTTTATTCTATATTTAGTAGTTTAATACAACAAACCAATCAAACAACTTTTATAAATATAATTCAATTTGCTACTTTATAATTATTTGAAATACGACTTTGATATTTGTGGTTCGATACCCTCTCTACCCAACTGTACTATATACTACTTGCGTACTTGCGACTGAGAGATTAAAACTAGATCGTGCTAATTCTTTATATTTAACACTATTATTTTCACACGTCTGGAACCGACCATAAGTTTTTGGCACCGTTGTCTGGGATCAAACGGATATTTCAGATTGTTATATTGCAGTTCTTTGAATTATTGTATCAATTTTTTATTTTAATTTTCAATTTTTTGCATTTTCTTTTGTAGATACAGCTTCTATCGAAACTGCAAATTTTCCAGAAAATTCATGGACTCCAATTTCCGATCGATCGACTCCTTCAGCAATCGTTCGGTAAGTACTAACGATCGTTCGATATTATCTCTGATAGATCAATTGTCTTTCTAATCGTTCAAAATACTCCTGTTCATACAAAAAATTAAAAACAGGACAGATACATTGAACCATATCTCAACAGTATCAGAAAAAATATAAATATAAATCTTTTCTATATTTGCAGATTTACATACCTAAACATAATATTTTTATAAAAAGAAAAAAATCAGAATAAAATCTTTTCCAAAAATAAAATATATATTTCGATTTTGATTAGATTTACTTACCCTTATATTCTATTAACATAATTTTTTAAATTTTATTATATATATTATATATACATACATATATATTGATATATAAAATAAATAATTAAAAAAAATAAAATAAAAAAATAAAAAATAAATAATAATCTTTTTCATTTTAATTCCTTATTCAATTATTACAATTCAATACTTATTATACGATATTATTATTGATTGTTTATGCTTGGACGTCGTTCAATTAATAGTCCCCTTGTGACTTTTGATCCTGAAATTGATCGAACGTACCGAATAAATAAAAATAATAATTTAATAAATAATATAAATAATTTAAACATGGCTGAAAACGTAGTTGCAGCACCGGCCGTATTTTTTAAAGATTTCTATACACCTCATGACTATACGTCACCTTTAGAAATCTCCTTACTTGATTGAGCGGAAAACTTTGAAATAAAACCAACAATAACTAATATGTTATCTAAATTTCATGGAAATGCTCATGAAGACCCGTATCAACATATAGATGAATTTTTAGAGGTTTGTTCTACCATACGTATGAGAGGACAAGCTGATGATGAATTTAAAACTCGATTATTCTCTCATTCCTTAAAAGATAAAGCTAAAGTATGGTACAAAACTATACTAACCAATACTAAAACTAATTGGTAGAAAGTTCAAAAAGAATTTTTGCATAAATTCTTCCCTGTAGGAAAAACTCATGAAACTAGACGAACGATTCTAATGTTTACACAATTATCTGGTGAACAATTCTATGAAACTTGGGAATGATTTAACAAAATATTATGCAAATGCCCTCACCACGGATTCTCAACACATGAGTTAGTCCATAGTTTCTATATAGGACAAGGAGAGGGACATAAAAATACAGTTGACATAGCTTGCGGAGGTACCTTTACATAGAAACCTGTAGACTTTCTATGAAATATTTTCAAGAATCTCAGTGAAGATTCTCGTTAAAATATGTCAGACTTAGAGCAACATGAACTATCCTGTCTAATCCTAAAAGAACGGATAGTGCATTTGAAATCAGTCAAATAAACGAAGTAACCTCAAAGTTAGATGAGTTAAATAAAAAGTTTGATCTATTAATGAGAAATACTCAATCTAATAATATCCAAGAATTTTGCTCAGTGTGCGCTAATCCTTCGCACTTTGCTAATACTTGTCCTTATACATAACAAGAGTCAGAGTTTATCACTGAGGATGTTAATGTTACTTTTACCAACCCGAATAACGACCCATTTTCAAATACCTATAATCCCGGTTGGCGAAACTATCCTAACTTCTCGTATAAGACTCAAAATAATACCTTTAACCAAAGTCCTAATCAACCATCTAACCAATTCCGCCCATTTAACCAAAACCCTACACAACAACCAAATCAATTCCAACCATTTGATCAAAATCCTAACCAACAACCTTTTAGAAATCCAAACAATACACAACCTATGCGGTCACCGGGTTTTGAACAAGAAATCAGGAGTGTCCTAAACGAATTCAAAAATGCTACCCAACTCCTACATACACATTCCCAATCTATTTCTAAACTAGAGACCCAAATTGGACAAATAGCTAATTCTATGAATAAAAGGGAAGAAGGAAAACTGTCAAGTCAACCGTTAATAAATCCTAAAGGGAAACATATGATAGAGCATGTCATTCCTGTAGGAGAACCATCCATTGAAACTATTCAAGCAATAACCACTCTTAGAAGTGGAAAGGTCATAGACAATAAAGCTGAAGAACAATTTGAGGAACGAGCGAAGAAACAAAATATTAATGAAGAAAACAATAAAGAAAAAGAAAAAGATAAAGAACATGTGTTTGAGGAATTAATCTCTAAAGGAAAAAAACCTATTAAAGAAACCCATAACAATTCCACACCACTTAAAGAAATAGGAGAACCAAGCTATGAACCAAAAGCACATTTTCCACAACGCTTAAAAGATCTTGTTCCGTATGGTAAACAAGGAGAAAAGATTCAAGAAATGTTTGAAACTTTCAAACAAGTGAAAATCAATCTTCCTATTCTTGATGCTATTAAGCAAGTTCCTGGCTATGCTAAATTCCTAAAAGATCTATATACATAAAAAAGGAAGAATCGAACTCACAATACTAAGAAAATAGTATTGACCAATCATATGAGTTTAATAATATCAAACACCACTCTTCCAAAATATAAAGACCTTGGAGCCCAACTATTTCCTATGTAATTGGAGATCAAGAAATTGGGAAAGCTCTTCTTGATTTAGGAGCTAGTGTTAATCTACTACCATATTCCGTTTATCAACAACTAGGCTTAGGAGAATTAACTCCCACACCTGTCATTCTATAACTTACTAATAGATCAACCAAAACACCTAGAGGAATTGTAGAGGATATTATTGTTCAAATTGATAAATTCTACTTTCCTGTGGATTTTGTTGTTCTAGACACCGAACCGGTGTACTACCTGATAGGTGTCAAATATTAGACATTTTAACCCCTTAACTCACTATTGTTACATTATTTCATTTCATTATTTGGTATTTTTATTGCGTTTGCGGGTTAAGGCATGTTTCAGGAGCTTAATGAAGAAATTGAGCTAGCTTCGGTGAATTAACTGAAGAGTGTGTTCTTTCTATCCAAGAGGAGAGTCAAAGAGGTAGTCCGAGACAAAAATGGCTCCCAAAGGGAAAAAATGGCATTTCCAGAAGCCATCATCTTCAGCAAAAAGTATCGTGGGTTCAAGACGGTCATTTTGGTGCATTCACAGAGAAAAGTGATTTTTCATAAAATACCTACGCTTTCAGTTTCAAAAAGTGGCTGGAAATCACATTTCTATGCTTGGACCTACGCTTGGAGGTACGCTTGGGACCTACGCTTTAAGCATAGGCCTGCTACAATTGAAGCGTAGGCCATCTATGCTTGAAGCGTAAGTGCGACAACTTTTTATAGTTTTTCGATGGATTTTGCCTGTATCACCCCTGGTTCGATTGGAAGACTTCCATGCGACTCCAGACCTCTATATACATGTATATACACTTATATATGTGAGAAGTTAGTGTTTGCATGAAATGTAGAGTGAAAAGACTGAAAAGGGCCTCTCTATACCATTGCCTATATATACACAATCATATATCAGAGACGTGTGGTGTGGAGTTCTAGTTCTGATCCTGGTATACGTTGGTGTTGGTTTTTGGTGAGACGTTCATTCAGAGAGGTTCATTCATTTAGAATTGTGTTGTTGAGAGCCATATTCAAACCTAGAGACCCGGAGAAAAAAACCATGAAGAGCATTTCTACATCAACGATGCAGTCATTTTCTTATATGGCTAACTAACTCGGTATCTAGGGTTTTCTAGCAAAACCCTAGCCATGTAATGTAGTTTTTTCATGGTTTTCAATTATAAAAAGGGGAAACTGTTGACCATACTGTGATGATTGTAGTAGTTAAGAGACCATACTGATTTGCCATATAAAATTATATATTTGTTCTAAATTTTTGTATTAGATGGAATGAATATATTATTTTGCTCAACTATGATTATTCAATATCAGCAAGCGCTCGGATGCTTAATTATGGTTTTATACACAATGGTGGTAATGAAACTTGAAAACCTAGGTTGACACAGGCCATGCTTTAGCGATTTAGTATAGACATGCTTTAGTTTATTTTCATGCAGTAAGAGTAGATTAGAGTAGTATAATTAGCATGTACTAGTTAGGTCAGTCATGAGACGGGTTGTCATAATCCGGTTGATGGTACTCCTTTTTGGGGTCATATTTAGCTATTTGCGGTAAGACCTGATTCACAGTTATGGATCACCCCTCGTACAATTGATGCAGTAAGGAACTATATTATGCGGTTAGTGGTGGAGTGATGAAAACCCTAGTTTTCTCTCTCATCTGAATCACAACCAATTTAATTTGCGTTTTAGATAATTGTTAGTTAAAATATATAATTTGGTCTTTGACTACCCAAACAAATCATTTTTTAGAAAATATAATTCAGTGTTTTTGAACTATTAAAGTGAACAATCTCAGTCTCTGTGGGATCGATATCCCTTACTCAAGCCATTTTCTATTCTACAATTGATACGTGCGCTTGCGAAGGGTAAAACCTAGAGTCGTTAAGGTGTCGTTTTTAACCATATATTTTTATACACCTGACGTCGCATCAAGTTTTTGGCGCCATTGCCGGGGACTAAGCATTGTTCAATAGCTTTAGTAGTTTATTTGCATTGCGTTATTGTAGCTGTAGCTAAAGTTAATTTTTGTGTGATTGACAGGTACTCTCAAAAGCAGAAAAGAAAAAAAGATGGAGCTTCTAAAGTTGTGTCTAGAACTTTTGTGAGTTTTAGTTACCTATAATTTCGCATATTAATTCCTGCTTTATTTTCTATAATTTAGAAGTAGTTAATTTAGATTAGATTTTATTTCATAAAAAATTTTGAAATTTGTTTTTATAGTTGTTTAAGTAGTGTATGATCGATAGACCGACCCGTTCTAATTTAAGCATTGCGTTAGTCGAGTACGATCCTGAGATCAAAAAGACTCTCCATCGTTTACGTCGATTTATTGAAGAACGTCATCATCTGCAAGAAGAAGCGATGGATGACCAAAGAGCCTACCAACAAAGAGCACTAGAGACATCACTGAAAGGATATTATGCACTCGATGCGTACGACTCCTATGCTGATTTTTCGGATGAAGAAGGAGCAAAACAATTCAAGATTAAGACAGTCATGATTAATAAGCTTCCAAAATTTTTAGGCCTTAGAATAGAGGACCCATACCAGCACATCAATGATTTCCTAGAGGTAGCCTCTACATTTAGGTATGACAAATTGCCCAAAAATGACTTACGAGTGAGATTATTCCCTTGGTCATTGAAAGAGAGAGCTAAAAGATGGTATATCAAATTAGCAAAACAAATTAAAATTGATTGGGAAGCCCTTAAGAGAGAGTTCATAGAAAAACATTATCCCATAGGAAAACCACAGAAGCACAAGATGCAATCAAAAGTTTTAGGCAGTTACCTGGTGAACATTTTCATGATGTTTGGGAAAGATATAATGAAATTTCATATAAATGTCCTCATCATAGGTTTTCTGAACAAGATATTGCTAAAAATTTCTACATGGGACTTGGAGATGCGCATAAGACTTTGATAGATGTGGCAATATAAGGCCAGTTTATCTTGAAGCCAGCTAAATAAATTTTGGAGGTATTTGATAATATCAGTGAAATCACAATTCAATATCAATCTGGGTTAAGGTCTAGAGGTGGACAACAGGATAGGAGATCAGAGAAATCTTATGTTGTAGAGCATGATGATGTGAGAGATACCATGGCATTGTTTGGAGAGAAATTAGAGAGAATTGAAAAGTTTATGCAACGAAGTCATTCCCCTCCTAGAGAGACGTTTGAAGTTGAAGCTGAGTATTCCCAATATGAGTGTCAGGAGATAATGGCCGCTGATGCGAACGCGTCATGAAACTATTCCAATAATGTTCCTTTCATCAATTCATACACCTCCAATGCCAGAAATCATCCACTCATGCCTTATAAAAAATCTACCAATGTAGAGAATCCACCACCAAAGTTCCAACAAGGGCAATCATCCAATCAACAGCCAAGATTCACAGACATACAACAATCATATAATCCATAACCAAGGTTCACTGAGAGACAATAATCATATAACCAACATCCAAGGTTCCAACAGAGTCAACAATCATTCGACTCACAACCAACAATCATGGCTAGAAATTCTCAGTCCAATTACTAACCCAGAACATCCAATAATTCCCAAGCTCTCCAATCATCCAATAATTCCCAAGATCTTCAGTCATTCAATAACAATCAAGCTGTGCAGCCATATAATTACCAAACCCAGCCTCCAAAAAGCTAAACTCCTCCACCTAGTTTCCATACTAATAGGTTAGAATAACTTATACTGGACATCCATAACAAGCTAGGTCTTCATACCCAATCATTCGCACAACTACATATGCAGGTGGGTCAAATGGCTAATAAGAGGAATGTAAGAGAGCTAGGGAGATTACCTAGTCAGCCGGTCGCTAACCCAAGGCCACAACAAGCACTGGAGCTCGGGTCATTTGTCAATGAACCTAATAAAATGGTTCAAGCAATCATGACTCTGAAAAGTGGAAGGGAAGTGGAGATTCGAGTTGAGGCGGAGCATAAAGAGAGGTTGCAAAGAAGAAAGAAGGAAGAACAAAAATAGAGGAGGGAAGCTAAAGAAGAGTAAAGGAAAGAGGCTGAAAGAGTACAAAAAGACCAACCATCAATAGAAGATAATGTCAATCAGACATTACTTGAAGAGCTAGACAGGGCAAGTTATGGGGAGGCAACGCCATTTCCTCAGTGTCTTTAAGAGCTGGCAAAGTAGGGAAAGTTGAAAGAATTTGATATGTTGGAAACATTCCGACAGATCAAGATCAATTTACCTCTCTTGGATGTAATCGCCCAAATACCGCCTTACGCTAAGTTTTTCAAGGATCTTTGCACCCAGAAGCGAAAGAGCAAAGAAAAGAATCAAACAAAAATACTCTTGATTGAGCAAGTGAGTTCATTTCTTTTAAGAGATACTCCACCTAAGAGGAAAGATCCCGGTTCTCCCACTATTCCATGTGTCATCGGTGACCAGGAAATTGGTAGAACCCTTCGTGATCTAGGTACGAGTATTAACTTGCTTTCGTATTCAGTCTACCAACAACTAGGGTTGGGTGAGCTCAGTCCCATTGAGGTTGTACTGCAATTCGCCGATCGATCAATCAAACAGGCAATAGGAGTGCTTGAAGATGTCATTGTTCAAGTGGGTAAGTTTTATTTTTCGGTTGATTTTATAGTCCTGGATACAGAAGTCGTCCTTGACTTGAAGAAGCACATTCCAGCAATACTGGAAAGACCATTCTTAGCTACAGAAAATGCATGTATCAATTGCAGAACCGGAGCCATGGATCTGACATTTGGAAATATGAAGGTCAGGATGAATGTGTTCGATGGAAGCCACCAATTTCCTGAATCTGGTGATTGTTTCCAGGTTAATAAGTGCGATGAACTGGATGATATCATAACAGATTTTTCAACTCAAATCCGGGAGAAAGATGAGCTAGAGTCATTTATGGCTAGAGAATGGCCAGATGAGGAGGTTGCTGATTAGGAGACATACTGGAAGTTGTAAAATGAAGAGCCGTATGTGATGGAGACTGCTTTATATACTCAACCATGGTGGGAGCCGGTTGAACCACTCCCGATAGTTTCAAATATTCCACCAATTCCCTTCTTAACTACTCCTCCTACCTTGGAACTTAAGGAACTGCCTGGAAAACTGAAATATGTTTTCTTATGACCCGGTGAGACTCTTCCTGTGATTATATCTTCAAAATTGATAAAAAAAATAGGAATCAAGTCTAGTCACGGTTCTGAGTGAGAACAAAGAGACAATAGGATTGAGCGTTGCTGATTTGAAAGGCATAGACCCCTCAATTTGCATGCATCGCATACATCTTGAGGAAGATATAAAGCCATTAAGAGAAATGCAACGAAGGTTGAATCCAAATATGAAAGAGGTGGTGATGAAAAAAGTGGTAAAATTACAAGATTTGGGTATTATCTAGCCCATTTCTGATAGCACATGGGTAAGTCCAACTCAGGTGGTGCCAAAAAAGTTGGGCATCACAGTGGTGTCAAACTTGAAAGGTGAGCTAATTCCACAACGCATGACCACAGGGTGGCGTGTGTGTATTGATTACAAAAAGCTCAATCTGAACACCAGGAAAGATCATTTTCTGTTACCATTTATTGATAACCGGGCAGATCTATTACTACTTTCTGGATGGGTATTTCGGCTTCAATCAGGTGGCGATTGATGCTGTTGATCAGGAGAAAACCACTTTTACTTGTCCATATGGTACGTTTGCTTATAGATGAATGTCGTTTGGTTTGTGTAATGCATCAGCAGCATTCCAACGGTGTATGATGTCTATCTTCTATGACAGGGTAGAGAAATTTCTTGAAGTGTTCATGGATGACTTCTCAGTTTTTGGGGAAACCTTTGAAGACTGTTTAAATTATCTAGAATTGATACTTAAGAGATGCAATGAGACAAATCTGATCCTAAGTTGGGAAAATAGCCATTTTATGGTTCAAGAGGGGATAGTATTGGGTCATATTGTATCTAAGCGAGGGATAGAGGTAGATAAAACAAAAGTTGAATTAATTTCAAAACTGCCTCCTCCCACATCTATTAAACAGATACACTCTTTTTTGGGCCACGTCGGGTTTTACGGAAGGTTTATTAAAGATTTCAGCCAAATTGCCTGGCCATTATGCAACTTATTGGCTAAGGATGCAAATTTTTTCTTTGATGAAGAGTGCCTTCATGCCTTTGAGGAGTTGTATATTCAAATTTCATCAGCCCCGATTATTCATCCGTTAGATTGGTCTCGACCATTTGAGCTCATGTGTGACGCTTTTGACTATGACATAGGAGTTGTGTTGGGTTAGAGAAAAGATAAGCTGTCGTATGCCATTTACTATGCCAGTAGGACTTTGAATGAAGCTTAGATGAACTACACAACTTCCAAGAAGGAGTTGCTGGCAGTTGTCTTCGCCTTGGATAAATTTCGATCATATCTATTGGGCGCAAATGTTGTTGTTTACTCGGATCATGCTGCTCTGAGGTATTTACTAACGAAGAAAGTCTCTAAGCCCCGATTGATTCGATGGATTCTGTTGCTACAATAATTTGACCTGGAAATCAAAGATAAAAAGGGTTTAGAAAATGTTGTTGCGGATTATTTATTGAGAATCATTGTTGAATCCACAAAGAAAATTACTCCTCTTAAGGATTCTTTACAGGATGAACATCTGTTCAATGTGGCTGTGATAGAACAAATACCGTGGTATATTGGCATTGTCAATTATGAAGCCATAGGTCGAATCCCAAAAGAATGGTCTAAGAATGAGAAAGACCGATTCTTCAGCCAAGTCAAATTTTATATCTAGGATAATCCGTGTTTGTACAAGTATTACTCTGATAAGATTACCAAAAAATCCATCCCCGAGAGTGAGGTACAAAACATAATGACATTTTATCACACGTTGGAGTGTGGAGGGCATTTCAAAGCTCAGAAGATAACCCATAAGGTGCTGCAGAGTTGATTTTATTTACCTTCCATATTCAAAGATACTTTCGAGTTTTGAAAGTCATTTATGTGATGTCAAAATCTTAGATTCATATATCGACGAGACATGATGCCTTTAACCCCGATTCTGATTGTAGAATTATTTGATGTGTGGGGTATTGATTTTATGGGACCATTTCCGAAAGTAGATGAGAATGAGTATATACTTGTGGGGGTTGATTATGTTTCGAAATGGGTAGAAGCTATAGCCACCAAATGTGTTGACATGATGTGGTGGAAGAATTTGTAAAGTCGAACATTTTCTCACGGTTTGGTATGCCAAAAGTTTTGATCAGTGATTGTGGAAGCCATTTTGACAACCAGTTTCTTCCTGCTCTGTGTAAGAAGTACGGTGTCACTCATAGAATTGGTACGCCATATCACCCCTAATTACAAGGACATGTGGAGGTTTCTAATAAGGAGATTAAAAATATTTTGGAAAAAACTATGCGTCCGGATTTGAGGGATTGACCTTGAAGGCTAAATGATGCACTTTGGGAGTACATGACTGCGCTTAAGACACCGATTAGTATGTCACCATTTCGTCTTATGTATGGTAAAGTGTGTCATCTACCTGTAAAGCTAGAACATCGAGCATATTGGGTTATTCGAAGACTGAATTTTGATATAAAGAAAGCTGGTGCACAATGGAAACTCAAACTTCAAGAGCTTGAGGAGTTTAGAAATAATGCATATGAAAACTCTCGGATTTATAAGGCCCGAACAAAACCTTTTCATGATAAACATATTAGAAAAAAAAATTGAAGTCCGGCCAAAAGGTTTGGCTGTTTAATTCAAGACTCAAACTGTTTCCTGGCAAGCTCCAAATGAGATGGGATGGGCCATACAAGATTATGAAGGTTTTCCCCCATGGAGTCATGGAGATCGATGATCCTGACATTGGAAAGAAGTTTTTCATAAATGGACAAAGATTGAAGCATTATGTAGATGTGCAACTAGCTGAGTGTGTGGTAGAAACGATCGATCTAACTGAACCACCACCCAAGCTGGATAAGCTTGATCCGGAGTATTGAGAAGCAGCAACGTCGTACCAATGATGTTAAATATTGGTACTAGGTGAAGAAGAATAACTTTTAATCCTAGTTTGTACTTGTAGACGGTAATTTAGTAATTTCGCTATTTAAGATCGAGTTTGTAAAAACGAGTCGCGAGGCTATCATCATTTGAGTAGGAAGTGTAAATTGAGCCTAGGAAGCATTGAGAGTGGATGGGGATAAAGACGGAATTTGAAGAATAAAAATTTTGTTTTTGGTCATGGGGACCTACGCTTCAAGCGTAGCTACGGGCCTGTTATAAAACAAACCTGTTAGGCAGTTTCCCTCCCCAATTTCATTCAAACTTTTCTCTCTCCCTCAATTCTCCACCAATCCTTACGAGGTTTGTTTCTACCGTTTATTCATCAAATTCCTCATCATTCCTTACCAGCGGATTGTTAGATTAGTTAGTGATTCGTCCGGATTCGCGTGAAGAACTCGAAAAGCCTCTGAAACTCAATTTTTGGAAAATCATTGTTTCTCTCGATTATTTTGATTTCATATGACTTATTTAACTATTCTAAACTAGTATTGATGAACGAGTCCGATCAAAATCGCGTTTCGATCCATTTTCTAAAAAGTTAAGTTTTTATACTTTGAAAGCAGATTAAATATCAAATTTTTGGGACAATGGCTTGTGTAATCGTCATATTGGGTATATTTAGATATAGTTTGATTTTGATTCAGTGTCCGATTCCTTATCACTTACTTTTCAAAAATTCCCTATTGTAGGCATGGCACGGACTAGGTTGTCGGTGAGATGAGTGGCTCAAGCTGCAGTTATGGCAAATCCACCGGTGTGACAGAGGTCGAGATCATCATCTCTTGCACCGTCCCCTATTCGCTGCCGAAGTACATGTGCCAGGAGACTACAGTATGTTGACTCGGCATCTTCATCTTCCTCATCTTTTGAGGCGGAGGTTCCAGAGAGGTCTACCCAGGGATGCAAGATCCTTTTGCCCCATGGTCACGTTGTTGTTGATCCAGTTGTTCCACGGGCACCACCACCACCACTTGTGCCTGAGCCGCAGGTTGAGGAGATGGAGGAGGATACCGAGACTGATAGTGTGAGGCAAGTGGATGATGCCGAGTAGGAGGATGATTTAGATCAGGGTGATGATCGAGCAGATGATGGGGTATCGGAGCCACCTATGGAGGGTGATCCTAAAGTTTTGACAATATTTTTACTTATGCCCCAGACAGCATTGGTGGAGGATTTACTAAACTGGGCGATCCGGAAGGGGTATCAGTAAGAGTGTACATACTTATTACATATATTTGAGGGATTACAGCTTGTCCCCGCCTGGACTATCAGCCGATTGAGGGCCCGATGTTTATTACCTATTCTTGCTCCCGTTAATCCATATATTTGCGAGGATATGATCTGGGAGTTCTGGCTACACATGCGTCATTTCAGCAGGGGGGTGAGACTATGGACATTGGTCCAAGGTACTGAGATTGAGATTACTCCCTTGACTATTGCTGAGGCGTGGGGTATTCCGGACGAGTGTCCACCCGATCTAGTTATTGCATTTCCACCTATGCTCGAGATACTCCCATCTATTTCTAAGATTGTTGTACTTCAGACTGCAAGGTAGTGGGCTGATACACATCGGAACTGCATGAAGAAGGCGAACTATCACCCGATGTTTTGGTTTTGGGATGCGATAGTCCGATCCCAGATTCTACTGCACAGCCATACTACCACGTGTTATGCGCCATTTCCAGCCCTCCATTATCTTTTGAGTTCAGGCTGTGGATTTTTATCCCACGTATTTTGTGAGAGGGCCTATATACATATTATATCCATCTGCGCAAGGAGACCAAGGTTGGTTAACGTCTATTTCTCATTCGATTCCCGTGCTTAGTGATGAAACTTATGATGGATGCCAGGATTAAGATGGATGCGGGTGGGCGGAATAGATTCAAAGAGGGTACCCCGTATGCCAGAGGGATGTGGACTGATATCTGGACCCGGTTGCATGGAGATGCTATTACGAGGTGGAGACTAGGTTTTGGCATATTACCAGCCCTAGATGCACAGGACCAAGAACAAGCTGATGACGCTGGTCAGGCTGATACAAGTATGGATCAGGATGCTGAGGCTGTTGATGATGTTAAGATGCCACAGATGCCAACTGCCGAGGAGGAGGTTGTGTTACCAAAGGCACCTGCGGGTGGTACTGTTACTCTGGCTCAGGCACAGTTTGATGCTCTTATTGCACAAATGCAGGGGTTAGAACAGACATTGGCTGAGGAGAGACATGCTCGGCAGTGTGAGACAGTACGCAATTAGCTTGATCAGAGGCGGTTATTTCATAGGATTGATTATATGAGTCAGTGTATAGGTGTGCAGATTCCACCTACACCACCGACCTCTGATGATGAGGCTTAGTTTAGTTTTAGTTAGGTTTTTGTCTTATTTTTTATTTCATTATTTGTTTATACATTGGAGATAAATTGACGAGTGGATTGTTTTGTATAGGGCTTTATGTGACCGCTTGGACGATTATTTGCTAAATATTTTTGTTATTTTCTTAGTTTATAAAATAAAATTTTTATGATAATTCGTATTGAGATTGAATATATTCCCGGATTTTTACACTTATTTTACATGCGCGGATAGTTTGAATTCTTTCAAAATGTTATATCGCATTATGTGGAAATTTATGCAATTAAGTTTGGGGGTGTATATGTGTTGGATTGATCGGAATAATGTATTTAAAAAAAAAATTTGTTTTTTTTTTTTTTTTTTTTTTGTTTTTGTTTTGTTCAGGGCATGCCTACGCTTGAAGTGTAGGGTATCACGAGGTATTATTTTGAATTTTGAAAATTTGACCCTTGCGCGGGGTGTTTTGGCCTAGTTTGTATCTATACTTGTATTAGGATTTGTTTAAGTTATTTTTAGGATTTTTTGTAGATTTTTTGTAAACTTTTTAGAGTAATCCTAATCTGACAAGGAAAAAGAATGCAAATATAAGTTGGAGTTGGATTAGTCATTGCTTCCACTTTCCTAGTCAGCCAAGGGTTTTAAATCCTTTCTCTTCTCTGATTCTACATCATCCATCTATAAATACATCTATACAGTAGACACAATTCACAATTCTCAAGAGTTGAGCATTAAAGTTCGATATTCTTCTTCTATTATTTTTATCTCAAGGGTATTCATATGGATAATGCTATTGAAGATTATTCTGACCCGGAGGAATTCATAGAAGGTATAGAACCATATGTGGATATGAAGAGCTCGAATGAAGAAGTTATGAGTCAGAATGGAAGCCGAACCACATCGAAATCATTTATGCAGTGCAGATTGTAATTTGAAGAGATATTTCATTCGGAAAGGATGAATCGAGTATTAATTGCACTCGGAAGGAAAATCCTTAAGGAACGAGGATTGAAAAGTTTAGAAAAACCGGTGGGAGAAAATTCTAAGAAAATATGACGATTTCGGGACCGACATGATTTGAAGTTATGATGGCTAAAGTAACTCAGTGGAGTGCTCCTATAGTAATCGGAAGGAAAAGTATTACTGATGTGTGGAATATACCAGTCGGTACTCCAGCAAACTTGCAAGGAATATTGAAAGAACATCCTCAAGTATAGCCACATACGGATGAGGAGATGGTTCGGGAATTGTGTGCGGTATCAGATCTAAGAGATAGGACGTGTGATAATTGGTGGTTGAAGTCGGATCTGCTCTGTTTGGATTGTGTCGTTTCGGCTCAACTTCGGCCCAATAATTGGACTAGTGCAAGGGATCACATTATGCTTAGAAATTTGTATGCCCTAACTCATGTGTATGAAGTGTGTGTTCCAACATTGATCATGGTTGAGATGTCGATTGCCCGAGCAATTGTGAGTAAAGAATGGGCGGGTGCTGATAAATTTGGGCATTATCTTCCATACCCGTTTCTGTTATCGAAGATCATTGCCGATCAATTGGGTAATAGGATGAAGGAGTTGGATGAGATGCGGTGGACGATTATGAAGATATATCCGGAGGAAGATTTGGAAAAGTTGAAAGAGACTGCAGACTGTCGAATATGGTTGAAAAACGCAGTGTCAAGTGATGAAGAAGAGGAGGAAGATTAGGGTTTAGATTTAGGTTTAGGATTTTTGTTTGTGTTTTATTTTGTTTTCAGGGATGGTAGACCCTTTAGGCCACGTCTTTGTTTATTTTATTTTATTTTAGGATTGTAGGTCCTTAATGCCAAATCATTTTTTTATTATTATTTTTGAAAAACAAATATACTAATAAAAAAAAAAGAGAATCTTTGATTCCTTGAAAACATGTGTTGAAATCTGGATATTTATGATGAAATTTATTTTCCCTTGCTATGATTGGGTATTTGTGCTTTGTTGATGATATCTATAGGTGATCCAAATCAAGTTTGGGGGAGGGGATTCTTGCTTTGCTTTGGAATCCAGAATTAAGCTTCAATGGTAACTATATTTGTTCTCCTATATTATTTTTGACCATGAGGACATGGTCTGATTTAAGTTTGGGGGTGAGGGTATAGTATTACAAGGAATGAAAATTTTTGGAAAAATTTGAAAATTAAAATTTTTTGGAGCAGTTCTTTGTTTTCACGCATGAATATTTTGCATTACAATTCGATTAAATTTGTGTATATGATGCATGAGTAGTATGTGATGTGATATTCCCATTCATGAGAGTGATGATTAAATCGAGTTAGTGAAGTGATGTGGTTTTACATGGGTAAGTGAATTAATGAAATTGAAATTAAGAAAGACGACTTTTACCTATAAGCACAAGCACACATTCACTATAAATATGTTGATTTTTTACTATATAGTTGAAAAATAATTTTGCCACAATAAAAGGGGAGATGGGGAGATTTTATGGTTGAAAAGGAGAAAATTGAAAAAAATTATTTTGAGAAAATAAAATGCAAAAATTAGTTCTTCAAGGTAGCAATGTGGTATCGAGAGTTACGGTGCATGACTGATCCATAGATCACGTTCTGCCTAGACCCCTTCTTGTATAACATATCTGGTTTGAATTAAATAACTGTTTTTGGAATTATAATTGTGTGTATGAGTAATTGATGAACCCATATTTCCTCTATTATGTCTATGTCCAGATCTTCCAGTTCCAGTTCCAGTTCTTTTCATTCTTCTAGTTCTCGTTCTCTCCTTTCACCTTTTTCTTCATCTCGCATAAAATATTTATATGAGTATGACTACCTTGATGGAATTATAATTTGGTATCAGAGCCATCTTAGAATGGTTGCTTAAGTTCTTTCTGGGTGATTCTTTTACAAGTACTGCAATTTTAATTCCAAAATTCTATAATCTCATTTTCTATAAACCTGGATGTGTTGTAGCAATTGGTCCCTGGGGCATACGAGGTGTAGCTTGTATGACTACTGCGTATTCCAAACCATCGCCATAACCTTCCTATCTTCTATGTGAAAATCTTTTCTTTGTGAAAACTTGGTGATTATTTGTTCAATTAACATAGATTGCTTCAATTTATTGAGGATAATAGTTCCTTGAGCGTTTGGGCTAGTGAATAGCTGTTTAGCTCGGGTTACCTTCCTCTGTTTCTTGGACTGATATATGTTTATTGTCGCCTAATGAAACCTAAAGAGAGTTACGGTGCATGACTGATCCATAGATCACGCTCTGCCTAGACCACTTCTTGTATAACATATCTGGTTTGAATTAAATAACTGTTTTTGGAATTATAATTGTATGTATGAGTAATTGATGAACCCAAATTTCCTCTATTATGTCCATGTTCAGATCTTCTAGTTCCAGTTATTTTCGTTCTTCTAGTTCTCGTTCTTTCCTTTCATCTTCTTCTTCCTCTCGCATAGAATATTTATATGAGTATGACTACCTTGATGAATCAAGCAAAGCTCCTGTCACCGATCTCCCAATGGTTAACCCTTATACAGCTTTTGCTAAGTCAACCAATATAGTCAAGAAAGCAGTTACCCGCTTGTTCCAAAGCCCTCGTCCTTCTTCAGTAAAAGAATACCTGCAAGCCTCTAGATTCGACCGATGTTTTATTCCTGCTACTCAGCAAGAACAATTACTTCCCCTTGAGTTACCATCTGATCTTCCAAGTCAGTGGCAACAACAAGGCTTCACACATCTCCATTTTGGAGCTGTTTACCTTGCTCTCTTTTTTCATGGCCGAAAAGGTCTTCCTGCTACCTCCCGAATCGCTCTGGTTGATACCAGATTTAACCACTATCAGCATGCCTGCATAGCAACTGTCCAAACTACCCTAAATGATGGCACGGTAGTGTTCACTTTTCCCCCCAATTTCAACATGCCCTTAGCAGATCCACATCTGCTTAATGCTTTGAAAGTCCAGATCCAGATTGGTGACGCATCAACTGTCTCTACCACATATGCTGCTACCCTCCACTATCAGATGACATACAGACTACAGAACCATGCCATGGATATGTGCTTACCATCCTCTGCCTCCAATGATGCTCTCCTGCTTGACATAAACACCACCCATCAAGTAACCTGTTCTCATATTCCCAAATAACTTTCCAGACCTGAGCTTCTCAAGCTACTTCCAGAATCATGGGTTACAGCCTATGAGAAAACACACCAACACTCGAAGCCATTACAGTCCATCAACCCCACTTTCACCACCAAACCTGATGGCTCCGTTGTGATATCTTTTCCCAAGCCAGATACTTCTTCTCCAAATTCCCTTCCCATATTTTCATCACGTCTCCCCGAGATTAACATGATATCTCTTTTTGCTTTCAAAACCAAATTCCAATCAGCTCTTTTCAATCCTCTAGAGACCCAGTCTATATTTTCCAAGACCCTGTCACTAGACACAAGTTTTTTTATGCTTGTGATTGTGATGATTATCTGTATGACTTTGATGATGAACCCAAAAAAAATAAAAAGTCATCTCAGCAATGTCTTAAGGAAAGATATGAAAATGGTGATCCCACTGTTGACCTTCTTGGTGAACCCTTTGGAAAATTTGATTTTTATGTTACCTATGGCAAGTCAAAAACACCATAGCATAATCCTTCTCCTTCCATTTGTAAACCTCCCTATAAACCATTTTCTCCAGAACCATCACCATCGCCATCTCAAACTGCACATATTCCCTGTTACATGTTTTCTCCTTCATCATCCTAGACAGAGGCTGATTTTCCTCATCTTTCCTACCATGATCCTCAAGAAAAAACAACTCATCACCACAATATCCTGGATCCTCATGTCATGCACTCAGATGGATCTACCAAACCTGTCTCCGCTGCCGAAACGGCTATCAATTGGCAATATGCCAATGCTCTGGCCCAGAACAAGATCTTGCAAAGGATTTCAAACTCCCAACAGTCTTTGGAAAACACTTTCCACAGAAAGCTCACTTCCTTAGAACTCCTTATCAGTGATCTCTAAGAAAAGATGCAAGGTCTCCATGGTGAACTTCTCCAGATGGCATACTCAAACCAGACCTTTACCTCAGTTTTCCTCCACAAGGATGCCAAAATGAAACAGCTGAAAATTCAGCTCCAGTCCCTGCAAGCTCAACAAACCCAAAGACATAATAGTTTTCCTGATCTGTTTGGATCTTCATACTTATCTCTTTTCCCTAC
The DNA here is from genome assembly GCA_963922005.1 of Cornus suecica. Taxonomy (NCBI): domain Eukaryota; kingdom Viridiplantae; phylum Streptophyta; class Magnoliopsida; order Cornales; family Cornaceae; genus Cornus; species Cornus suecica. Next base: position 55,652,299 of record OY998244.1, read on the forward strand.
TTATACATCCCAACCTATGTTTCAACCATTATATGTTGCACCACCTGGACAACCTAGTCTGTTTGCCTCCCCATCTATAGCTCATTTGCAAATCAAACGTCCTTTAGTTCCACCACATCCAAACACCTTCTCACCACATATTTCAGAACCTATACTTGCTCCATCTCAACAACCTTTAACGCCTACACCTTGCACACTTTCTCCTCCAGAACTAAAAGGCAAGACTCCAGCTCAATTCATGCTTCAGCCCAAAGATTTTCAGTCCAAGAACCCTATATCTGATATGTTGTTGCAATTGGCCAATCTTCCCCAAGGTCAATCTGATTCTGAGTCTATGACTGAATCTGTTGAAGCACACTCTGTTTCTTTTATCCATATGGTTGACCCCAATCCTCAGTATCCACCTAACGCTGATCCCATTATTGAAGAAGTTGAGGATCCACCTCCTCCTCCGATACATGCTCAGCAAACCATTCCATCCCAGACTCAATCTCATAATGGTTTTTCTATTGATGAGATTCCCCATTCCAAATGGCTTGATAAATTCTATGAGATCCATGCTTGGTGCACTGCTGAGATGCTTGCTCCTAATACTGATCTTTGCTCAGTCCTGACCCGTTGTGTGGCAAAATTCCTTAGTCGCCTTCACCAATAGTACCTAGCTCTCGGTGAATACCGTCAACTTCAGCTTGTTCAGAGGACAACAATTTCTGCCTTTATTGATGTTCTCCACAGTGAATTCCTTGGTTTTTCTGATGGCCTTCTTAGTGCTGTTCGTGAAGAATTCCTCAGCATGAGATGCTGTTCATTCAGGCGTAAAGACTTGGAGACCCATTTTCTTTGCATATCTCAGAGATTCTATGTTCTTGGTGGTATTAATGATGTGAATCTTAAACAATCGTTTCTCAACTCACTTCCAGAACCTCTTGGAAATGAAACATTCAGACTTCTTTAAACCAAAAATATGGCTTTGAATAACACCTCCCTTGGTTCTATCTACCAACATGTTCTCCAATCTCTTGAGAAACTTTACAATCATCAGAAGTTCTTCAAAAAGCTTCATGAGCAAGGAAAGCTACTAGGTATAACTTGTGATAGATCTGATCTCCTTATCAAGTGCAAAGACAATAAGTCTTGTTCCTGCAGTTCTTCACCAAAGAAAGATAATCATTTCAAGAAGTGGAAACCCAAAAGAACCTCCTCTTTCCCCAAGTTTTCCCGAAAAAAGAAATGGAGATTCTTTCGAAAAAAACCTGTTCGTGGCAAGAAAAAATCAGATCGATGTTATATTTGTAGACAACCAGGCCACTATGCCAGATAATGTCCAAACAAAGCTGCTTGAGATCAACTGGTCCATTCAATATCCAAGATTCTCCCCCTTCATAATGATGTAGATATAGAATCCTTTTTTTCTGTAGATGATAAAGCCAGCACTAAAACTATTATGGTTTTTTCCTTTGTTGCTGCCTCATCAGATTCTTCGGATACTTCTTCAGAAGATTCTGAGTCCGAAGCTGACTATCCTCATAACCTTTTCTCTGTGGAATTCTCCTTAGCCCCCTCTTTGTTAGTCCAACCACTTGCCCATATCCATATTCTTCCTGACATATATGCCAAACCCATCCCTGTTATAGCCTTATTTGATACTGGAGCTGCTTCCACTATCATCAATCCATCTATCTTTCCTCGGTATTACTGGCAGAAATGTTACTGTCCTTTCACTGCCGCCAATGGTGAAATTTTTGCCATTACACTCAAGAGTAAGCCGATCATTCTCCAGTTGTTCCCTGGATATACTATCAAACACCAAGTCCTTGGTTCTGAGCTTCCAAACAAAGATATTCTTATTGGGTTTGATATTCTCCAGAAACTTTCCAATGTCTCATGGCTACCAAAAGGATTGAAGTTTCATAACTACTTTCTTCATTGGACTTCTAGACCCAATCTGTTCTCTCTTGACACCATCTCATCTTTCAGAGAATCCATTATCCGCACTTCATGTGCTGATTCCTATACTCACTTCCTTACCAAATGCGACCATCCCTTATGGAAAAACCCAGAGTTGTTCATTACTCTTCCTTTTAAGAAAAATGAAGACCTCAACCCTACCAAAGCCACTCACCATGGAATGAACCCTGACCATTATCAATTAGCTGTCTAAGAACTTCACCAACTCCAAACCGAAGGCCTTATTGAACCCACCAGTTCTCAGTGGGCTTGTGAAGCGTTCTATTTGAATAATCGCGCAGAACAAGTTCGTGGTAAACTCCGCCTTGTCATCAACTACCAACCTCTAAACCATTTTCTCCAAGATATCAATTTCCTTCTTCCTAGAAGAGCTGTTCTTTTCTCAAATTTGTCCAAAGCCCAGATCTTCTCTAAGTTTAATCTTAAAGCTGGATTTTGGCAACTTGGTATCCACCCTAATGACCATCCCAAAACTGGGTTTTCTATTCCAGGCCACCATTTCCATTGGACTGTCATGCCCTTTGGCTTAAAAATTGCACCCTCTCTGTTTCAGCAAGCCATGGTTCGTATATTTACTCCCATCCTACCTTCGGCCTTAGTTTAAATTGATGACATTTCGCTATTCTCCTCTGACCTAGAAACACATGTCACTCTTCTCTAAACCTTCCATGATATTGTTCAGAAATTTGGAGTCATGCTTTCTGAAAAGAAACTACTTTTAGCTCAACCTGAAATCGAGTTTCTAGGCATGAAGATTTCTCAGGGCCAGTATGCTCTTCAACCTCACATTTCTACCCAACTCCATCAATTCCCTGATGATCATCTCTTTGCTAAGCAAGTTCAACAGTTTCTTGGTATTGTGAATTACATGTCCAAATTCATTCCTAATCTTGCTCAATACCGAAAACCTTTTTCTGAGCTTCTTAAGAAAAATCCTCCACCTTGGACGTCTCAGTGTACATCTGTTGTTGCTTTCCTTAAATCAGTATCTCAGTCTCTTCCTCATTTGAAATTCCTTCTGATGGAAAAAGAGTCCTCCAAACTGATGCATCTAATTTTTATTGGGGTGTTGTTCTCCTTGAAGAGCATCTTGATAAATCCCGAAAGATTTGCGATTACAAAAGTGGTTTTTTCTCTTCTGCTGAAATCCATTATCTTTTTACTTACAAAGAAATTTTGGCTATCAAACGCAGTATTGAAAATTTTGAATTCCACCTGATAGGTCATCATTTCCTTATTGAAACTGATCTTAGCAGTTTTCCTAACATGCTCAAGTTCAAGCAGAAGCATCCTCCTAAGGCTCAACTTCTTTGTTGGGCTAATTGGTCTTCCCAGTGGTCCTTTGATGCTGCTCATATCAAAGGCAAGACTAATGTGCTTCTTGATTTTCTATCCAGATTGAAAAAAGATATCCATCTTGTTCATCCTAGTCTTCCATTGTGTTTTCCCCTTATTGCGTGCTTTGAACCCACTCAGTTACCCTTTCACCTTTAAATCATTTTGTTAGAACAACCCTTATATCCCGCAAGTGTTCCATGGTTAATTCCTTCCAGTTTCTGTATGTCCATTGTTATAGGCTTGAATATGGTCCTCTTCGGAATTTACCTTTCCATCCTGTGTATCCTTTTCTCACCCACATTGAAATTAATCATGTGTTTTATTTTTTATTTTCCTTGTGAAGCTTTCTTTTTTCTCTGGTACCTTGTTGATCTTTATCATATAGGTATTATCTTTGACAAATCCCAGATGTTGCAATATCTCACTCAGTGTTTACTAAATTCCCTTCCTGCCTCTGAGTTAAGGTTATGTTCATGGCTTTCCCTCTTTTGGGATATTCCATTTTGGCAACAAAAGTTTCGCCAGTGTCCATTTTAGTCCCCTATGTTCGTGTTTTGGTCCAAAAAACAGTTCTGTCGTACCCCTGATTCTGGTGTTCATATTGACAAATCCTACCATGTTTCCTTCTTCGCTGGTCACGAAAATACCATCATGTATGACATGCCTACATTTTTTAATCTTCACAGGACGCAACTCTGTCATCACAAAAGCCCTTAAACCAACTCATATCACCCCCCTAAGGTATATAAGCACATAACAACAAGTGTAAGCATTTATCTCACATTATACTTTAAAACAAGGCATGCAAATCATATTTTCACATCCTTCAATTTCACTTGAGCATTTTAATAACAAATGAATTATATATATCAAATTCCACATTAAACATGTTCCTCAGCCACATAAGATAATATCATGATCCATATGTAAACATAAATCACATATTAGCAACTCAAATGCAATGTGACTCACACAACTCATGGTACATATACTCAACCCATGAAACTCAATGCACAACCCCGTTGCGACTTCAAAATCCGAAAACGGATGCACAACCCAGTTGTGACTTATAAGCCGAAGACGAATGCACAACCCAGTTGCGACTTCCTATGCACAACCCAGTTGCGACTTCATATGCACAACCCAGTTACGATTTCATCTGCACAACATGGTTGCGACTTCATATGCACAATCCAGTTACGACTTCATATGTACAACCCGATTACGACTTCTAATGGAAAATCCGAAAATGGATGCACAACCTAGTTACAACTTATAATCCAAAGACGGATGCACAACCCAGTTGCGACTTAACACTAATTAATTTCTCTCTCCAAAAGATGATCCCATATGCAATATGTCTCAATGGGCCATGCAACAACATAAATATGTATTTCATCATATTTATAAACAACATTTCCCCAATGTCTACATGAATGTTTTTCATCATTCAACATGCTTTTAAATTTCATTTAAAGCAATAATCAACAAGTATGTTTTCTCATGCACCAATTATGATCCCAAATCATCAAGTTATCATTTAATACACAAAGATAACATTTTCATTCATTAAACATGCTATTAGTTAAATTCAAGCAAGTTTATCACAAATCATATCTCAAACATGACATGAATTCCCAATATACCTCAAAGGTACTAACCAAAGGAACTAGCTTAATCTCATTCCAAGGCTACATCCCTACCACCCACATACACATATGTATAACTATACTTACACATATATACCATATATATAGGCATACAAGCATACTTTACTATGGAAATTCTCAAGAATAGCCACACAACTAGCATGCATCATATTCCTAGCAATTTCATTACCAATTACTCCATACATAAGGGTTCATTCACAAGACATGTTCAAACCCTAACTTCATAATTCCAAGGATACAATTAGCAATTACAACTAAGGTTAGGAATCCTAGAATCAAATTCACCCAACTACACAATCACAAGATGGCTAGTTAAGAAGTTTTCCCATACCTCTTGAAGAGCAAGCACAACCATTAGGCAAGGCTTATGAAACCCTAGCTCTTCCCCAACACCGAAATCAAAGGAGAAATTTGGTGGGAAGCTTCACCATAGTCCCCTAGCAAGGAATCAAACTCCAACATAAGAGTAGAATAAGAACTATGAAGTGGTTCAACAAGAAACCCAAAACTAGGGTTTGAATGGAAAACACATAAGGTTGGAAGAACACTTACCCATCTTTAGCTCAAACCGAAGACAAAAACACCATGAATAACTTCCATGTTGATGGCCACATCAAACTCCCAACTTAGGGTGAACAAATCAACCCTTAAGAGGAGAAGAACCAAGAGAGAAAAGATGAGAGGAAATGGAGAAGAAGAGATGAAGTCTTCCAATGAAATACAACTACACTCATACATGTGTAGAGATTTCCCACTCACCACTCTCACCATCCAATGGCCCAAAAAAAATATGGAAAAAAAGAAATAAATCCAAGGGCTAGGAATAAGTATTGCTCTGAAAGACTTATTACACCACACACAAAACCCATTAATTTTCCAAACAACCCCTTAACATCCAAGAGTTGAGAATAAGGCAATGGAAATTAATTAAGGATCCAAGGGTTGACATGAAGTCTTGCCAAATGAAAGACCAAGAATAATGGATTCTTGCATTTAAGTGTCATCCAAACAAGGCCCTATGATCCAAGGGTCTAAAACAAAGATGTGAGAAAGAGATCAAGGGCTAGGAATGAGACACCACTTGAAAAGTGGGAAATGACCAAATTATTCTCAACTTAGGGTTAATTACAAGAGTGTCATCAAGCCTCTTAATTACCCTTCTATCCCTTGTCATCCTCTCTAATTACTACTATGCCATTCATCCCCCAACACTTAGTCAAATCTATACACTTTTCACTAAGTACTCTAAATATGAAAAATACTCATTTACCTTTGCGTAATTTCTTTCCCAAAACCATTTCTAATAATTTTCATTAATTACAAAATGAAAATATAACAAGAAATTCACATAAGTGCTACACCGGAACGTCTACAACAAACAAGGGTAACACTTTCAGGAACGCAACATGATTGCCGAAGCTCCATCGAGAAAACGTTATGACGAACCCACGTAGTCATTGATGATACTCAAATCCACGAAGCCGGAAATGAAAGTTCACAAAGTCATCCCGCTAAGTCCGAAACTCAAACACGAAAAATTTACATATACCGAGATTACGCAAGACGTTATGAATAAGTAACGTCACAAAATGTTACCACTTGGAAAAGAATTCAAGAAAAGGGAAAGGAAAACATGAGGTGTTACAATATTTTTATTAAAATGGCAGAGTTTGATCAATGAAGTAAGCGAAAAGAAACTGAAATATCGTAGTCGAGTGTTCACAAAAACATGGAAGGTTGTCTTGATTGAGAGTAGAAAGTAGCAAAATCATTCACTTTAATGGGAACCATTCATAACATGAAGCTTGAGACAGTTATTGTTCGGTAATGAGTGGGAGTATTTACATCCTTATTATCTTGTGTATTATATCATGATTTAATTGAATTTATGTATGAACTCATGATTGTGTGACTACAGATAAATGAGATGTTTGTAGGTACCATCACTAGAAACCTTCACGAGACTTTACTCATCCACTAGGGGTAACCTAGGGGTTTAAAAGGCTTGTTACACGTGCTAAGTGTAATCGTCAACACTCACGAAATCAAGGAATTAGGTTAGATTAGTTAGAGTAGTAAGAATAAAAAGATCATCACAAGAAAGTTCCCTGAGTTTATTGCTAAGGGACTAGCAATATGTAAGTTTGGGGGTGTGATAGGGGTCAAATATTAGACATTTTGACCCCATAACTTACTATTGATACGTTCTTTCATTTCATTATTTGGTATTCTTATTGCATTTGCTTGTTAAGGCATGTTTCAAGAGCTTAATGAAGAAATGGAGCTAACTTTGGTGAATTAAGTGAAGACTGTGTTCTTTCTATCCAAGAGGAGAGTCAAAGTGGTAGTCCGAGACAAAAATGGCTCCCGGAGGGTAAAAATGGCATTTCCAGAAGCCGTCATCTTCAGCAAAAAGTATTGTGGGTTCAAGATAGTTGTTTTGGTGCATTCACAGAGAAAGTGATTTTCCATAAAATACCTACACTTTTGCATATGCTTTCAGTTTCAAAAAGTGGCTGGAAATCACATTTCGACGATTGGACCTATGCTTGAAGCGTAGGCCTGCTATGCTTGAAGCGTAAGTACGACAACTTTTTATGGTTTTTTGATGGATTTTGCCTGTTTCACCCCTGGTTCGATTGGAAGACTTGCCTACGACTCCAGACCTCTATATACATGTATATACACTTATATATATGAGAAGTTAGGGTTTGCATGAAGTGTAGAGTGAAAAGACTAAAGAGGGCCTCTCTATACCATTGCCTATATATACACGATCATATATCAGAGACGTGTGGTGTGGAGTTCTAGTTTTGATCCTAGTACACGTTGGTGTTGCTTTTTGGTGAGACGTTCATTTAGACTTGCTGCTATTGAGACTCATATTCAAACTTAGAGACCCGGAGAATAAAAACCATTGAGAGCGTTTCTACGTCAACGATCCAAAACTAACTCGATATCTAGGGTTTTCTAGCAAAACCCTAGCCATGTAATGTAGTTCTTTCATTGTTTTCAATTGTAAAGAGGGGAAACTGATGACCATATTGTGATGATTGTAGTAGTTAAGAGACCGTACTGATTTGCAATATAAAATTATATATTTGTTATAAATTCTTGTCTTAGATGGAATGAATATATTATTTTGCACAACTATGATTATTCAATATGAGCAGGAACTCGGATGCTTAATTATGGTTTTCTATACAATTGTGGTAATGAAACTTGAAACCCTAAGTTGACACAGGTCGTGCCTTGGCGATTTAATATAGACATGCTTTAGTTTATTTTCATGCAGTATGAGTAGATTATAGTAATATAATTCGCATGTACTAGTTAGGTCAGTCATGAGACAGGTTGTCGTAATCCGGTTGATGGTACTCTTTTTTGGGGTTGTATTTAGCTATTTGCGGTATGACATGATTCACAGGTACGAAGCGCCCTCGTACAATTGATACAGTAAGGAACTATATTATATAGTTAGTGGTGGAGTGATGAAAACCCTAGTTTTCTTTCTCATTTGAATCACAACCAATTTAATTTGCGTCCTAGATAATTGTTAGTTAAAATAAATAATTTAGTCTTTGATCACCCAAACAAATCATTTTTCAGAAAATATAATTACTGTTTTTGAACTATTAAAGTGAACAATCTCAGTCTCTGTGGGATCGATATCCCTTACTCAAGCCATTTGTTATTCTATAATTGATATATGCGCTTGCGTAGGGTAAAACTTAGTTGTTAAGGTTTCGTTTTTAACCACATATTTTTATACACCTGACGTCGCATCACAACCCTACTAAGAAAATACCCGTAATCCTAGGAAGACCTTTTTTAGCAACTGCTAATGCATCTATTAACTGTAGAACTGGGGTTATGAATTTATCCTTTGGAAATATGAAAAGGAGGAAGAATGTTTTTGAAATCGGTTATTAGTTCAATAGTAATGGGGAATGTTTCGTGATCAACACTTTTGCTAAACCATTACCAAAGCTAATACCTCAACCAGTAGGTAGACCGCCTGAGAAATGCTTAGCATATTCATTAGGCACGCCGGAGGACAGACAACTGCCAAAAGATGGCAAGACAACAAATACTCTGAGATCTGACTATTTAAGCTTCCTAGATTTCTATTTTGAAGCAATTCAAAATCAATACATAGCTGAGTTAGAAGAAACGAATAGAAAGGATGCGATGAAACCCGGACCTACTTTACCAAAATTGCATTCGTAACCTACAAAAGGCAATTATCTTACAAATCATCCCTTATAATATGAATGCGTTTTCTTTGAGGATGAATATTCTAAATTAGAAATCAAAAAAGTTATAGCAGAGATTAAGAAACGAATTGTTACGCCCCAAATTTCCTAGGACTCTAAAACCCGAGTTTAAGAGCTGAGGAAGTGAATGCGAAATTAAAAAGAAATGAGAACAAATGACCTATAGTCATGAAACACCAACACAAGGGTAAAAACATAATTTCATGCCTAAATTATGCCAACAAGATCACTCGGAATTGAATAGGAGCCAATCGAAACAAACGGCACCCTAAACGGACCATTTAAGCACTCGTGCCCACTCAAGGGTAAAAAATGGTTATTTCAGGAGTAAAATAGTATTTTCAACATATAAAGACAAGGTTTGGACCTAAAGTAATTCATAGGAACAAACGGAATCAAATCTGAAGGTACAAGAAGAAAACTATGACATTTTAAAAATCGAGCATCACGATGTGCCAAAGTTGAAAACATACCGTCACATTCAAACGATCATTACAGCCTGCAAAATGACTCAAATGAAGTGATTCAATATCCTAACATCAAGATCTTTAAGTCTTCTTTCTAAAAAGCTAAAGATCACCTCCATCCGACACCCGTAGCTCAAGATATGAGAAAAATAGTAAAATATGGTCAGAACGGAGCTAAACAGGACCACTCAGTCGACTGCCTTTCAAACCCAGTCGACTGGCAGTTCAAAATGAGTCAGTCGACTGGAATAGGCAGAGAGTTTTAATGGCCAATTGCCCGATTAGCCAGTCGACTGCCCAGACGGACCAGTCGACTCCATTTCCCTAGAAACCCCCAAAATGACTTCCAAACATCTTTATACTCCTAGGAATCATGAAACTAAGTTCTCAACTCATTTAGTAACTTTAATAATGAGAAATATAATCTAAACTTGGTTTATTTTTGTCAAAAACATATTTCGTAAAAATAAATGTCTTGCCCTCGGTCTCCGTTCTAACGACCACCGGTTTGTAAAAATCAAAATATTTATAAATTGAGTTTAAAAAAATCATTTCTAAAACAAGGAATTTTTCTGGGGCTACGGGGGTAGGCGAAAACGGGTTTTCCATTCAAAACGAAAAGGGTTGGTTTAGAAACCTATAAAAACACCATTTTCGGTCAAACACCTAAAAACCACATTCCATGGCAAATAATCTAGTTCACATTCACAACTCCACATGAAAGGATTCAATGTTTATATTATAGCGCTCTAAGGCGAAACATGCTATAGTTTGTTCCAAAATACATATTTGCACAATCGGCACCGAAGTGCACCAAAAGAATAAAATTCCCGCGAATAGTTCTCTAAGGGGTGTACATCAATAATAACGCCTCGCCTAACATGCTAGCCGGGTCAAAATAATAGATTTAACTTAATTGAAGCACTAAACAAAATAAGCACATGTATACAATGTCTATCAATGCTCTACAAAAGTACTCCGCCTCCATATGCATAAAAGGGCGGAACCAACACCGAGTCTCTACCGGGAGACTACGGGCCTCCCATGTGGGTATCATCACCTGAAAAAAAAATATATCGTGGGGTGAGCTCACTAGCTCAGTAGAGGAAGCATTATTGCCTCAATCTCGGTAGTCCGAGTGGTACAACCCACCCAAGGTACATGTAACTAATCTTAGGTCGGTCTCTTGTTCCACATGACTCTCACGCCAATCCGGAACCCCATCGAACCCAACAAACAATTCCCTTAACATGCTCATATTATAATTCTTCAAGAATGTATCATACATCAACATAGTTATCACAATTATACATATGACACCATAATGGTGAACTTTATATGGAAAAAATAATGGTGAAATTTGAAAACTAGGGTTCTTGAAACCCTAAGAGAGAGAGAGCTTTCTAAATGGAGTTCAAGGACACCACCCCAAGTGACTCAACACAAGAACCCATCACCAATCAAGCATGGAGAGCATGGTTGAAGACAAATGATGGAGGGAGAAGAGTGTGGCCAAAAATTCCATGTAGAGGGAGATAGTGTTTGTGTGTTCTTGGTGTGGAAAAGAAAAATGTAAGAACATTTATAGTATTATTTGTGTTTGGCATGTTCTAGACAATAACCATGTTGAGTGAATTGTCATGTTAAGAGTTTTGTGTATTTCCAATAGAGTTGTTAGTGTGTTCATTTCTATCTCGAGAAAGAAGTCAAGAAGTGTATCAAAGCAAAGAAAGCTACCGGAGGGCAAAATCGTCATTACCAGACATCGTTACTTCACCGAAGGGCAAAACTGTCATTTCCAGACATTATGACTTCATCCAATAGCATCGGAAGTTCGAGATGACTAGTCTAGTTCAAATATGAAAAAACTGCAAAAGATGCAACATACCTACGTTGTCAAAGGCAAAAAGAGACAGAATGGCTCTAACCTACGCTTTGGTTTTTGGAGCTGGGAATGGACCTTACGCCCAAGTGTAGGTCCCAAGCGTAGGTCCCAATGCTTGGTCACGTGATCACTTGTCATGCATGATTTGTTTCTGGGTGCTTTCGGATTTTTCCAGTTTTGTCCATACTTCGAGTTTTTAAGTGATCGACGACTTCAAACCTCTATGTATTGACGTATACACATATTTACATCATATTTTAGAGGATTTATCAAGGTATTGTGAAATTACATAAGAGGGCAAGGTTAGGGTTTTCTATGACCTAGCCTATAAATACCAAGGTTCTACAAGAGAAGAGGCCACGGTTTTTTATGATGATTTTTCAAGAGGGTTTTTGGTGAGAGCTCTGAAATATTCCATCGTTCATATTCTTCTACAAAGTGATACACATAGAGAGGTGATTATGGAGTGAGCATATATATTAGTGTTCTCTCTTGTGTTGAGTATCTCCAATTGTGCTTCTACATCAAAGTTATATATGTAAGATTGGATGATTGATTGTTGAAGAATCATCACACCGTCCATTGCAACGAGGTTGTTTTGATCCGTTCGAGTACGGAGCGAATTAGAGGATTTCAAACCGCGAGTAGCGGAAGGAAAATCAGGCGTGATTTGTGAGTCTTGCGGAGCAAGCGTGCTTCATGAAGTACGAGTGATTCAAGGGTTTCAGACCGCGAGTAGAGGAAGGCATATCAGGAGTGATTATAAGTCTAAAACTCTCATAGAGTCTGTAATTGTTGATTCATAGTGCATCGGTACCTAAGTATACCCGTGATTGTTTTCCTTGGAACGTTTCCTTGGTTTTTTCATGTATAATTCTCTATGTCGTCTCTTGCCTTATTTTCTGCACTATATTGATGTTTGCTTGATATTGCTCGATATATCTGTTTTTGGAATTAAATTGAAAATTAGGGTTTGTGACTAATTAAAATTGAATTTCTGCTAAATAATTTCAATTGATCATCAAATCAACAAAAAGCCTATTCACTCCCCTTCTAGGTTGTTTCCCCTATCGTCTAGGTAATTTTAATTGGTATCAGAGCGTGGTTGCCCCGATTTAGGTTAACTACCTAGGGTTAGATCTTGAACTTAGACGATGGACGTACCTCACGAAGGAGGTTCCATATCTAGGTCCCCTTGGTTTGATGGCTCAAATTATACGTATTGGAAAGCGAGAATGAGAGCATTTTTGAAATCGCTAAATGAGAGAGCTTGGTTGGCCGTAGAGGTGGGATATTCACCGCCCACTATGAAAGATGTTGTTATTAATGAATCTAGGGTAAAACTATCGAGTGAGTGGATTACTACTGAGAAAAATAGTGCTAGTTGGAATTCAAAAGCTTTGAATGCGTTGTATAATGCGGTGACTGAGAGTAAGTTTAAGAGACTAGCCACATGTGAAATTGTAAAAGAAGCTTGGGACATTCTCTAACTAACTCATGAGGGAACTTTAAAAGTTAAACAATCAAAAATCCAAATTCAAAATTTAAAATTTGAACAGCTTAGGATGGAGAAGGATGAAGGTTTTGGTGATTTTGATGCTAGGTTAACTGACCTAGCTACTAGTTATCACAATCTAGGAGGGCTTATTTCCGAGACGACCATTGTGAAAAAAATCCTTAGGTCTTTGCCTGAATATTTTTGGTCTAAGGTTACCGTCATATCTGAAATCATGAGTTTCAAGAAAATTAAACTTGAAGAGTTGGCTGGTAATTTAAAATCGTATGAGATGGAGATGTGTGCTCAATCTTCTAAAAAGTCAAGCAGCACAAAAGCGAAGGACATAGCTTTGAAAATCACTAAGAAGGGACCTAGTGAGTCGGATGAAGAGGGTCAGAGTAAACCAAGTCAGTTTGACATGATCATGAAACAGTTTCATAAGTTTTTAAAATCATCTTGTGGTCAAGAATTGATTAAAGAACAAAATTTTGGAGATAAATCACATGATTCTAAAAATAGAAAAATCTAAAATAGGAATGATAAATTTGTTCATAAAAAGAAGAAACCTCAATGTTTTAAGTGTCAAGGGTTCGGTCACATAGCTGCTGAGTGTGCTAATAAGTTGAAAAAGAAAAAAGGTTTGGCTGTTACTTGGAGTGATGGATCTGCTAGTGATTCGACGGAATCGGAGATAGGAGATGAGATTGAGAATTTCACTGTGTTTGCTGCACAAAGTAAGGAGGTCGGTGAAGTTGCTGCAAGTTGGGCAATGTCTGCAGATGATGATTCTGAGGATAATGAAGATTGTGGGGATTCATATGAAGATGCATACAATAAATTGTATGAAAAGTCCGTGCAGGTTAGCAAAGTGTACTCGAAAATTTTGGTTCAATTCAACAATGTTGATAAGGAGAGACGGTCCTTAAGAGAAGAATTGACCAAGTTTGAACAGGAAATGACTCAGGCTTTGAAGAGGGTAGATGATCTCAATGAGGAATTAGAAACTCTAAGATTGAAATTGAGTGAGAAATCTACAAGGATTGAGAGTTTGGAAAAGGAATTGAAGGATGCTAACTCAACTATTCATAGATGGTCTAGTGGAACTCTTAAGCTTGATCACATGTTGAGTGTAGGAAAATCTGCAAGAAATATAAAGGGGTTGAGGTTCAAAGGAATGAGTAATCCTGACATTGTTTCTAAAACAACCTTTGTTAAGGCTTCTCAAGTAGCATCTAGTTCTTCTCAAGATAAGTCTAATATAAATCTTAATGCTCGATCTTATGTCAGAAAACCTGTTGATAGTAAGCCTCCCTTTACCTCTAGAGTCAATAAGGGTTCGAATAAGGGTTTTCAAAGGTTTATCCCAGTCTGTCATCACTGTAGAGTGAAAGGTCACATTTGAACCGCGTATTCAAATTTAAGAGGAGAAACATTGAAATCAGGGCGGAAGCATAGAACTCAAAAAAGACCTAATGTTGAAAGTCAACTTCGGATGTTGAGTGAAAAGGTGAATAGGTTGACTAGGCTAGCAAATATAGCAGTGAAAATTAAACAAATGTGGGTTAAAAAAGATGAATTGTATTGTTTGATTGCTCATATTGCATGTCTAGCACGTGACTCTAATTCTGAGAAAGGTCTTGAGTATATTTTCACAGATTCTCAGTTAACAGACATCTCTACAAAACCATTAGATTTTCAAAAGCATATGCATTTTAGAAAATCTGGTGGCATATTATCATTAGGATAGATGTTTTCATAAGTATCATTCTAGGAATATCTTGTATTATATTTTTATCCTAGAATTGATACATTATCATGCATTTTGTTTTATTTGCATGTTTATTTTTTTGTTTTGTTATTTTATTATTATGCATGCATCATGTTTTGCTACTATTAAGATTATTCATGCATGCACCCTTATGACAAAAATTCCATAAAAATTAAAAAAAAAATTAGCATGTTGAGTTTGGCTAAGTGTACAAGTTATTGTTATATTTTACTCTATTCTCATATTTACTTTTCTTATTATGCTTATGAGAGTTGAAGTTGTTAGTCTGACCTGAGGTTATGAGTTATTCACTTGACATGTTTAAATATTATTTTTGGAACTCATTAACTTTTTGTGCTTGTTTTACTTCGGAGATGACTGTAATACTTGTTGAAACTTTTAGTCTTTCTCATCTAATCCGAAGTGATATGTAGGTTCATGAGCTATGCTTTTAAATACCTTTTGCATGCTTATGAATGTTGTGATGATGTTGAAAAGTGAAAATAATAAGATATTTAAAATATAGAAATGCAAAAAGTAGTTCTTCGATCTGAGTAACCGGACCTCTTACCTCAGTAAGCATTGAGTGTTCGCGTAAAAAAGGGAGAAGACTAATGAGCATAAATCACATGGAAGAAGCTCGGGCCCAGTTGGTCGAGACTAAAAATCCTCGCTGGAAAGTCTGGAGCTTAGAAAGACAAAAAGGGATTTGGTGAAAAAGTTGAAAAGGTGCAAAGAATAAATTGTGTGACAATAGGGTATTATTTTTTAAATACGCAATAAGGTCCAAGTGAATGATGTGATTTCTAGCTTAGGTTTTGGACTGAAGTATCATCACGATTAGTGAAGAAGATTATCAGAATTAGTATGTATTGCTATCATCTTAGGTGTTTAATTGCACCTGAATATTTTTCATATACGCAAATGCTATGTAAAGTTTGCCTTGTGACTGCTTATATCTACAAGGTATGTGTGCTGATTTTCTTCACTATCATGTGTATAATAGCTAAGTCAAATATGCGTATATGATATGTTAATGACTAACTCATTGTCTCTACTGCCCTGCTCACATGGTTCTAAGAACAAAAATATTTTTGGTTGTTTTACATTTTACATTCATGCATTAGTATTAAGGTCATGCATAGTAGATATATTTGTTACTGGAGATCGGGATCTTAATAAAGTACTTTGTCTTAGTATTTAGTGCTTGGTTTAGATTCTCTATAGTTTCCTCTGTTATCTTTTCCCTGTGTGTTCATCTTGAGGCTTTCCCTTGTTTCTCTCATGTGTGTTGATTATTTATATTGTTCCTTGTCATTTCAGTGACAAAAAGGGGGAGAAATATTGAGTAAGGGGGAGTAATGGTTTTACGGGGAGAAGTATTAAGTAAGGGGGAGAGAATATTAAGAGGGAGAAATATTTTGTTTGAGGGGGAGAAGGAGAATGATGACCATTATGTGTGCATTATTGTTATGATTTTCTGATGATCATTATGTTGTTTTTATATTTGTTTTCCACACTTGCGTTTCATCCCTCTAAGTTGTTTTCACTATCGTCTAGGTAATTTCAAAAAAGAATGGACGATAATGATAGAGTTAGAGATAGGGTTAGTGTGTAGAGAATCTCATCCAAGGGCTAGGAATGAAGATGGCAAGATAGAGTTAATCAAATGGCCACTAATGTTACAACACTAAAGGTAGTGGTGAAATGCCCAAGTTACCCACTCCTTTATCACTTAATCACACCCCTTGCCATTATGAACCCAATTTACTAGTTTGCCCAAGTCTTCTACACAACTACAATAATGTCACTCAAACATCTTCCCAACACTTAGTCAATTAATCTCTACAAAACCCACCAACTTAATACATGTGAAAATACCAATTTGCCCTTCGTCATTTTATTTTTTGAAATGTTTCAATACTTTTCATTATTCACGAAATGAAAATATAGCATGCAACTTAAAATTTTTAACTACGCATAATTCATGTAAGTCATGTAAGCATGTAAACAAATTAAGCACTTAATTACATAAGCACTTCATTGTTTAATTAAAAAATTTTAAATTAGCACATAAAAATACCGGACGCTACACGAAGATTAGAAAATCTTTTACATCCTGCTTCATTTGTAGCTTATCCCAATTTAGTTCGGGAGTTTTATCAAAATATATACTTAAAAGATCATGAGATGAATAAAATATTACATATTACAGTGCAGGGGCACGAGATAGAAATATCCCCTAGCACTATCGCAAGAGCATGGCGAATTCCCAATAAAATACCCTCGGATTTAGAAAATGCTTTCCGAAAAATAATGACTAGAAGAATATGTGGAGATGATAATATTAAATGAAGCATGGGAGGTATTACAAAAGCTAAAATTAAACCTGAACTATGGTTCTTAGATACGACTATTTCAAGACAAGTTAGTCTAAAATTTGGTAATATACAAGGGCAATCACTTATCAAAATGCTTTATTATTTCGATAGGGGATATTGGATTTCAATCCCTAAGATAATTTACAATCATATGGAAACATTTTGGGAAGCCATAATAGATTGTGAAATTCCCTTCGATAAGAAATGAAAAATTCATTTTTCTTTCTTAGTTCAAGCTATGATACGAGATCAGTTAGAACTCAACTTCGAAATTCCATCAGAAACCGGCATTTTTGTTAGTAAAGATTATGACCATTGGAAATTTTTCAATACACTAAATTACGAAGAAATGGGCCGATGGTGGGAATTTCAGTTAAAACTGATTAAACAAAATAAAAATTGTATTAAGGAAACAAATTAATAATTTGGGGTACTAGCACATCTATCAATATGATAGATGTCATGGATGAGCCCGGTTAGCCACACTAAAGTTGTCATTCCATTGACATTAAACAATGGTCTTGGTTTAAAAGTTACCGAAGATTTTAACCGATTGTATTAATTATGATTTTAAGTATGCTTTATTTTATTTATTTAACTGAAAATTTCAAAAAATTCTAAAATTTTATTTCACCAATCGATCGAAAATGTTCTCGATCGATCGAGGTAGGTAGTTAGCGATAATTAAATGTTCATATTTATTAGGTTATTACATAAATTCAATTTATATAGAATAATAACCTCATTCCAAGAAAACAAAATACTAGCCAAATCTGAGCCGTTCATCATAGGCCACATATTATAAATTTCAAATTTGCCCTTTATGACATATATTTGGATAGTTTTGTGATCGATTGAGTGTTCATTCGATTCATTTTCTAGTGATCGATCCCCCCTCATTCAAAGAATTGTCCAGCGATCGATCAATCCCTATTGCGATCGTTCCCTTGTATCAAGCAATCGATCGATCCTTATTGCGATCGTTCGATACAACACTAGCGATCGATCTCTATTCGTAACGATCATTAAATTTTCACTTCCCCAACCCTAATCATATCTTAGCTTCTACTAATGGCCCCACAACGAAAGCATGCAATCGATTTGGGCCCCAGCCGCAAAAAGAATCAGGTCGTTACTGTTGGCTTTGAAATTCCATTTCAAGCAATAAATCTTATTTTGATATTAACAAAACATTCAAAACCGTGTTTGGTACTAATATGGCTTTGAGCTAAGTGTTTCAGCAAGTACAGGTAAATGTTTCGAGAAGATCGCTAAAGCAACAAGCGATAAGGAAACTCAAGCGCAAACTCGAAGAAGGACAAAAAGATCAAAGAAAGAACAAAAGCTGGACTCAAGACCTGGGGTAGATAGGTCGGGGTGAGAATATTGTAACAAGGTATCTTATGCGTTGATTGATCTTATAAGCTCAAGTAATTAATCAAACGAACTCAAACGGATCAAAAACGGACCTTGAAAACAATTTTTGGAGTCACCCAGTCGACTGGCCATGAAATGGCAGCCGACTGACTGTGACCCAGTCGACTGGCCCTTAAGGACCCAGCCGACTGGATGAACCAGTGAGTTATAAAACATTCTAACTGCATGAGGCAGTCGACTGGCCTGTCCAAGGCAGTCGACTGACTGTGACCAGTCGACTGGCAGTTAAGGACCCAGCCGACTGACTGGACCAGAGAGTTTCGAACATTTTTTATTGCCTGAGGCAGTCGACTGGCCTATCCAAGGCAGTCGACTGACTCATGAGGCAGTCGACTGGCCTTCTTGAGGCAGTCGACTGACCCTAGCCGTTGGGAAAAATATTTTAAATCTAAGCATGGAGGCAGTCGACTGGGTGCCGGTAGGCAGTCGACTGGGTGCTTCAGGATTTTAAGGAAAAGTATTTCTAAACAATATTTTTGCCCAAAAAGAAATAATTTTGCTTGCAGATTTTCAGGTCCTACTCTCCATATTGTCTAGGGTGAGACACACTCTCCAAACCCTAGTGTTCACTATATAAAGAAAGAGATATGGATTAAAAATGCTAAGGTTCTTGTGTGAGAAATTTTCCAAATATTGTTCATCTCTAATTTTCTCTCAAGCATCTTCTGAAAAATCTTTTGATAACAAAATCTCGCTTTTCACTCTTATCATTTTGAAGATTTAAACTCAAGCCTTGAGCCTATTCTCTTATTGAAAATATATTGTGAGAATATATATATCTTGAGTTCTTGAAATATCACCTAAAAACACTTGAGCTTATATTGATCTATCATCCATAAAAACCTTAGGGTTTTGAGTGTTTTTGTTTCTTGAGTGATATATTGATTACATACACAAATTTGTGATCTTGGGTGAGTGAAGCCCATTGTATCAAGGGAGGATTGTTCTCTTGATTGTGTGAAGAGCTAGTTAGCTCTTTTGTAAAGGTTTTGCTATTCCACCTATTGAAGGAAGAGTCATAGTGTGAGGATTGGGAAAGTCTCAAGGAAGGGGATTCTTTGAGCCGAGGAGTAGGAGTTATCGAACCTCGTAAAAATCACGGTGTCAATATCTCTATCTCTATCTCTTTACTTTATGTTCATGCATGCTTAATTTATATTGTGGTAAATAGCTTGTTGAATTTAAGTGAAATCATTCATTGCATATTTTACCTTGTAAATTAATATTGAACCTTGTTGCATGTTCTAGTAAGAATAAAAAGAAGTTAGAAATTATTTTTAAAACCCTATTCACCCCCCCCCCCCTCTAGGGTATTTTAGTGACTAACAATTTGTATCAGAGCCTAATCTCTACTTGTTTTTGACTTAACCGTCTTAGAGAACGATCATGGCCTCAAACATAGTCACTCATGTAGAAGGACAATCAAACAATAGGCCCCCATGGTTTGATGGTTCAAACTATAGTTATTGGAAGACTAGAATGATAGATTTTCTTCAAGCTATTGATTATCAAATTTGGCTAGTTATTGTCGATGGACCTTTTACTATTACCAAAGTAGTTGATGGAAAAACCATTCCCAAATTGCCCAACGAATGGGATAATGATGAGCGTAGACTTATTTCATTTAATGAATTTAATCGAGTCTCTACTTGCTCCACGGCCAAAGAAATGTGGGATAAACTTGAAGTTACTTATGAAGGAACTACTCAAGTTAGAGAATCTAAAATTGATATACTTATGCATGAATATGAATTATTTGTCATGAAGGAAGATGAAAATATCAATTCTATGATGTCTCGTTTTACTAACATTTTGAATGGACTAAAGCATCTTGGTAGAATTGTTCCTAGATCCGATGTGGCACGCAAAGTCCTTAGAAGCCTTCCGGTCAAATGGGATGCGAAGGTGACGGCTATTAAAGAAGCACATGATCTTAGCACTATGAGTCTTGATGAGATTTTCGGGTCACTCCTTACATGGGAAATTACCTTGAAATCTCGTGAAGAAGACGCCAAGCCAAGAAAAGGTATAGCCTTGCAAGCTTCAACTAAAAGTGAAGCAAATGAGAGAATCGAAGAAGAGGTTGATGAAGACATTGCCTTGATCACTCAACAATTCAAGAGATTTCTTCAATGAAAGAAGGCTAAAGGTCGGAGGTTCTTAAAGAGCAATGAACCAAGAGGAGAGACAAGCAAGAAGGAGTCTATTACTTGTTTCAATTGTGGTAAACCGGGGCACTATAGAAATGAGTGTTTCAAGCCCAAAAAGGAGAACAATAAAAGGCCAAACAAAATGGCCATGAATGCAACATGGGATGATTATGACTCTTGTAATTCGGATGAGGAAGAGAATGGTGAGGAAATTGCAAATCTTTGCCTCATTGCAAATGAAGATGAGGTACATTTAAATTTACATGCATTAGATAATTCCATTTTGTCATATGATGAGCTTTTATTTTCTCATAATGAATTACAAGATGCATTTGAAAATTTGTATGATGAGTTTGAAAAACTAGCAAAAAAACATAGTTTGCTCAAGAAATCTAAATCTTCATGTAATTCCACTTGCCACACCATAGTTGATGTAAACGCAACTAATGACAAAAGTATGAAGATAGAAGAGGAAAATATTTTGTTGAAAAAGACCATTGATGATCAAATAAACATCTTAGCAAAATTCACAAAAGGAAAAGAGAACTTGAGCATCATGCTAGGAAGACAAAGAAACTCTTTTGACAAATGCGGCTTAGGATATGATGCATTCAACAAGGATGCACTTTTATTGAAGAAAAGAAAATCATTAAAGCATACTTTTTCAAAACAATCTTCATTCTCAACTTCTATTGATCACAATCATGTTTCATGCTACTATTGCAAGAAAAGAGGTCACAAAGCAAATGCATGTTATCTAAGAAAGAAGAAGAAAATTGTTTCAAAAATGTTTTGGGTTCCAAAAGGAACTATTGCATCTCTACGTGCTAAAGAGAACTTGGTAACTAAATCAATTTGGGTTCCGAAAGGAACTATTGCATCTCTTTCTAACCAAAATGGACCCAAAATAGACTGGGTACCAATAAAAGTCACGTAACGCTGTTTTGTAGGTTTGCTTGAAGACCGCCTCAAAAGAAAGATGGTTTCTTGATAGCGGTTGTTCAAGACACATGACGGGGGACAAATCGAAATTCATGTCCTTAAAATCTTATGAAGGAGGAAACGTTACTTTTGGAGATAACTCACAAGGGAAAATTGTTGGAATCGGATCTATTGGTATATCTTCTTCTCTAGCTATAGATAACGTACTTTTAGTTGATGGTTTAAAGCATAACTTGTTTAGTATTAGCCAACTTTGTGACAAAGGTTATGATGTTATCTTTAGGTCAAATGCATGCATAGTTGAGAAAGACGGAAAGCAATTGTTCAATGCAAAGAGAAACGGAAATTTATATACTATGTTGCTATGTGAATTAAATGAACAAGATGTTAAGTGCTTTGTCACATCGAGTGAAAATAGTTGGTTATGGCATATACGCTTAGGGCATGCTAGTATGGACCTCATCCAACGTTTGTCTAAAAATGAATTAGTCAAAGGCCTCCCGAAGACTAATTTTTCAAAAGATAAAATATGTAGTGCATGTCAAATAGGTAAGCAAGTGAAATCTTCTTTCAAGAGAAAGAAAGATATCACCACTTCTCGATCCTTAGAGTTACTTCATATGGATCTCTTTGGTCCGGAAAGAACGGCTAATGTAAGAGTGGAAATGTCCAGCCCAGCTGAGCCCATCTGTCATCAGGCCATTCTGTCAGGCCCATCAGAGCCATTTGTCATCAGGCCCATCAAGCTTTTGGGCCAGCAAGTTTCCTATGAATCCAGTAATAAAGCCCATTTAGAAAATGTATATAAAGGGAATCCGAAAATTAATAAAAGGATTCGAAATAGTATTGAGCATTTTTATGTCTTTACACATTGGCGCCGTCTGTGGGAAAGAAGGAGGAGTTCCTGATTTTTCAAATGCCCTTCGGTACCTGTAAAATCGCCTCCTTCTTCCCATCTCAAAAAGCTAAGTCTGTTTGATAGGCAAAAGACCCTCCACCTCCAAAAAACTTCCACTCACTACCTCCCCGGACGAGAATGCCGGTCACTCGTTCACAGGCAGGCATTCTGCCCACTGAGGACAATAGTGCAGAGGATTCCCAGACCATGGAGCAAATTCTTCAACGCTTGGCGGCTGCTGAGGAACGTAGCGTGGCCTTGGAGAAATAGAATGCAGAGCTCAGGGAGAGGTTGGCTCCACCAGCAGCTGCCTTACCGGCAGTTACGCCCAACCCTCCGGTGGCCGCGATCGACCATTCTCTAAACCAACCTGAAGAGCACGCCGAATCTTCTCAGCGCTCAAGAAAGGCTTCGGCAGCCGACGAGTCTATAACCCCCCAGAAACTTCAAGCAATGATGGACGAGTTCCAAAGGAAATTTCTCGGGGACTTGAGGTCCCGATCCACGGACGACATGGCCATCCAGGCGTCCACTGAATTGATATAGTCGCCCTTCATTCAGGAAATAACCCAAGAACCTTTCCCAAAGAAGTTCGTGATGCCACAATTCACCCCTTATGATGGCACAAGGGATCCCGAAGAACACATATACCAGATTCATCAGAAAATGACCATGTACGCCGAGAACGACTCCCTGCTGTGTAAAGTGTTCTCCACAAGCCTCGCTGAGGCCGCCCTATTATGGTTTAGGAAGCAGCCACCCCGATCCATTGGTAGCTGGCAACAGTTGACCAGGCTCTTCATCGCCCAGTATTATGGAAACAAGAGACAGAAGAAGACCATATCCTGCCTCTTCACCATGATCCAGGAGAAAGGAGAGTCACTGAAAAGTTTTCTATCTCGATTCAACATAGAGTCATCTTCTGTGGATAACTGTGACCAGCATTCTGCGGTTGAGGCATTCAGGATGGCCCTCATTCCTGGAACAAAATTCCATCAATCCTTGGTGAAGCGCCCTCCATCGGGCATTGGGGAACTAAACTCTAGGGCCCAGGGATACTTGAGAATTGAGGAGGAGGAAACTATCAGGCAAAGGAGATCAGCCTTTGTCGGCCTTGAAATCCAGTCCAAGGATCGATTGATCGATCGGAAGCGATTAATTCCACCGGGATCGTCAGCCCCAACGGGAGTATCAGTCACAAAGCCATCTAAACGACCCAGGTTAGAAGAAAGGATAACACCCCTGAAGGTTAGCCTTGCAAAACTTTACCAGGAGAACAAAGCCAAAGGAATTTTCCAGCAACCCCCTACCATGCGACAACCACTTGACCAGAGAGACAAGACAAAACACTGCGCTTTCCATGGTGATTTCGGGCACATCACGAACGAATGCCGCAATCTAAGGCAACAGATGGAGGCATTACTACTTCGCGGACTACTCCGGGATTACGTCCAACAAGACAGGCCAAGAACCGATCAGCGCGCCCCCGGCGTCCCTCGAAACCCCTCGGATGCACAGCCGGTTAAAATCATCAACATGATTCATGGTGGCCCCCCACCCAAAGAGACCGAAGGATCGCGCCGAAGCTATCTACGGAAAGCCCACAAAATGAGAAAAGTCAACGAAATTAGTGAAGCCCGATACAAGGCTGAAGAAACTCACATCACTTTCTCGATGTCGGACCTCCGGGGAGTCCAAACCCCGCATGAAGACCCTCTGGTTGTGACCCTAATGGTGGCCAACTGCCTTGTGAAAAGAGTCGTGATCGATCCAGGGAGCAGCGCCAACATCATCACCAAATGGGCTTTCGAAAAGCTCGAAATCAATCCATCTGAAATTATGACATCCCGATGCCCCATCGCAGGTTTTGACGGCAGGCAAATCAAGCCGATCGGTGAAATTCAGTTACCTGTGTCTGCCGCTCATAGGACCCTGACCGAGACATTTGTTGTGGTGGACGCCAAACCTTCATACAATCTGCTTATGGGAAGGGGATGGATTCACCGAATGCAAGGTGTGCCTTCGACTCTTCACCAGGTCATGAGATGCTTGGGCCCTGACGGTACTGGCACCATTGATGTGAAGGGCGACCAAGTGGCCGCCAAGGAATGTTATTCGGTCACTCTGAAGGAGATCCGGAAGGCCTAGGCCCCAGGGGTACCCCGATCGAATGAGCAAAGTTCATGCTCCAAATAGCAATTAAAGAATGGGGGGCCGGGCTCCCCAATTGTGGTTGAACCACTACAATCGGTCTGTGTCGTGCCCGACAACCCGGAAAAAGTTACTTTTGCAGGTACAACCCTGACCGATTCTGAATTTGAGGAACTAACACAATTGCTGCAGGACAACTCTGACGTCTTCGCATGGGAGCATACAGACATGCCGGGAATAGATCCTGACGTTTCACAGCACTCATTGCATGTTGACCCAAACGTCAGGCCAATCAGGCAAAAGCAAAGGCGCATGGGGGCACATCGGAACCTAATTATAGCAGATGAGGTATTCAGACTGCTCCAGGCCGGCTTCATCCGCGAAGTCAGATATCCCGAATGGCTTGCCAACGTCGTGGTTGTTCAAAAGAAAAATGGCAAATGGAGGGTTTGCGTCAATTTTACCGACCTGAACAAGGCATGCCCAAAGGACAGTTTTCCACTCCCAAAGATCGACCAGATGGTTGATGCTACCTCAGGCTATGACCGTTTAACTTTCCTGGATGCCTATTCAAGTTACAACCAAATAAAAATGAACCCGAAGGATGAGGAAAAGACTTCCTTCATTACTGAAACAGGTACATACTGCTTTAAAGTTATGCCTTTCGGACTGAAAAATGCAGGTGCTACCTTCTAGAGATTAGTCAACAAGATCTTTAAAGGTATGATGGGCACAGTAATCGAAGCCTACATCGACGATACTGTAGTCAAGAGCAGAAAGAAGGAGGACCACATCACTCACCTACGCCAAGTGTTCGTTACCCTCAGGTCCCATGGCATGAAGCTTAATCCGGCAAAGTGTTCTTTTTGTGTATCATCTGGACAGTTCCTAGGGCACATCGTGGACCGGACTGGTATCCAAGCCAGCCCGACACAGGTCAAAGCTCTCATAGAAATGAAGGAGCCCCGAACACATAAAGACGTTCAAGTCCTGACGGGAAGAGTGGTAGCACTTAGCAGATTCATCTCACGACTCACTGATCGGTGCCGACCATTCTTTCAAGCAATAAAGGTGAAGAAGGGAGAGATCTGGGGTCACGAACAATCGGAGGCCCTGGCGGGGTTAAAAGAGTACCTGACCATGCCCCCAATCTTGTCTACACCAACCCCCGATGAAGTCTTATACCTTTATTTAGCAGTATCCTCCGCTTCAACCAGTGCCGCCCTCATCAGAGAGGACGGGAACCTTCAAATGCCAGTATTCTACACCAGCAAATCCTTGGCTGAGGCAGAAACTAGATACAGCAGGCAGGAAAAACTGATTTTGTCACTGGTGAACGCCAAAAGAAGGCTAAGGCATTACTTTGAGGCCCACCCGATCATCGTCCCAACAGCTACACCCCTACGGGTTATTATGTCGAAGCCCGACCTCTCAGGACGAATCTCTAAGTGGGCTATCGAATTGGGCATATATTATTTGACATACATACCTCGGGTTTCCATCAAAGGACAGGCTGTAGCGGACTTTTTGCTCGAGAGTGAGACTGAGGAGCCAGACCAGAACAGTGAACTGGATACATGGAAGATCTTTGTGGATGGGTCAGCCAACTCTTCCGGCTCAGGAATTGGCCTAGAAGTTTTAACACCTGATGGAACACGCCTTCATATGTCGGTGCAGTTGCAGTTTCCGGCCACAAACAATGAGGCAGAGTATGAGGCCATCGTATCCGGTTTGAGGATAGCCCGAAGCCTTAAGATCCAGTCCTTAGCAGTACACAGTGATTCTCAACTTGTCGTCCGTCAGATCAACGGAGAATACGAAACAAAGGACCCGACAATGAAGTTGTATCGAGCGCTAGTTTTGAAGGAGACAGAAAGTTTTCACATAATCACCTTTACCCAAATCCCCAGGGATGAAAACTCTGAAGCTGACCACCTGGCCAATCAGGCTTCCTCAGCCGGAGAGGATCTAACCCGGGTGGCACTGTTGGATTTTATTCAGAGGCCCAGCATTCAAGAGCCCGAACGAGTAATGCTCATCCCATGGGAGCCCAGTTGGATTGATCCCCTGATAGATTACTTACGTAGTGGAACTCTTCCCGAGAATAAAGCTGAAGCTCACAAGGTCAAGAGGAATTCGGCCCGGTACTCAATCATAAACGGGCAACTCTACCGAAAGTCCTTTTCCGGTCCCTACCTGAGATGTATCACACCGTCAGAATCTAGAGCAGTGATGCACGAGATTCACAGTGGGGCTTGTGGAAACCACTCCGGTAGCAGGTCCCTTGCCCATAAGGTACTGTCTCAAGGGTACTTCTGGCCCTACCTGTCTCGGGATGCCGAGGAATACGTCCGAAGGTGCAAGCCCTGTCAAATGCACGGGGATGCTATCCATCGCCCACCTGAGTTCCTGCATCCCACTATAGTACCGCACCCATTCGCCCGGTGGGGAATGGATATAGTGGGACCCTTACCGAAAGCAATCCGGTCGAATGCGTACGTCCTTCTGGCCACCGACTATTTCACCAAATGGGTGGAAGCCGAAGCCTATCCCACCGTCAAAGGGAGTCACGTCGTCAAATTCGTATGGACCAACATTATATGCAGATTTGGGCTACCAAGAACGATCATGATGGATAACGGAACAAACCTGGACAACAAGGAGGTTAGAGCATTCTTTGCCGAACATGGTATCAACCAGAACACGTCTTCCGTCGGCTACCCGCAAGGGAATGGGCAGGCGGAAAGGACAAATCGAACTATATTCAACACTCTGGCCAAGAAACTTGAGGAGGCCAAAGGGGCCTGGTTAGAGAAACTGCCCGAAGTTCTCTGGTCATACAGAACGACCCCCAGACAACCCACTGGAGAGACCCCTTTTGCCATGGTGTACGGTGCTGAAGCTGTGATTCCGACTGAGATCTGGGTTCCAACCCTCCGGAGCGAGGCCTGGGTCGAAGGACCAAGTAACCAGCATTTGGCTCAGAACCTTGATCTTCTGGATGAAAGAAGGGAGGCCGCCGGGATCAGGCTGACCGCTTACCAACATCAAGTCCGGAACCACTTCAATCAAAGAGTCAAAAGAAGAGAGTTCCAGATCGGAGACATGGTCCTTAGGCGCAAAATCGGGCTTATAGGCAAGCTCAAGGAGCCTTGGGAGGGCCCGTACACCATCTCTGAAGTCATCGGTCGCGGAGCATACCGAGTCCGAAGGAATGTTGATGGCGGAATGGAACCAAACTCCCAGAACGCCTCTCGCCTCAAGAGGTACTACCCTTGATGGGCCAGGTCCTGTTTCCTCTTGGATCTTCTTGTAAAAAGGCTACAGCAACTGGTCGGTAAAAATCACTATAATGATTATTATAAAATCTGCTGAAGAGCCCGAAGTCACAACACAGATCCTGAAGAGATCATTGTTCCAAAAATAAACTAAGTGTTGCATTGACTTTCGCATGGCCTGAAGTGCCCGAAGTCACAACACAGATCCTGAAGAGATCATTGTTCCAAAAATAAATTAAGTGTTGCATTGACTTTCGCATGGCCTGAAGTGCCCGAAGTCACAACACAGATCCTGAAGAGATCATTGTTCCAAAAATAAACTAAGTGTTGCATTGACTTTCGCATGGCCTGAAGAGCCC
The DNA here is from genome assembly GCA_963922005.1 of Cornus suecica. Taxonomy (NCBI): domain Eukaryota; kingdom Viridiplantae; phylum Streptophyta; class Magnoliopsida; order Cornales; family Cornaceae; genus Cornus; species Cornus suecica. The sequence goes on from OY998244.1 coordinate 55,680,766, forward strand.
AAAGTCACAACACAGACCCTGAAGAGATCACAAAACTTTGAAAAAATAAACAAAGTAACCAAGAATCGTTATAACTGTAAAAGTGAAAAGTGAAATGGACAAAACCTATTATATCTCATTCAAAATGGGCCCCTGTGGTCAAGGCTTACAATGCATTTCATAAACAGTAAATACTAAAGGTCAACGCTGGTGCCCGGTACATTTGGGTTCACTGAAACGATGGCCCCATCGGGATCCGGAGGATCAGGAGGGGTGGTTATGCTCATTCCTGGGAGAGGCTTGGTCAGGAACTCGCAGAAACGAACGTCGTCTGGACCACCAACCGGATCGTCGTACGGAGGGGAGATGCCCAGACTCTCATCCAGCTCTTCCACCGAGGCGAAAGTCCTTTCTTCGACGGGTTTCTGCATGTCATTAAAGCATGACCTCCAACCAAACCCGATCCGGTATTGGGAGGTTTCGCAGAAACGCTTATACACTTCGTTCCCACCCCGGTGACACATCTCCACCACCGACCTCTCCGTGGCAAGGAGATTCTCCATCTCAGCCCTCTCCTCCAGGAGCTTCGAATTGGAAACCGTCAAGCTCTCATTATTAGCTTTCAGATTCCCATTCTCAGCCTTCAAGGCCTCCGTCTCAGCAAAGAGGGCCCGCCGAACTGCCTCCATTTCCTTAATTTTTTCTTGAGCCGCCCGAAGTTGTTGCTCTGCAGCGACTGCCCTTCGGGTCTGGACATCCAATTTTTCATTGGATATGGACAGTTGGTTGGCGACCTTCATCCGGGATTCCTCCTTCAATCTCAGGAGCTCGTTGGAGTTCTTGAGCAACTTAGTGTCCTCCTCCATTTTTGCATTATAGGCCTGTGTCAGGTAGAGCATCTGCCAAAAGGTTAAGTGTTAGCCTGATAAGAAAGTAAATAAAATATTAAATGCAGTTGGGAAATCAGCAGATTCAAGCACTACCTTCATAGAAATCTCTGGACCTGTCAGAGCCAATTCCTCCCGATCGATGGTTCTCAGCCTCTTTCGGTCTATGGGTGTCCAGATCTGAGATCCCATAGCCCGTAGGGCAGTGTCATTGTCAATCATCGCATGCCCCGCAACCAGAAAGTCGCCGCCCGGGAGTGTAATCTTCGGCGCCCAGGGCACGGGTAGCTCCTTTTCAGTTGCGGCCCCACTGTCATCCAGTACGATGGGAGATGATTGTGTCTCCGTTCGGGCCCTTACTGACCGTTCGGGTAGATTCTCCTCCGATCGGGGATGTCGCGCCCCCGTCAGGCTCGTTTCCCCTTCAACCAACCGGAATTCAGGGACGAGAACATCCCCTGAGGATGGAGCAACCTCCTCTGATCCTTGAGGAGGAGTCTGGCCGGTTTGCACATTTCCCATTGGTGGAGATGGAGTTACCGGGCTATTCTCTACATGAGGCGAGAGAACAGGATCAGTCGGAGGGGTTAGAACACTTTGTGATCCCTGCCCGATCTGGATCTCACCGGAGGCTGAATTTGAGGCCTGAGGTCCAACTGCCCGCTTAGACTTCTTCTTCAACACCGCCTGCGGGATCCTCAGCATTTCTGTAGATAGGGCCTGCAAATTGGAACCTGTCAAGAAACTGGTACACATCCTCAAAGGCTGTCCCCAAATTTTCGATTTAAGCAATTCAAAACGAGTTCTGATATAATTTGAGGTTTTATATTCGTCGGGCGCCCCCAGAAACTCAAGCACATGGAGGCCTAACTTATCATTGCACTGATCACAATTGCACGCCCCCCTATGGAATGGCTTGAAAGAAGGGAAAAGGTGTTGGTCAAACTCGTTGGGGACTTTGAATCTGGATGAGTTGGGGAGTCTCCAACTCCCACTCACAAGGACCATCCTTTCTTTCCACCCTTTATTGGATTTTTCAGTACCATCACAAATTTTCCTCCCACTAAGGGGAAAAAGGTTGTACTGGCCCCTGCACTCCTTCTGGACCTGTATTTTGTAACAGAACAGAAGTTCCGCCAGACCAAGGTCAAGTCCTAGATCCCGATTGATCATCAAGATCATGGCCAAGACCCGGAAGAAGTTAGGTCCCACCTGAAGTGGGGCCAAACCTAAGGTAGCTAAGACATAAAGGAAGAAGGGCTGGATCGGGAATCTAATGACCTGGAGGTGAAAGGCCGACAACAAAATCTGGTTATCCAAAACCCCCTCACCCTTCCTAAAATCATACTTTTTAGGATAATTTTTAATAATCACCCGATCGGGTACCCCGCATTTAACCCTCAACCTTTTTAATACCGACTCTACCCTGTTCATAGGGGGAATGGGATCGGCATAAAACTGATCTCCCGAAACCCCCGCAACCGGATTTCCGGCTGCTGCGACGTTCCGGTTAACTTCCGGTGGGCTAGGCACAGTTGTCCTAACCACCTCAACTGAGGGTGAACTGAGGGATACGTCCGGGTCTACAGGGGAAGGTAAATGGTCGCTACCCGACCGGGTATCATCACTATCAGACATTTCGAAAAGAAAGACGTTGAGATGGAAAGAAATAACTTACTCTAAGATGAATCCCGAAGGATTTATGACGCTTTCCTGAGAGAGAAGGTGGACTCTGGCAACGATAAGTCAAGATCTCAAGTGCAGGGAGTTCTCTAGAATTTTTTAAATTGTGAAACGGAATGAATCCATAGCACTGCAGTCATTATTTATAGAAATCTCAGGGGGGGCTGAAAAGCCGTGCGCTCGGGAACCGAAGCGTCATCTCACTTCACGTGCGCCTCCACAGCCTCCCTTTTCGCCTACCGAGGCCACCCGGACCACGAATTTCAAACGTTGCAATGATTGTACAACCGTCATATTAATTGCGTCAGTCACGTCACCCCGATCAGGGGTGATGCATCTCATCCCCACTCTGTATCCTTTTTAATGGGCCGGGAAGATCGACGACCCATCACAAAGGATAGGGCCTGTGTAAGAGTGGAAATGTCCAGCCCAGCTGAGCCCATCTGTCATCAGGCCCATCAGAGCCCATCTGTCATCAGGCCCATCAGAGCCATTTGTCATCAGGCCCATCAAGCTTCTGGGCCAGCAAGTTTCCTATGAATCCAGTAATAAAGCCCATTTAGAAAATGTATATAAAGGGAATCCGAAAATTAATAAAAGGATTCGAAATAGTATTGAGCATTTTTATGTCTTTACAACTAGCTTGGCCGGGAAACTCTATGTACTTGTTATAGTAGATGATTACTCTAGATTTACTTGGGTTTACTTTCTTGCTCATAAAAATGAAACTCACTCCATTCTCGATAAATTTTATAGAGTCATTCGAAATGAAAAAGATTTGAAAATCAAGAAAATTAGAAGTGATAGGGGTAGAGAGTTTGACAACAAGATCTAGAGAAATTATGTGATGAATTTGGTGTATCTCATGATCTCTCGGCCCCAAGATCTCCTCAACAAAATGGGGTAGTTGAAAGGAAAAATAGATCTTTACAAGAAATGGCTAGAACTATGTTAACTGAACACAACCTTCCCCGAAGTCTTTGGGCGGAAGCGGTAAATACCGCTTGTCATGTCATAAATAGAGTTATAATTCGAATGAAATTGGGTAAAACTCCGTATGAGTTGTGGAATGGTCGGAAACCCAATATTGGTTATTTCAAGGTGTTTGGTTGTAAATGTTTTGTTTTAAATGATAAAGATAACTTGGGAAAATTTGTCTCCAAATCGGATGAAGCAATTTTCTTAGGTTATTCCTCAACAAGTAGAGCCTTTAAAGTCTTTAACAAAAGGACTTTAACCATGGTAGAGTCTATCCATGTTGTTTTTGATGAATCACCACCTCTATCCTCACCTAGAGTTGACCTAGATGATGATGAAGTTGTAGGAATTGAGTATAATTTCAACAATCTCAATATCTCCAACTCGTCAAGTAGGCAAATGGATAAGAGTAAAGTTGGAGATCAATCAAATGATGACTTGACTTGCTCCATTCCTAAATCTTGGAGGATTGTGCACAACCATCCTCTTGACCAAGTCATAGGAAACCCTTCACAAGGTGTTAGCACAAGATCTCAACTTAGAGACTTATGCAATCACATGGCTTTTGTGTCCAATATTGAACCCAAGAACTTCCACGAAGCTCAATGTGATGATTCTTGGATCATGGCTATGCAAGAGGAACTAAATCAATTTGAACGCAATCAAGTTTGGCATTTAGTCCCTCAACCCACACATCAAACTATAATAGACACTAAATGGGTTTTTCGAAATAAGAAGGATGAAAATGGAGTGATTATTCGAAATAAAGCAAGATTGGTTGCTCAAGGTTACAATCAAGAGGAAGGCATTGACTATGATGAAACCTTTGCACCCGTAGCTAGATTAGAAGCAATTAGAATGCTTCTTGCATTTGCATCATCTAGAAATTTCATTCTCTATCAAATGGATGTCAAAAGTGTTTTTCTAAATGGAACTATAGATGAAGAAGTGTATGTAAAACAACCACCCGACTTTGAAAATGAATGTTTTCCAAATCATGTTTACAAATTATCTAAAGCTTTGTACGGGTTAAAGCAAGCTCCTAGAGCTTGGTATGAACGGCTTAGTGACTTTCTACTTCAAAAAGGTTTTTCTAAAGGCAAAGTTGACACCACTCTATTTACAAAAACTGTCAAGAATGATTTGTTGATTATCCAAATATATGTTGACGACATTATATTCGGATCAACAAACACTTCCCTTTGCAAGGATTTCGCATCTAACATGCAAAACGAATTTGAAATGAGTATGATGGGTGAGTTGAACTTCTTCTTAGGGTTGCAAATCAAGCAAAGCTTGGATGGCTTATTTGTTAGCCAATCTAAGTATACTAAAGATTTGCTAAAGCGATTTGGTATGGAGGAAGCCAAACATGCCATTACTCCCATGAGTACCTCTATTAAACTCGATAAAGATGAAAATGGAAAATGTGTTGATATTACTAAATATAGAGGCATGATAGGAAGTTTACTTTATTTAACTGCTAGTAGACCGGATATCATGTTTAGTGTATGCTTATGTGCTCGCTTTTAATCTTGTCCCAAAGAATCTCACTTGCTAGTCGTAAAACGTATTTTTCGCTATCTTAACGGGACGATTAACTTAGGACTTTGGTATCCAAGTGATACTTCACTTGATCTCACGAGTTATTCGGATACCGATTTTGCGGGTCGTAAAATTGATCGGAAAAGCACAAGCGGTACATGTCATTTTCTAGGTCACTCGTTAGTTTCATGGTCAAGTAAAAAGCAAATTTCGGTTGCCTTGTCTACGGGCTGAAGCCGAATATGTTGCGGCCGGTAGTAGTTGTGCTCAAACTCTTTACATTAAGCAACAATTACTTGATTTTGGGCTTGTTTTCAATCGCGTACCTATTAAATATGATAACACTAGTGCTATTTGTATCTCAAAGAATCCTATTCAACACTCTCGCACAAAGCACATAGAGATTAGGCATCATTTTTTACGGGATCACGTAGCTAAAGGCGACGTTGAATTGATTTTTATTGACACTAAGAATCAATTGGCGGATATTTTTACTAAACCCCTCTCGGATGAACCATTTTCAAAAATTCGTAGGGAATTAGGAATGGCCATGGATTTTGAAGTCATCAGTTAATTTTCACAAATTCTCGTCCACGTTCTCGGCTTTCAAAATTTAAAAAATTTTCAAAATTTTTTTGAGGGCCAGTCGACTGCCTCATATACGGCCAGTCGACTGGATCAACCAGTGAGTTTTTGTGTTTTTAACTATCTTCAGCCAGTCGACTGCCTACATTGGCCAGTCGACTGGGTCATGAGCCAGTCGACTGTCTCCATATGGCCAGTCGACTGCCTCTGCGCGAACATTGTTTTTATTTCTTCTTTCTCTTCGTCTTCTCTCCACTCTCTCCACGATCTCTCCCATTTCTTCTCTCATTCACGCCATTTACTCATCTTTAAACCACTTTCCCACTACACCACGATCCTCTCCTCCATCATCACCACTCCCCTCTTCATTTTCAGTTATATATCTCCATATATATATCCATATATATTTTTTTTACAGTTTCACTTCTCCCTCTCTGATTTCACCATTTCTTTTCGTTTTTCTTCTCAAAATGCTTCCCATCATCTTGATTCTCATCTCTCTCATGGCTCCTAATGTCGTGCGCCTCAAGAAACGCGCCCGTAGGGGTGGAAGCTCTTCGGCTGCACCTCCTCCACCTCCGTCTCCTGTTCATGAGGACACTGATTCCGAATCTGAATCTGGTCCGATGTCTCTGACTACTCTTCTCGGTGATGAAGACAGTGTTCGTCTTTTCGAAACTTAGTTCCTTCATCGAAAATTTGCTCGGAGTCGCATTGTGACTCAACCCTTGTGCGAAGAGATTGGCGCTAATACGTTCAATCTTTTTCAAAATATGGGTTGGGATTTCTTTCTCTCGCTCGATGTTCCGCTCTATCCGAGGGCTGTCAAAGCATTCTACACCAATCTGGTGAATCCTTCTCAACCACGCCTTATCTCCACCCAGCTTAGCTCCAATGTTGGAGGCGTCTCTGTTGAGATCACCGAAGCAGTAATCAATACTGTTTTTCGGCTACCTCCTGGCGGTATCTCCTATTACTACCCATCTATTTGGTACTCTTCGAGTGATTTCGATCCTCTCGAAGCAGTTCGGGCTATTTCTGTGAATAAAACAACCACCGCCATTGCTGAGTTTCCTTCTTCCTCGCTTACTCCCGAGGCTAGACTTGTGCACAACATTACCACGTATTCCATTTTGCCCAAGTCCGGAAGCCGGAGTCTTGTGTCGATTATGGAAGCTTTTCTTGTCTACTGTGTCATGACCGGTCGGAAGGTCAATCTTGCCTTCCTCTTCATATCGGCAATCCTCGAGTGCCACAAGAAGAAAGGCGCACTTATTTTTCCTACCCATTTATCCTATCTTCTCAGTCGGAACGGTGTGCCACTTGCTGACGAGCCTACGGAGCACAATCCAATCTTTCTGGACCGCACTCATCTCAAGCAAATGCACATTGGCAAAAATGCCGATGGAGTGTTGGTCTCTCTTAGGGCTGCCCCTCCTGCGGACCAAGCCGGTCCTTCTGTTCCTCGTCCCGACGCTCCTCGGCCCGAGGCACCTCGTCCGGATGCTCCGACTTCCTCATTTCCGTCTCTTGGTAGCGATTTCGATATTCCGGATTTTGGGTTCGGGGGTAATCCCAAAACTCTTACCCAAATATTGGAAATCGTGAAGCGCAATGAGGAGGCCCAAAAGCAGACGGCCGCGGACATGAAGCGCCTTGAGGACAAGATCGACCGCCTCACCACCGCCATGGATGCACTTCGCCGTGACCCTCTGCCTTTTTGATGTCGTCAAAGGGGGAGAATGTTTAGGTTGTTTGTGTTGGCCATAGGTCCATTTTGCGTAGCATAGGACGTTACCATGTGTGTTGTTTATGTTATCTTTAGTTTTATTTCTATGCTTTATTATTTTGTAATGTGTAGTAGTAAAACAACATGTACCGATCTTGCAATTATTAATTGAAAAATATTGTTTCTATTATTCTTCAATGCATTACGTAAATGAATATCAAATTGCAAAATTTATTTCCTAAGGGGGAGCATGAAAATAAAAATGAAAGATGCACACATTGAGGGGGAGTATCACTTGATACTTTACCAATTATGAGCAAACACGAAATGTTTTGTCAACATCAAAAAGGGGGAGATTGTTGGCTTTGAATTTCCATTTCAAGCAATAAATCTTATTTTGATATTAACAAAACATTCAAAACCGTGTTTGGTACTAATATGGCTTTGAGCTAAGTGTTTCAGCAAGTACAGGTAAATGTTTCGGGAAGATCGCTAAAGCAACAAGCGATAAGGAAACTCAAGCGCAAACTCGAAGAAGGACAAAAAGATCAAAGAAAGAACAAAAGCTGGACTCAAGACCTGGGGTAGATAGGTCGGGGTGATAATATTGTAACAAGGTATCTTATGCGTTGATTGATCTTATAAGCTCAAGTAATTAATCAAACGAACTCAAACGGATCAAAAACGGACCTTGAAAACAATTTTTGGAGTCACCCAGTCGACTGGCCATGAAATGGCAGCCGACTGACTGTGACCCAGTCGACTGGCCCTTAAGGACCTAGCCGACTGGATGAACCAGTGAGTTATAAAACATTCTAACTGCATGAGGCAGTCGACTGGCCTGTCCAAGGCAGTCGACTGACTGTGACCAGTCGACTGGCAGTTAAGGACCCAGCCGACTGACTGGACCAGAGAGTTTCGAACATTTTTTATTGCCTGAGGCAGTCGACTGGCCTATCCAAGGCAGTTGACTGACTCATGAGGCAGTCGACTGACCCTAGCCGTTGGGGAAAATATTTTAAATCTAAGCATGGAGGCAGTCGACTGGGTGCCGGTAGGCAGTCGACTGGGTGCTTCAGGATTTTAAGGAAAAGTATTTCTAAACAATATTTTTGCCCAAAAAGAAATAATTTTGCTTGCAGATTTTCAGGTCCTACTCTCCATATTGTCTAGGGTGAGACACACTCTCCAAACCCTAGTGTTCACTATATAAAGAAAGATATATGGATTAAAAATGCTAAGGTTCTTGTGTGAGAAATTTTCCAAATATTGTTCATCTCTAATTTTCTCTCAAGCATCTTCTGAAAAATCTTTTGATAGCAAAATCTCGCTTTTCACTCTTATCATTTTGAAGATTTAAACTCAAGCCTTGAGCCTATTCTCTTATTGAAAATATATTGTGAGAATATATATATCTTGAGTTCTTGAAATATCACCTAAAAACACTTGAGCTTATATTGATCTATCATCCATTAAAACCTTAGGGTTTTGAGTGTTTTTGTTTCTTGAGTGATATATTGATTACATACACAAATTTGTGATCTTGGGTGAGTGAAGCCCATTGTATCAAGGGAGTATTGTTCTCTTGATTGTGTGAAGAGCTAGTTAGCTCTTTTGTAAAGGTTTTGCTATTCCACCTATTGAAGGAAGAGCCATAGTGTGAGGATTGGGAAAGTCTCAAGGAAGGGGATTCTTTGAGCCGAGGAGTAGGAGTTACCGAACCTCGTAAAAATCACGGTGTCAATATCTCTATCTCTATCTCTTTACTTTATGTTCATGCATGCTTAATTTATATTGTGGTAAATAGCTTGTTGAATTTAAGTGAAATCATTCATTGCATATTTTACCTTGTAAATTAATATTGAACCTTGTTGCATGTTCTAGTAAGAATAAAAAGAAGTTAGAAATTATTTTTAAAACCCTATTCATCCCCCCTCTAGGGTATTTTAGTGACTAACAATTACATTAGAGGAGGCACGGGTTGCAGTAGCTAGGGCTGTTAGAAAGTCGTTACGCCGCGAGCGTGTTTTCGATGTCCATCACTTTCTGACAGAGCCTACCACTTCATGGGCTATAGGTGAGATTATTGCACGTGGATTGCGATCCATATTATTTCGTCCTACGCCCGTTATATATGGAGAGTTACTCTGAGAGTTCTGGTCAGGGATAGAGGTGCGGATAGAGAGTGGTCGGATACGGCTACATACGAGTATTCGCGACCAGCAGTTCGAGATCACCCCTAGGACGATATCTGCAGCATGGGGATTGCCTATCAATTTCCCTCCGGATGTATGAGTGAGGTACCCGAAGCTACCGATAACATTATCATCCACGCGGACAGTGGCAGAGACATGTTATGGTGGGAGGTATGGATCACCTTTTTACACCACCAAGGTGGATTATCCAGAATATTTCTGGTTTATTGATGAGGTGTTTTAGGCACAGGTGCACCCGATGGGGCATAATACTGAGAGGCGCATACACTTCTAGACAGTGTTATATGCTTTTAAGAGGGGTTACTGGATTTCTCTCCCCCATATTATATTTTATTAGATACGATGGGCGATGGGACGGATGACAAGTCCAGGGGAGGTGGACAGCTTCTTATGAGATTCCATTTCCTGCATTGGCGATGAGGCTTACCTTTCAGGCAAGTATCCGACCTACCCTAGATGATTTCTGCATAGAGGTAGGAGTTGTCTTCACACAGAATGATTAGACAAAGTCCTATTCTCACCTCATTCCTCATAGAGCAAAACATATAGCAACTCAGGCCGCTGAACGCGCAGCCGCGTCAGTTTCCACCCAGCCACCTACATCAACCTCTATTGCTACAGTTACTATTCCTAGGGATGAGTGGGATAGATTTCGAGCTACTTTGGTTGTTATCATGAAAAGACTAACGACACTTATAGGGGAGGTATATACACTTAGAGGTGTACCGCCTAGAACTCCTCCAGATGGCGCATCAGGGGATCTGTAGGTAGGATCGGCAAGCACGAGTGAGAGTGATTATTATAGTCATTTCTATATTCACTCGTGTCTTCTATTTTTGTTTTACCGGAAATGCTTCACATTTCGATGTTCTTTTGTATTTTAAAAAAAAACACATAAAGCATACTTCGAAGTTTTTTTTTTCCTTTTTATTTATTTAGAATTTTGCATATTTAGAATATATATATATATATACATATATTAAAAATATATACATATTTTTTATTTCATATATAATTACATTTATTTTACACTATTCTCTAAATTAGTTTGGGGGATGGAGTATAGGGATATGTACATTTTTGAATTATAATAAAAATTTATATTATATATATATATATATGTATTTATGTATTGATTTATATATTTATTTAGTATTTTTATTATAAAATTTTAAAAAAATGACTAACCGATCGATCAAGTATCATAGCGATCGATCTGTATGCTGTGATTTTGCTGACTTTCATATTTTCGGAAAAATATGAATTTTTGCCTTTTAGGGACCAATCTGATCCAAATCCTGGTACAAATTATGAAAATTATACAATAATTGGTTTGTGAGGGATTGATATTTTCCTATCTAACTTTATATATTATTATAAATTTAACCTATAATATATATTGTCTTGATATCTAAGTTATATACTTGTTTTTTTAAGCATTTCCTAGTATTAGTAGACCTTGATTTTTCTTATAAATAGTACCCTAAGGGTTACTGATTTTTCATCCCTTACACCAATCCTCTAACAGCCATGGTTGTCAATTCTTTGTCTTCTACTTCTACCTCCACCATCATAAAGTATGAATTCGTTTTCTTCCTGGATGAGTATAGTGAGTCCATCATAGAAAGAACTAAGAACATATTCAATGAGAGGGTCTTGCCCCACTTTTTATCCCTGTTTCAAGTTCCACAAACCCTTCGCTAGTCTATGCTTTTTATCGTCACCTGGATCAGATTGATCGACGTATCTATAGTGAATTGCAAACAAAGATTCATAATTAAATCATCCAACTATCAACTACGTCAATTGCTAGGGCGTGGAATATTCCTAATGAGTCGATGGGTGGTGAAAGGGCGACAAGTTTGTCCGATTGTTCCAAAGGATGTCTGTGATTATACATTGGTGAAGTTGGTCTACTGCTTGAAGAATGGGTATTGGATTTCCCTGCTAGAAATAATTTTCGACAATTTTTAGGCAACGTGGAATAGAATTAAGAATGAAGGGGACACTCCTGACACTATTAAGCTGATTTATCCATTCTTGATTTATGCATTATTTAAGGACCAATTAGGGGAAGAAGGGCCTCACAACATACCTAGTTGGAAGCGTCCAAAATACCATTATGAGTTCAAATTTCTAAAGGTAATCGAGGCCAATGATCCTTATGGACATGAAATAGGAAGGTGGACAGAATATGTAATCTCTCTGTATGGGAGCGAGAATGGTTTGGAGTGAAAGCTTTGAAGAATCTTACTGCTAGGGATGAAATTAGTTTATTTTTATTTTTGTATTATTTCAAGTTCTAGGATTAGGTTGTTTTATTTTCATGCAATTTCAATTTTTTGTAGGCCTTTGGCTGAGTTATCTTTAATTTTCTGTTATTAATGAAAATTTCATTCCTTTATAGTCTTTGTCTAAATGCAATACATATACTATGATCTAGTTTTAGTCCTAATTAGAATGCAGATTATGGTACACACCGAGTTTGAGGGAGATTTCGTCACCATTTGGAAATCTTGCTCAAATCAGTGGTAATATTGTTCTATTTCTATATTTTTATGATTATTATAACCATGAGGACATGGTTTTATTCAAGTTTTAGAGGGTGAAATAATATAGACATGGATATAGAGGAATGACAATTTTTGAAAAATTAAGAAAAAAATATGAAAAACTACAGAAGGCTACTGGAGGCCACTGTTGAAAATATAAAAAACATGTCTCGATCGATCGAATTGTGCTGCGATTGTTTCGGGGAAAAAATATATATAATAATATTTTTTTATATATATTTACATAATTATATATTGATCTATGTAAAATATATATTTATTATAGTATATTCTAAAAATTAAATTAAGTTATATTTATTTTGATTTTAACATATTCTTGATTAAATTTGTGAATTTATTAGGACATGAGACTAATTTAGAAAATAGATGTCTGTGATTATTTTCTACTTTTCTGAATAATAGTTAGATTAGAGAAGTGGAAATATGTGGTTCTCCATAGGTGAATAAATTTGGTGAAATTGAAAATAGAAAAGACATTCTTGACCTCTAAGCACATGCACATGATCTCTATAGTTTCATTTATGAGCATATAAGGTATTATCTCGAAAAAATATATATATCTAAAAAAAATGTATAGAAGTGCGTAAACATTCTCCTCAATCCGCAAATCAAATATGAAAATGTGGACAATGGCATACTAAAAATAAAAGATAGAGTGAAAAAAGAAAATAGGAGAAGAAAGCCTTCTCCAAGAAAAGAAATAAATATATATATATATATATATATATGTGAGAAAAGCAAAAAGAAAGAGGAAAGCCCTCTTAAAAATAAAAAAAATATATATAGAGAAATACTATAAATGGGAGTAAATGTGTTATAGAGAAAGTTCACAAAACATGGAAGACTGTTGGCTATAGAAGTAAAGATTAACTAAGTTTAGTCACTGGTGGAGACCATTATTGACTATAATCTAAGATAATTATTGTTTTGTAAAAGTAGAATTTATTTGCTTACATTTATTCTATAGATTATATCATCTCCTAGTCAATGAACAAGTTTATTCATGAATATGTGTTAATTAAATATTATAAAGAAGTTATGGGTAGTCTATTTAACCCTCACGAGACTTCACTCGTCCACTAGGATTTTTCCTAGGGGTTTAAAAGGCTTGTTATACGTGCTAAGTGTAATCGTCTACCTTCATGAAAGAAAGGGGTTAGTTTTTATTTTTTATTTTTTTTACTCTTCATGATTTCTTTGCTTATTTATTGCTAAGGGACTAGCAATGTTTAAGTTTGGGGGCTTGATGAGACTAGAATACTTGGTATTCTAGGCGTTAATATACCTCTTGTTAGTCTCTTTATTCTATTAATTTGATATTTTTATGCAAGTTGCGTGTTAAGTGTGTTTTCAGGGCCTTAATGTAAAAGTGTGTTAATTCGGGGTTCTCAGCAAATATGCGAAATTCGGAACAACACTTAGAAGATATTTGCACTCAAAAATCAGCCAAGTACAAGTCAGTGAAGCAAGGTACAAGTGGCGGAAGCATAAAATTCGCATATTAAATAAATATTAAAATTCAAGAGCCACCGATCGATCGGTGAGGCTTTTCGATCGTTCGGAATACGCCGTCTTGGAATCTGTGCGAACATATACTGCAGAATTTTGACTTTGTGTACAAGTATATAACGGGGCAGGATCGTCCATTCAACGCCATTTCTTAGCCCTTAAGTTCTCTTGGAATGCAAGTAACAAACATACCATATCTGCACCAACTTTTGTCTATAAATACGAGTAGAAGTCATGAAGAAAAGATATCTCTGACATCATGAAAATATTTTTGTATTATCTCAAAAACGTATCATTGTTCATAAAAAGCCTCTCTCTTTGAGAGAAGTTCCCTTCCTCAAGAACTCAAGAACCAACCATCTAATCATGAAGACGGTGGCTTCATCAACCATGGAGTCTCCCATTTCCATGAGCGGCTAGTCGGTATTTAGGATTTTTAACGAAACCTTAGCCGAGTAATGTAGTCTTTTATTTATTTTTATTTCAAATAGGGGAATTTGTTGAAGGGTGCTCATATGATGATTATGTAGTGAAAGAACGAACAAGACCACCTAAATAATATTTATTTATTAATTCTTTACTTAAGTTGAGATTGAATTAATGATGTATCTTAAACAATTGTGTTTTATCAACAGGGCAAGAAATTCCGTGATTTAATAACGGTTTCTATATAATGGTACTTATTTGGCATGATAAAGTCTTAGGTTTACACAATCCATGCCTAGAGAAGATGATTGTTAGTGTGCTTTTTAATTTCATGTTTTAGGAGTATAGATGCATACAACAGTCATACTAATCGAAGATGGATTGTAGCGAATACGGACCAATTGCATCTTTTTTGGGACTAGGCAACTGTTTGTAGCATTACTAGTCTGATTCATATGAGTTGTACTGCCCTCTTGAAATAATATAATTAAAGGACTATGCTATAAGGCTAGTGGTGGAGTTGGAATTTGACCCTAGACTTGTTTATCTTTAGTGAAACCAAAAATATTTATCTTTATTTTATTTTATGTTTAGTAGTTTAATAGAACAAACCGATCAAACAAATTTTATAAATATAATTCAATTTGCTACTTTATCATTATTTGAAATACGACTTTGATCTTTGTGGTTCGATACCCTCTCTACCTAACTATACTATATACTACTTGCGTACTTGCGAATGAGAGGTTAAAACTAGATCGTGCTAATTCCTTATTTTTAACACTATTATTTTCACACGTCTGGAACGATCAACATGTCCTAACCTACCATGCCATACTTCAGATGACTCAATCATGTAAGCAGAATTAACTGTGTTATTATTAAATTTGGGTATAATAGTCATTACACTGAATCTGAACAATCCATCACTTAAATACCATTTTCCCACATACACTCCATTCTTAGTAAGTACAAACTTATCAGAAATAAAGACTAGCTTGAACCCATTCTTGCTTAGGAGTGAACCAGAAACCAAGTTCTTCCTAAAGTCTGGGACATGCAGAACATTATTCAGAGTGGGTTCTTTTCCTGAGGTCGTAAGCAGCTTTATTGTGCCTTATCCTTCAACATTAGCAGTAGAGGAGTTTCCCATGTAGAGTTTTTCTTCATGGTTTATAGCTTCATAGGTCGTGAACATCCTCTTTTCTGAGTAGATATGGCGAGTAGCTCCTGTGTCCACCCACCATTCTCTATTGTTGCTCATAAGGTTGACTTCTGACACTACCGTTGACAGGTTTAGCTCTGACACATCAGTTGTTAACCTCTCCTCCTTGGTAATGTGCACTTCAGTAGTCTTCCTTTTGGGGTGATTCTGGGATTTCACACTTCGACAGTCTTTAGCACGGTGTCCTTGTTTACCACATACGAAACACTTCTCATTGAAATTTTTGTTGGCTAGGACCTTGGCTAGAGTATTTCCTATTTTTATTCCCAACCTCAGTCACATTTGCCCCATTAAACTTTTTGGCTTTTTTCCCTGACTGACAGGAACAATAGGCACAGTTGTAGTACTACTACTTGTCATTCGTCTGTTATATAAAAATATACATACCACAATGTAATATTCAAATAATACTATAATATTAAACAAATATGCCTTAAGATTGTAGTTCAATATATGTGTGCAATACTATAGTATTATTATTATGAATATAATTTCTAATGTATCACTGTATATAAATATATTTAATGCAGCACAATATATATACTATTTAATTAATTTATAGAATATATATATACTATTTAATAAACTTATATATATTAAACAGAATATAATAATATATATATCAAACAGAATATATTTATACTATATAATAAAATTATATATATATTAAATATAATATAATATTAAAATAAAGAACCTGTTAGGCCGAGTCTAGAATTAGATTATATGTCCTTAAGATAGATTCGCCCCGCTACAGTGCTCATAGTCTTTATAGCGTCTGTCTCCCAGGATACAACGATCTTCCTTCTCTAATAGCAGCACTACAAATTGGAGAACTAGCGAACATCTTCTGTGTTATACTCTCTACAACTACTAATACTATACTATACTATATGTATATATATATATATATGCAGAGAAGTGAAGAAGGAAGAAATGAGAAAATAAATGAATTTTGAAATTCTGGAATGATTTGCAAATGACCCATAGGGGGTATTTATAGACCTCCAAGGGTTGTGACTTATTGTGAACAATCACAACCTTTTGCTAAAGGTGTTATCAAGGGTCACAACCTTTCTATTAAAGAGTGCTTCAAAGGGTCACAACCTTTCTAGTAAAATGTGCTTCCAAGGATCACAACATTTCTAGTAAAAAGTGCTTCCAAGGGTCATAACTCATTCACTCAATTTTTCCAATAATATAAACCTTTTTGTTGTTATTTCCGAGTGTAATTTGGTTGGAAATAACAAAGAGTAGTGGGTGGACACTGGTTCTACTCATCACACTCATCACATATGTGCTAATAAGTGGATGTTCTCTACTTATACACCTGTGAAAAATGGAGAACAACTCTATATGGGAAATTCTTCATCTTCTAAGGTTTAAGGATGTGGAAAGGTGCTTCTAAAAATGACATCTAGAAAGGAGGTGAATCTAAATGATGTGCTTCATGTGCCTGATATTCGCAAGAACTTAGTGTCTGGATCTTTGCTGAGCAAATGGTTTTAAGTTAGTTTTTGTTTATGATAAGTTTGTACTCACTAAAAATGAGATGTATGTAGGAAAGAGTTATTTGAGTGATGGGCTCTTTAAGCTCAATGTGTTAACTGTTGTACCCAAAATTAATAAAATTAATACAACCACAGTTTCTTCTGCTTATATGCTTGAGACTTTTGATATATGGCATGTTACATTAGGACATTTAATTATGATACTATACGTAGAGTAATTAATATTAATGATTTGCCTAAATATAGTATTGATACTAATCATAAATGTGAAACTTGTGTGGAAACAAAATAAACAATAACCTTTTTTCAAAAAGTTTAAAGATGTACTGAACCTCTAGATTTAATTCATAGTGATATCCGTGATTTAAAATTTTTTCAAACTAGATGAGGTAAAAAGTATTTTATTAATTTTATAGATGATTGCATTAGATATTGTTATGTATATTTACTAAGAAGCAAAGATAAGGCAATTGATGTTTTTAAACATTACAAAAATGAAGTTGAGAATCAACTTAGCAGAAAGATAAAAGCTTTAAGAAGTGGGTGGTGAATTTGAATCTCCTTTTGAGAAATTCTGTATAGAACATGGTGTTATTCACCAAATGACTGCTCCTTATTCACCACAATCGAATGGTGTAGCTGAATGCAAAAATCAAACATTAAAAGAAATGATGAATGCATTGTTGCTAAGTTTAGGTATTGATGCACGTCGAACGGGGTTAAAAATAATGTTTAAAAATGGCCCCTTACGACGACAAGGTTTTACCTATCGCAAGTGCACGAACCATTTTGTAGTACAATTCGGCTTGGGAAAGGTTATCGATCCCACAGAGATTTAGATTATTCACTCTAACAATCTAAAAGTATTGAATTATGTTTGCAAAATGTTTTGATTTGTTTGATATTTATAACTAATTAACTAAAAACAATATTTAAATGAGTTTGTGATTCAAGGTAGAGAAAGAATTAGGGTTTTCATACTCCACCACTAACCGCATAATATAGTTATCTACTTGCTCAATTGCAAGAGGGCGTTTCATCACTGTGAATCAGATCGTACCGCAAATAGTCGAATACGTCCCAAAATGGATACTATCCACCAGATTCGCTACAACTCATCTTCGGATAGAGTGTGACTAGTACATGCCATCTACTGTACTCTAATCTGCTCATAGAACATAAAATTAAACTAAAGCATGTCTATATCACCTCGCCGAGGCATGACCTGTGTAAACCTAGGGTTTCAAGTATTAAACACTATTGTGTAGAAAATCATGCTATGTTTAATATAACATGATTGGTTGAAATAATATATCCATTCAATATAAGACAAGAATTAGAATAAATATAAGATCTCATGTTAAGAATAAGTACGATCACAGATCTACACAATCATCACATTGTGGCCACAGTTTCCCCTTGTTACAATTGAAACAAATAAATAGAACTACATTACTTCGCTAATAGATACCGGTTTAGTTGCTCATGGTAGAAAGAAACTGCATCGTTGATGTATAAACGCTCTCCATGATCATCTTCTCGGATATCTAGGTCTTGAATGGCTCCCTCCTTTGAATAATATGAATCTCCAGAGAAAGTGCTTTAGAAATTAGGTTAAAAATGAAGCTCCTAAGATCTGTAGCAGATTAGACTTGTCCCCCTTGGAATAGGATTCCTCTTTGATGTGTTTCTCCTTAATTATGAGTCAAAACCTTTTAATATGATATAAATACACCTTATACATGTGCTTAGAGGTATTGGAGTCGAACACAAAGTCATCCCAATTTAAAAGGGTCAAACTAGGATTTTTGGCAAAATCTGCAGTTTTCAAATTTTTCCTGCAGACATGTTTTACTCTTTTGATCAAAATTGGAGCTACATAACTTGGATTGAGGCATACTTTATCTTGTTGGAAAGATGACTTCAAGTTGTTGTGTTTAGGCTCAAGAATCACACCATTTGGACTTGTTTTTGGCCGAGCTATGGCCATCTGAAGTTGGCTAAAATTATGGACCTACGATTGGCCCAGCGTAGGAAAGCGTAGGGGTTACTACGCTTAAGCATAGGTTAGTCATAGGCCAAAATTATTTAGCGTAGCTTGAGCATAGTTTTTGATATTTCTAGCCACTTTTAGCTACTATAAGCGTAACTCAAGCGTAGCAAAATTCTTGGAAATCACCTTTCTTTATTATTGTTCCGTTAGAACCCCCTCAACTCCTTTGGTATGTTTCCCAAAGCTGCGGCTCCGAAAAATGACGTTTATGCCTTTCGGGAGACACTTTTTGCTTGAAAACACCTCTTTTTCTCTCTTCTTGGATAGACACGGCACATCCTTAATTAATTCACCAAAGTTAGATCATTTCTTCATTAAGCTCCTAAAACACGCTTTAACATACAAATCGTATAAAAAGACCAAGTAATGGAATGATAAGATTTAACAATACCAAGTTAGGGGCCTAAAATGGACAACATTTGACATCTATCAGGTATACCACAAAACTTGTGGGAGGAAACTATACTTTCTGCTAATTATATTCTTAGCAAATGCCTCATAAGAAAACAAATAAATCCTCATATGAATTATGGAAAGGTCATAAGCCTTCCTATAAATTCTTAAAAGTATGGGGGTGCTTAGTAAAAATGGAGGTTCCTAAACCTAAAAAGGTAAGGATATGACAAAAAATTATTGATTGTGTATTCATTGGTTATGCTCATAATAGTAGTATATATTGATTTCTTATTAATAAATCTGAGATTCATGATGTTCATGTTAATACAGTTATTGAATCAAGGAATGCTTCATTCTTTGAGAATATATTTTCATATAATATGACATCACAATCAGTCTCAACAAAGAGGTTTGTTAATGCTACAACTAGTGATAATCAAGTCAATGTAAACCAAGGGTCTATAGAAAATGAACTTAGACATAGCAAAAGGGAAAGGACCTTAAAATAATTTGGGCCAGATTTCATTACTAATCTATTAGAGGATGATCCTCAAACCTCTAAGGAGGCCATATTTTCTCCTTAAGCTTTTTATTGGAAATAAGTTGTCACTAGTCAAATTGAATCCATTATATTCAAAATCACACCTTGGAGCTGGTGGATCTTCCACCAAGTAGTAAACCATTGGGGTGTAAATGGATATTCAAAAAGAAGATGAAAGCAGATGGATCTATTAACAAGTACAAAGCAAGACTTGTAGCTAAAGGTTATAAGCAGAGGGAAGGATTAGATTATTTCGATACTTATTCACATGTTACTAGAATAACGTCAATACGTATGCTAATAGCTATAACAGCATTAAATGGACTTGAGATACAGTAAATGGATGTTAAAACATCATTTCTATATGGTGAATTAGATGAAGAAATATACATGGAATAACCCGAGGGGTTCACTTCTCCTGGACAAGAGAAGAAGGTATATAAACTTGTAAAATCCTTGTATGGATTAAAGCAAACGCCAAAGCAGTGGCATGAAAAATTTGACAATGTCATGAGGTCAAATGGGTTCAAAATAAATGAATGTGACAAAAATGTGTTTATGTCAAGAGCTTTCATAAGGCTTACGTCATTTTATGTCTATATGTGGATGATATGCTAATTATAGGCAGTAATAATGATGTTATTAAATCTACCAAACAAATGTTAACAAGTAGGTTTGACATGAAAGATCTCGACATTGCTGATGTTATACTAGGAATTACAATTTCTAAAACATCAGAAGGACTTGTGTTATCACAATCTAATTATATAGAGAAAATACTTGATAAGTTAAAAAAGTATAAGATAAGTCCAACACGAACACCTATTGATGTAAATATTAAACTTTTTAAAATTAAAGATGAAAGTATTTCTCAATTAGAATATGCTCGGATCATAGGAAGTTTAATGTCTGTTATGAATTGTACTCGACCTGATATAGCATACTCCGTTAGTAAGCTAAGTCGATACACTAGTAACCCAGGTAAATGTAACCGTAATGCAATACTTAGAGTTTTGGGATATTTAAAATATACTCAGAACTATGGATTGCATTATACAAAATATCCAACTATACTTGAATGATATAGTGATGCTAACTAGATATCTGATTCCAACGATTCAAAATCCACAAGTGGATATGTCTTTACTCTTGGAAATGCAACTGTCTTGGAAATCCTCAATGCAAACATGTATTGCTCAATCGACAATTGAATCTGAATTCATTGCTCTAGATAAAGCTAGAGAAAAAGTCAAATGGCTACGTAATTTTGTAGAGGATATTCCAAACTGGCCAAAACTTGTGCCAACAATCTGTATACATTGTGATAGCCAATCTACGATTGGAAGAGCTCAAAATCAAATGTATAATGGTAAGTCTATACATATTCATCGTATACATAATACCATGAAATAATTTCTCTCAAATAGTATAATATTCATTGACTATATAAGGTCAAAGTATAATGTTTCAGATCTGCTAATTATAGGTTTAACTAGAGAACAAGTGAAAAGATCATCGAGGGGAATAGGCTTAAAGACTATGGATTAAAAGACACCATAATGGCAACCCAACCTAGTTGACTGGAGATCCCAAGATCTAAGTTCAAAGGGACAACCGAATTGTATGTGACTTAGTAAAATACTGTGGAGATTATTAACTCATTCCCATTCCTATGACGAGACAGTACATATTTTTAGGGTAAGTTCCGTTTTTAATGATTTTTATGACTTGGAAATATCCACGTGAGGAATGTATAAAAAATACTCTTAATGTGAGTAGAAGGAGTCGCTTCTTAGGGGAATTTTGAAATGCTAAATTCTCTGACAAATACTCATAAAACCAAGAGGTGTTCAAGGCCAAAATGAACACAAACGTGAGAACCAATTGTGTCCTAAAAGGAATTGTGTGAATTCTATTGTCTTGGTTTACACAAACAGCTAACAGTCAAGGCATCATGTCCACTGATTAGCCAGTAAATCCGATTGTCTTTCACAAGGGAAAGTTCAAGGCCATTAGGCTACTTATCCTGATACAGTAACTTTTCATTTATACTCGAACTAATGTCTGCATACTCATTTTTTGCATTTGACGTAAAAAATCTCATTCATGTGGGGGATTGTTAGGAAATAGTATTGAATGAGATATTAACCGTGTGACTGTTAGATAGAGAATTGTGTTTGCAGTTAGGTAATGGATGTGAAGAGTTGTGTCTATTTGAACCAGTGCCTATACAGTTAGGAGCCAAACTATACCAACAATTTGGACGACCTTACCAAACAAGTCCTTGGTAGTTTGAGCAACCTTTCGCGTCTATAAAATCCCCCCCCCCCCCCCCCACAGTTCATAACTACGCTTTTCAGCAACACTTTTCATACGTATAAATTATATTTTATCTATCTCTGCACTCTGCATATACATATTAGGATTCATTCATAGTGGTTCGAGGTTTCAAACACAGAATTGAGTTCACTAGTCTTCAGAGATTAGAGTGCTACATCATTAAAGGCAAATTCCGTTCTATTTTGGGAGGGAATTGTTCATCCACCTTGAGCACCGGAGAGGAAGCAAATTTGCCTTAAGGAAATTGTGGTTACACAAGACTCAGATTCATCTTTTTTGTCTTGCATTTCTGGAATTAATATTGTACTGTAAGTAAATTCAATTATGTTTTAGTTCAAGTTTCATGTTTTATTGTTTATGTTATATATATATATTGTATTGTTTCGAATATATAGATATATATACATATATACACTAGATACTGTTTTGTTAATATATATATATTTTTTCGGGAAAAACAATAACAAATTTTATCTACAATATGTGGTGTTTTGGGGTAAAGGGTGGTGGTGGTGGTGGTGGTCGGAGGCGGTAGTGGTATTTCGAGGCAAATGGAAGTGGTTGCAGTGGTGGTCTGAGGCGGAGACGACGGTGGTGGCGGCGGCGACAATGGTGATAGTGGCGATGGTGTTCAGAGGCGGCGAAGACGGTGGTGGTAGTGGTGGTGGCAGTGGTGGTCGGTGGCAACGACGATGGTGATGGTTGGTGGCGACAACAACGACAGTGGTGGTGGTAGTGGTGGTGGTGGTGGTGGTGGTTTAGATATATGCATAACGTTTTGTTAGGAATTATAGGTATTTTTTGCTAACATTTTTTACTGTTTAAAAACAAATCAAAGTCAGCCAAATATGTTTTTATTGAAAAAAATGACATAGGACCAAATAAAAAACACCAAACACAAATGCATACCAAACAGGGCCTTAGTAATAAACGAAATTCATTTATAACTTTTATATAAAATATTAAATTGAAAACCTCACCAAATCAAATTAAATATCTTTATATGTCATACATCGGTTGAAAATTTAAAATAAGAAATATTTTCCATGTAACTGTTGAAAAAATGAAGATGTAAGTAGACTATTAGAGCTAGTAAAATACACACGACACATGGTGAATTAAAAGAGTTTCGGTTCGATATAATTGGATTCAATTTGTAAGAGGATTGACCCGAACAAGACATGACAATATTCATGTTGTGTTAGGGCCAAACTTAAGTAACCTGAACAATTTGTCTAGCCTGATTTTATTTGTATTTATATTTATATATTTTTTCTCTTCTCTAATGGGTCATGAGGTTAAATATTGCAAAAAGTGTTAGGTGCCGAATATAATGTATTCTAGTCCCCTAACTTGTCATTGTTACTTTAATTATTCCATTACTTTGGTGCTTTTATGGGGTTTGTCTTGTTTAGTGTGTTTCAAGCGCATTATGAGGAAAACGAGTTAATTTCGGTGAATTAACCGGAATAATAATTCGAGATGATTCAAGATATGAAATCGTTAAAGAATGGAGTAAACTGAGCCATAAAATATAAGGGAATTTCCAAAAGTGAGCGGAACTGAAGAAAATGGTTGAATCGCATTCAGACAAACCAAATCTGCAGTTTTAGCATAAATTATCAGAATGTCGGAATTTACCAATAAAAGACAGTTTTTCTAGTGGAAATGGGTCAATAAATAAAACTCACTGTAAACAATGAGCCCAGATAATTTTGGGCCAAATAAAGGCCTCAAATCCACGTTTTTATAACTGTTAGGAAGCCTTCTCAAGATTCGATGATTTTTATTGGTGGTCAAGCTAAACTCCGATTTGGATTAGATTTTAGGAATAATATTATTTATTAATTAGTATTCTTCTGTAATTATTTCGAAATTTTTAGAGAAACTTTATTTTTAGATTAGTTTTGGGTAATTAGTTTATTGTAAAATTAAATCTCCCAAATCATTTAGGAGTGTGATGCCCTTCTCTATAAAAAGCCACATATATCAGAATTAAAGGGGTTTTTTTCTCTCCACAAATAATTAGTGCGTAGAAGAACACATCTGGAGAGCTATGAAGAGGAGAAGACCTAGAGAAAATAGAGGAAAACACCAAGAGGTCCATGGATTCGGGCTCAACATCAACGATGCAATCTCCGACGGACATGGACAACTAAAACGGTATCTAGGATTTTTACGAAGTAATGTAGACTATACTTTATTTATTTTTATTGTAAGAGGGGAAACTAAAGAGCGATTTTATGATGATTATGTAGATGAGAGACCGTGATATTCTGTTTATATAAGATTTTACATTACCCTATTCTAGACTGGTATTTTGTTTAATTTTGCACGATTACATTTAATCACTACGAGTTAGAACTCCGAAGGTTAAATTGCTAATTTTCTATATAATAGTTCTTAAAACATGAAATCCTGGTTTGGACAATTCATGTTAAGGGAATGTGTGATGGTTGTGTTTTACTTTAATGCATTGTAATAGTAGGGTAGACTAATTGCACACCCTAATCATATTCACTCCCAACATAAGTTGTGGCTAAGCCCGGTTGAATATAATATTTGTTAGGGACTAGAAGCTTGCTTGTAACGGCGCTAGTCTGATTCGTAAGAGTTGTCTCTCCCTTTTATAGTAGAGTGAATAACATGTTTATATTACGAGGCTAGTGGTGACGTTAGATACACCCTAGACTTTGTCTCTATCAAATTTTATCAATCTATCTTTACTTGTTTTGTTTTGTTTAGTTATTTATGTAATTAGTTTAATATCAAAAATTCAAACCAAATTATCAGTGACAATTCAAGAATATTATTTTATTATAATTTAGAGTACGATTTAGTCCATTAGGTTCGATAACTTGTCTCAAGTCATACTATATTATAATATGATTCGTGCACTCGTGATAGGTAAAACTAACTCATTATAGTCTTATTCTTAATCATATTTTTAACCGACCTAAGACACCAATCAAAAAGTTATAATCAAACCATGTCAAATTCTATTTGATTTGTTTGATAAATTTGTTAAACAATTCGTGTTGTACTGAATCTAACACAAATCAATTATTAGACGGATTATACGGGTTATCTCGTGTTACCTCTTTAAATAATGGGTCGGGTTAGTTAGGGGTGTGTGAAAATTCAGGGAATCCAAAAATCTAATCCGTCAAATCCGGTCCAGACATATTGGACCGATTCTATTATGAATTGGATTGGACATGGTTCAAAACATACCAAATCCAGTATTTTACGGACCGATTCCGATTTTTATTTTTTATAATATGGTCAAATCCGTTACTGTTCATATTTTATATATATTTATATTAATCTTAATATATCAATAATATTTTATTTTAAACAAATTATAATATTTTATTTTATACTAAATAAGAATAACATATTTTATATTAAATAAGAATAACATATTTTATACTAAATAATTATATGTTTTTTAAAAAATACATTTTTAACATTAAGTAGTAAGTATTAACCCTAGAAAGTAAAAATTATATTAAATAGAAAACTCTCGTGTGTAGTTAATACATCTTTATGTGACTGCGTCTACCGTTCCCCTCTCACGCTCTCTCATTTCACGATTCTCACAGGAGATTGCTCCGGCTTCTCTTTTCTTGTCTTCAACAAAGGTTACCTTTAATAGTCTGATCTGATTTTGTAGTTATTGTCATTGAAATTTCTTTTACTTCACATAGCTTTTAGTAGTTTTTAGTTGCATAATTCTGTAATTAACCTTTTCAGTATTAATTCACAATATAGTAAGTCTAATGTAATTTCATGTTTTAACCCAGATAGATAGAAGAGTGGACAAATCGGACGGAATTCGCGAAATTGATCCGAACCAATCCGGATCATTGTGGTTTGGTTTGACTTAGTTTCGTTGGATAAACAGATTGGATTGGTTTCGAAAATTTTGAATCCGCTAGTAATAGACCAGTTTAAAAATCTCCAATCCGATCCGTGCATACCTAGGATTAGTGTTTAATATATTTGACACGAGTGTTTCGATTCTAATCATTTAATATAATACACGTGTCTCAACCCGACACACACTATCCACGAACACGAATTACCATCCCTATGTGTAGTGACTCTTGTTACATCTCCAATTTAGACCTAGAAAAGTTATTTGGTTTAAATCCTTTAAATAGACAGTTAATATATCTGTTGAGAATGTCAAGAAATCGAAATGCTGCAATTCAAAATATTGATTAACTCATTTATGAAAATTTATATTGAAAGTTTCAGGCATTATTTAAATATAGATATAGATTTAGATAGAGAAATACCCGAGATTATCTAGCTAATTAATCTAAGAATTTTCAAGCAGCTAATTAAATTGAATTGCAATTCGTGACCCTAACATTAATATATGTATACTAGTATTAAAAGTGTGAAGAGTTTTAGTATTTCAGCATTTCAGTATTTCAATATTTATATTAAAACATATTTTCATCATCTAATTATAGTGAAATTTTAAATAAATAAAAAAAAATTAAACTGTGTTAATATAAGATAGAGTTTGTATGCATTTATACTTGAGTTAACTATTCATCTACCTCGAAAAGAACTATTTTTAGTTGGATTATAATTCTTTGCCAATAAAAATATATTAAGATAATTAAGTACAATTGGATAATTCAGCCCCTATTTTTTTATTTTTAAATTATATTATAATGGTAACCTAACTATAATTAAACTCCACTTCTACCAATCTAACATAGAATTAAAGTGATAGACATAGACATAGGAAAATGAAATTGATAATCATTCGGGCACTCCATAGAATTAAAGTGATAGACCTAGAAAAAATTCAATTTGTAATTAATGAGAATTTTAGGAATAGATTAATTTTTTATCTATAGAATTAAAGTGATAGACCTAGAAAAAGTCCAATTTGTAATTAATGAGAATTTTAAGAATAGATTAATTTTTCATTTGGATTGGTACAAAATCGTGAATATATAAGTAAAATTTATGTATTACTAGTTACGTTGAGATTCCATTGAAAAGAGAATGGAGTGAAAAATTCCAATTTGTAATTAATGAGAATTTTATTAATGACTTAAATTAAAGATCTAATTATATTCGAACACTAAGATTTTAAATCCCTTAAAATTGATTCTCTTAGTATTCACATTTATTTTCAGCCCCTAATTTTTTAATTTTAAATTATATTTTAATTGTAATACTATAATTGTAGATAAACTCTGTCTCTATAAACTTACCTAGAATTTTTAATTCAGCTTAAAATTGATTACAAAAGATAAAAACCTAATTGTAGTAGGATACTACCACAAACTTGCATCTACGTTATGATAAGTCAAAATTAAAGATCATAAGCATTAGACTTTATAACTACCACACATAAGGCTACAATCGACGACAACAATATCAAAAGAGAGAACAAAACCTAGGCACTATACCAGTATGCAGAGAAAGGTAAGAGCCTATCTAATTTATACAATTATATTCTTTTCGTGTCTCCTTATTAATTTATTTATTCTTATAAAAAAAACATTGTATTATAAATTTTTTCGCCAATATTTATATGAATTCAATTATAGTTTTATACTCTTGTCGCATTTAGTCTGATTTTAATTTTTTCTTTTATTTTTATAAAACTTGATTTTTTTTCTTTAATTGAATTAGTCTGATTTTGAGGATTTTTTTCCCATTTTTGATATATTATTATGAACTTATTTATTTACTTTATATATAATGTCTATATGCATTTGTTTCAGTTGAGGAATTAAATTTCCAACATAATTCATATTATTTTATTCCATTTATTTTATTTTTTTTTATTTCAGTAAGTAAATCATATTTTTTTTCTCTTTCAATAGTTGAAAAGTATCTATGACACGTATGTATATTAATTTCAATATCAAATGTATTTGTCATCACGTATTTCTTCACTTTTATGTATATTAAATAAATACATCATATATTTGTTTTATAAGGTTTTTTTTTTTTAACTTTTAACTTCAACATATACCTCACAAATGTCATATATATTGGTTTAGTATTTTGATTTGTATTTTGTTTATATACTTTTGGTGTAGTGATCATACTTTTGCCTCACAAATGTCTACACTTTTATTTTTTTAATTTAATTTTTTTTCTTTTTTCCTTTAAGATTTGATAAATACATTGTAATTCAATATTTTTTATTATTTTTGGTAGATTTTTGTTTTTTATTTTACTTTCTGCTTACAAAAATATCCTCTAATTTATTTTCTTAGAGGATATTGCCTTGAAATTATTTTCTTATTTTTTTTATGTAACTTTTTACTTTTCTAAAATTTATTTATCTTTACTTATCTCTCATTTTGGTACATATTTTCACGATTAAATATAATTATTATTATTTTCTAAATTTAACTTAATGTTCTTTGAGCAACTTTAATGTCTTTATTTTCAATGTCTAAATTTCATTATTTTTTAAACTTAACTTGATAGGTATTGTTATTTTATCAACTTTAATGCCTTTATTTTTATTAAACTACTATTTACTAATTAAGGTTTATATATTTATTTTTCTTAAGGTATTATTATATTTAATTTTTAATTTTTGAATTTTCCCTCTCTTTTTGGTACTTGTATTGTGATTAAACTTATTTTTATATTACTTTTATATTCTACAGTAAAAATTATTATTATTAAATTGTTTGAACTATTATTATTTCTATTCTACAGTAAAAATTATTATTATTAAATTGTTTGAACTATTATTATTTATATTCTTTCATCTCTTCTACTATAAAATTGTGATTCAACATAATGTTTACTATGTTCGTGAGAGAGATTTTAAGCAATGATGTTTGGGTTGGGTTAGAATGAACATTAAGAGTCAATTTCTAATCACTCACCTCCTTAAAGAATTAGCTATATTTTTTATGCTTTAAATTTGATTTTTTGCATTGACATCGCGTCCACCATGGTTAAAATCCAATTGGATATGCATTTGAATGTGAGTTACCACAACAAAACTAATATTGTTATTGGATGATGGTGTTCGATTATATTTTTCAAACTTCAATGATATGTTAATTTAATTTCGATTATAGTGATTTAGGGTTCTTTACGTTCCTACATTTTATACATTATATTTTCCTATTATATTGTGAATATAGTTGAATAATTTTACATGTATTTTGTTACAGATATATATTAAATCAGCTTGAGTTTGAGGATTTTTATTTTTTGAGTTTGTAATATATTAATATAAATTTTATTTATTTATATTTATGTGGTATATCCAAATGTATGGTTATAGCCCATTCTGGTTATTTATATTAATTTTAATATATTCTTTTTTGTGATAATTTATTTTTATTTTCCATTTCATTTTTACTGATTCACAATACATTTTTATTTGAGTTTTTATTTATCTATTTTACTATTCATAGCTATAATTTGATAATTTATTCTCTTATCAATTTTGGGTATGTATTAGTTTTTTTTATTTATATATTTTTTTTGTATAACTATTTGTATTAGACCTGGAGGAATTGCATTTTATTTCTATTTTATTATATTATTTTATATTCCCTTGGATTTAGTTTTAGGATATCTATTATGATCTTTTCTTCCCCTTATTTCCTGTTATATTATTTTTGTTTTTATATGATGTTAATTTTTGTAGTATTTATTAGTTTTTCGTTGAAAATGGAAAATCTCTTTATGCTATAAAGATTGGTTTCGATGTGGCAATGGCAACGGCAACAGGAGTTTCATGAGCAAGCTACCCCTATAAATAAGAAAAAATAGGATCATATATTTTTATTATATTTTGAATTGAATTCACAGTGAAACTAATATTTGGTATTGGATTATGGGTTTTGATTATATTTTGTAAACTTTTAATATTATATTAAGTGGTCTTTTTTTTTTTTAATTATTCTAATACAGTTTATTATTGATTTTGAATTTTTAACTTTATTAGTTGTAATTTTAAGAATTTTTATTTTTTAAAGTCTTTGATACTTTAGTTTCAATACTATTTATTTGTATTTTGAGTCTAATAATCAAAATTAAATATAATTTATAATCTTTTAGCTTTATTTGTTTATTATAGTATTTTTATTTTTTTGTTTGTTTCAAAATGTTTGTTGGTATTTACTTTTTACTTTTTTATTCAATAACTAATTGATGTATTTATTAGTGCAATTGAGATATTGAACTCAGACCACAATTATGTATTGAGGAGCTTCTTTTTCTTTTTTTTTCTGTTAGGATAAGTTTATAATTATAAGCAACTCCTATATTTTTATTTTTATTTCTTTTTGGCATGACAAAATATATAAATTTACAGCATGCAACCCATATTATTTATTTTAATGTTTGACAACATGTTCATTCGCAATATCTTTTTACAATAATAATTCTATGCATATATACAATTGATTCATTTTTTTATAATTTTTATTTTTAAATTTCATAAAAGTAATTACTCATTTATTGTATAATTATATTATTTTTGTGTATCCTTATTAATTTGACTCCTTATTTGGTATTATTTTTTTTAATTGAGATTTAAATTACAAAGTTATTTCTATTTATGAATACTATAAAAAATTATATTAGCATTTTACTAGTGTATATATATATATATATATATAGATGATATTTAGATTGTACCAAGCTAATGCTAGATTCCCTATCATCTTTTGATCACGTACGTTGACGCTATATTATGCTAGTTTAATGGACATGATCTACCCTAGTGTATATGATTGAAAATCATCACACTAATATGAGAGTATTATTCTCACCTTACCAACTTAATACCTCTCCTAAAATTGGAATTCTTTTCCACCAACGACAACTTTCCTTCATAAACCTAAATTATTTTTAAAAATGTAGCCGTTAAAAGCCTTTCCTTAACTAATTTCTTAGTACAAATATATCTCAATTGAAAAATTAAGAAACTAAATCATTCATTAGATTTATTGTTCAAGAAAAAAAAAAAGATTCAGAAAATATTTGTGGTAGATTTTGATAGATATGACACCTACTCGTTGCGCGGCTTGCAGGTATTTGAGAAGAAGATGCCCTCCAGATTGCATTTTCTCTCCTTATTTTCCCTCCAACGATCCTCAAAGATTTGAATATGTTCATAGAATCTATGGAGCCAGCAATATCTCCAAAATGCTCAAGGTAATAAAATTTAAGTTCTATATATTTTACTTAACTTAATCAACTATATATATACATTTATTAGATGTATTAATGACGTTACATGTTGAATATTATTATTTTAATCCACATTCGCTGACGCTATTCTATAAAGCTATTCAAGCATACGAGTTGTCAATGATATACTCAACTTAGCACATACGAACCCTAACATGTAAATGAAACAGCCAAGACATAATACTACATCCAAATCACGAAGATAACATATTTATTATTCAAATTTCAAGAGTTTATAAAATGACAGATTATTTATTCTTGATTTTTGAATTTTCTTTTGAAGGATGAGCGAATCCAGGTCGATCTCCGAGGTGCAGCTGCAGATTGCTTGCACTACGAGGCGCAATGCCGCATTCACAATCCTGTATATGGTTGTGTAGGATACATCACTGCATTGGATCAACATATACAAAATGTTGAAATCCAACTCGAACAAGTTCGAGCCGAGCTCACTGTACTGCGTGCTCGCGCACAATTACAACATCAAACTCAGTACCAACAAGTGGATGATCAAATTCAAGGTGTTCCAAGCTTCAACTACAACCTGTTGGCCCAACAAAATATTGAAGGCCAGTCTCTGCATGGCCATAATGCCAATCCTTGGCTATAGAAGAACACGCATAATGGAGCAACTATCTTTTAAGTTTTTAATTTCCTTTATGCCAATTTCAATAATTTTGATGTACCATTTTTTAAAATTACTATTTGAATGTTTAATTAGTCAGAATTTCCTAGTTTGATTGAGTTGATTATTAATTGCAAGTCATGTGTTACATTATCTCGAATTAAATTTTGTAGAGATCATTTTGCAGGACTTTGCTATGCTTTACAAGGCTGTCTGATGTCTCCAAGAATCCCAGGGCCCAGGCCCAAAGGGAATTTAAACAAAGAAGAACATAAAAAGGCCAAAATAACAAGGTTTTTGACCGTTGGTAGTTAATTAATACTCCCCGTACCAATTTATGTGTCCAAATTTATTATTCAATCCATCACAAAATAAGTAAAGTTTATGTCACTTTATTTGATCAATTTATCAATTTACCCTTCAATCATTCAAGTTATAAAAAATCTAAACTACAAACATCACATCACTTGGTGGAACCAAGGGTAAATTTAATTTTTCATTCACTATCACACGAATAAAAGTCATCATTTTAAAAAGTTAAATTCCCCAAACGAGACTTATAATTTGGGACAGAGGGAGTACTATTTGATTTTTCTGTGTGTACCTTCGGGCCTAGGAAATAAGGTCATCATGTGGGATTTGCAAGGCCCAAAAACGGTAAACATAATGCTGAGTTTATATTTTCGAAAATAATTGTCAAGAACTTTTTTCGATAATAATAAAAAGAATCTATTTTTAAGACATACAGTTTTCCAAAGAACTAAATTAAGTATATATATATATATATATCTGTTTATATATATATATTTTTTTTGCAATATTTTTATTTTTAATTTTTGAAAAATAAAAAATTACTTCCGAAATTACAAACAAAGGTCTTTAGGACTTGTTTGGTAGTTCTTGAGAATTTTCAAAACGAAAAACTTTTCTTTGAAAATAATAAAAAATAGTTCTATGAAATCTTTAGTTTTCATAAAATAATTTTAAAAAGAGAACTATTATAAAAATACAAAACAAGTAGGCCATTAAATTCTCAAAAGATTGACCTTTTTCACATAATTAGATATAAGGATATCCATACAATGTATAACATACTTCTCAAACAAACTCATACAATATCGATATGGGTGAATAATTTTAGAAAATGTAATAAACTCAATTTACCTATATAAATTCTACAGATTTCTAAAGTTAGTTAATAAAATACTTCAAATACCAAACTTATGACTAAAATAAAATATGTATATGTATAAACCGTAATATATAGTGTATATGAATAAACATAAATTTAATACTATTTTATTTTATAACACTATATACTACTCCCTCCGTCCTAAATTATAAGTCTATTTTTCCTCTTTTCCTTGTCCTAAAGTAAGTACATACTTTTAAAAAGTCAAAGCACTTTATTTGATCAATTTACTAATTTAACATTCAACTATTGAAATTATAATACATATACACTATAAATCATTACATGGGACCATCAGTAAAGTTGATATTTCATTTACTAATACTTTAACAAAAGTTATTTTATTAAAAAAGTTAAATTTTTTAAAACGACCTATACTTTAATATGGAGGGAGTACTATTTTCATTCGCTACACGACACATCCCATGAAACATTTTCTGGAAATTGAGAAGACAAAAGAGATAAAAACCTCGCAACCTGAAAAAAGTACAATATTAAAAGTATAAATGTGTTTTTTCACACCTTTTCATGGTTTAAGTAGTTCAAAAGATTTACATTCTGATGATTATACACTTATCCCTAGGTATAGAAACATGGATTTCTCACTTTTATTTCTTTGTATGGTTAATTTGTCTAATCCCACACATTAACCATCTCAGGCAGCATAAATGCATCTCCTTAACCATTGGATTGAAAAACAGTCAAAAGCATTTTTTTTGTACGATAATTTCTCAATTATTGATGATTTCAACATATCTAAATAGGAAATCAAATCAAATAGTTTCCCTCGGTCCTTTCCTAGGATCAGGAGTTACTCCTCCTTATATGGTTTAATATAATTTGAATACATAATTATATATATTTTTTTAAAAAATAGATGGACATTAAATTCATAAAAATAAAAATTAGTGTTAATTCATTTTTAAAAAGATATTTATCACATGTTCAAATGATATTAGACTATATCAGCGAGAGGATCAATTACACCATATTAAAGACAAATGAACGCAAGTTTTAGCCTACTCAAGCGTTCATCAAATAAATAAATAAAAATTATAACTTAAGCTTATATTAAAATGTGGTGGGGTCCAATATAATTAGTGAGACCTATTCTTCTATCGGATCTAATCATGTCCAACGCTAGACTGGAACAAAGTCCAGTAAAAGAATAAATGGAGATGATTAAAGTCCTTCTTTAATTACAATGGATTTTCTACTTATAGGTTAAGCTTATATTGTAATATATACAAACAAAAAGTACACCAGAAAAAGAGAAGGAAAGTTTTGGACAATACTTGTCTCCTAACATAAGTTCATCATTTCCATTAACATGATCCAATACTTTGCACAAGTGGATGAAATCTTTTATAAAATGAATATGAACATAAAATCCATAAAAAAGAGGAATTAGTCTAAATATATATTTTAAAATATTTCGGTAATGTGTCCAAAGTCTATTAGACTACATCAGCTTGGAGAATGAACTTCCTTCTATTGACAAGTATTATTCGAAATTCATATCAGTTTAGCGAAGGAACTTCATCCTATCGGCAAGAATTGTCCAACTTTTTTTCCGGTTTTTTGTATTAAAAAAAAACAATTATATCAAAGAAATGTGTTCCTCAAAAACTATTCGAACAAAAATTGAAGCTCTAATAAATTGATAATTTAAAGAGGATTGTCAATTGATTTTTTTTAATAGAGAATAATTGTTAATTATTAATTTGTTAGCCATGTTTGGTTACCGGTCTGGTCTGATCTGATTTGGTCCCTAAACTGAAAGTCTGTTTGGTAAGCGGTGTGATCTGATGGTCTCGGTTTCAGAAAAAATGAAACTAGACCATGTTTGGTAAAGTGGTCTGGTATGATCTTTTGACTTTAAAAAAATAAAAATATTTATAATTTATTATTATTTATTATTTACTATTTATTATAATA
Organism: Cornus suecica; assembly: GCA_963922005.1. Taxonomy (NCBI): domain Eukaryota; kingdom Viridiplantae; phylum Streptophyta; class Magnoliopsida; order Cornales; family Cornaceae; genus Cornus; species Cornus suecica. The sequence continues at coordinate 55,715,910 of OY998244.1, forward strand.
TTTATTTATTATTATTATATATGTACTATTTAATTCATTTTATTTATTATTCATTTATTTATTTTTATTTAATTCATTTTCTTTATTATTTATTTATTTATTATTATTATGTATTATTTAAATCATTTTGTTTATTATTAATTATTTTTATTAATTTATAAATATATTTTATTATTTATTATTTATTGATTATTATTATTATTATTTATTATTTTTTTTATTTATTATTTAATTTATTATTCATTATTTTAAATTTATTTTTAAATATATTTTATTTAATTCATAAAATATTTCATTGTTATTTTATTTTGAAGACAATGAGTCTTTGAATTGGACCAATGTTGGAATCAGACCATTTGGACCCCCATTATTTTTCTTCTTTATATGGTATTTTTCTAATATAAAAGAGAATATATATATATTCTGTAATGATAGAGATTGTACAATTAGAGACCTAATTTTTCTAACATCAATAATCCTAACCAACTTTCATGAAAGAAAAACATGGGAGGTCATAACAACCAAAATTTTATTATTTAAATGACATTTCATTTACTTTCTAAAGTAGGATGTCTAGTAGAAATGTAGAAACCTACAATTAAGTACCTAAAATTAGATATAAATGTTCATGAAATGAACCAATTTTTATACAATCATAGGTCACAGTCTTCTCTTTTAAAGCCTGTATGTAACATAAATATGGACAAACCAATTCAGAAATTTATTTTGTTGATGTAATCATATGATTATGGCAACTTATGTGATAATTGATTTGATAGTCACGCTTTTCTCTATTTAATTTTTTTTTTCTATATCTTCTTAGGTGATATTATTTATTTAACTTAAAATATATTGATATTATTTTTTTTGTTAAAACTTTTGTGATAAATAGTCATAAAAGTAATCTCATATAAATTCAAGAGATTCAATCATTATTTTGCATTCATGATGTATCAGGATTGTCACTAAATTTAATTAAACATCACAAAAATTCAATTCACGATTTTGTTTTTTCAATTTAAGATGACTTTGAGCATAGGAATTATGAAAAAAATAAAAAAATATGAAACCAATCATATCACTATGTAGACATGGTAAAACACTTATTCCTACAACTCCAACAACTTTTTTTTTCCCCTTACAATGTGTTAACAATAAATTATATTGCAAGATCAACCGTATTAATATGTACATGATTCGTCTTAGCGGTCCATTACGTTACGTATTGCTTGATTCTAAATGCTTTTGAAAAATATTTATATCGTTATATAACACCGATACTCATTCAATACTGATTTTTAAGATTAATATTATTCTAGTCCATTACATTGTTAATGTAATCACGATCAAAACTAATTAATAATGCGACCGCAAAGCATGTAAAGAGTTAAACACTCTCTATAACTACAAATAACTTATTTTTATCACTATGCGGCACATTACAAATCATCACTCACACATCATTCCAATCTTGCCCAAGTCAAACAATCAAACGGTGGTCATAAAAAACAAATAATTTAATACGCAAGTCCACATGCACTAGTTGTGGATGCATTTTGACATATGACTTATGAGATATAGATATAGTGTGCTTAATTGGTAACAACCCCAACGGTTCGAATCTCTGGTTTCACACCCTGTTTGTTCTTGAGCCAACAACTCAAATGGAAAATGGCTTTGTTGTGTTGGAGAAAACACAAAAAGATTCAATTTATTTAAACAAAAGTTAAGAAAAAACAAACTCATCAAAGAATGGCTTTGTTGAAACTTGAAAGGAGACGAGTCAAAGTTTCAACTTTCGGTACACATTTGCTTTTATTTCTTCTTCAAGTTAATCTAGTTCAGATTCTCTTTTGAAGTGCTTAGTTCAACATATTTAGATCCAACTTGTATAGATTCTTCGCTTGTAGCTAAAGAATGTGAAGACTTTCGAGCACTACAAGATATAACGACTTTATATCTACGGTCGTAATTAAAAAGAGTTAAAAACTACAGCTATAATTTTTTGCGGTAAATAAATTATCACCTAAAATCTAAATACTAGATTTTTTTTTTTAGATTATAGTAGCAATATAAATTGTTGTTATACCTTATATTTCTTAGATAGATTGGCCGACAATTTTAACCTGACACTAAATTTTTGTCACTATTGATATATTTTTGTTTTTTTTTCCACTGGAAGAAATATATCTTGATAACCACATCATGCTTTTTGAACCATGCATGCCACTATTAGTACTTAATCTTGATTAGTGAATGGAAATATTCATTGTTAATTACATGTGTCCATGTTTGGAGATGAGAATGTTAAGGATTGTATCGTCTCTAATGATAAAGTTTATCATCTATTTAGCCACAATACAAGGTTGATTTGTTAAACTTTACATTCAAGACAAGAAACAAGAATAGGAGTTTATAGTTGGACAAGCGAGTTAAACAAGACCTAGGTTGGCCTCATCACATTTATTTTGTTTTATATCACTTTGTTACCCTCTTAATCAAGGACAATGAGAAACCAAAAACAACAAATGAAAATGATGTTTTGTAGTACATGTTGTTTTTGGGGAAAGATGTAATCTAGAGTAACAATGATTATACACCTAAATCCCATAACAAGAAGACTATGAAATCAATTGCTTTGCATAGAAATATGAGTAGTGAGTTATTATAAAAAGTATTTTTTCTCTTTAATCTTAATCAAAATGTTAATTTTTTATAATTCATTCAACTTTTTTCTTGTTTGTTTATTTATGTATAGCAAAAGGGATCTTATTGACTACTAATGTCTCTTTCCAAGTAATTGTCATTTGTAAACCTAGTAAAAATTCTTAAAAGTAATTAATAAAATGTGACAAGAATTTTATTGAAATAATATGTTCTATAAGCTAGTAATAAATATTCAAAAACTGTAAACCCAACCTTAACATGACCGATCAATTCTCATATTTATTCAGACACAGTCTGAGGTTCATTTTGGTGCTTATGTTTTGACCCAAAAATCAATGCATTTATGGAGTAAGGCGTGTTTGATGTGATATGTTTTGTTTTGTACGGAACGGGAAGAAAACAATTACCCTCATTGATATATTCGACCACAAGACGCCTGTCTGAACATTATAATCGCATTTTTTTTGTACTGTTTGCTTCAATTTTGTAACTAAAATATTTTGGAATCAAATATAAAGCCGATCTAATTTTACATTAACAAACATAATTATGATTTTAACTAAACACATTCTTAAAATAAACAATCTAATTGATTTTTTATTTTGGTTTAGACTTTTGGGGTCATGGAAATGTGCAATGTACAATGTATTGATAAAATGGAAAAAAAAAGGTCTGACCCCTTGGAAGTATACAAATGAAAATCATGAGTAGAGTTGGTTGGTAGGACGAATTTTTGATGTCTGGACGAATCATATCCAGAGTATTGAGTGTGTGTTAGAATCTCCACCCTTCCGCAAGTTTGCGACTTAACGTTACACAAGTTGTGAGGTCGGTTCGTATAATATTCTCAAAGAATCTCCACTATTCCACAAGTCTGCGACTTAACGTTACACGAGTTGTGGGGATTCGAATCCACACTTGATATTCTAGATACGATTCGTCCAGACATCAAAAATTCGTCAGCTCATGATTTTCATTTGTATACTTCCAAAAATGGACGGACAACTATTTTGCAAATACATGGTGACTTTTTCTGGCATGTGTATACGTGGAAAATTTTAGACTCGGTCTCATATTTAAGGGTCAATCCCTCCCATAGTGTGCAAGGTGTTAAAAAGTATACGTTAAAGATTTGAAAAAATTGCTTAAGAAAAATGAAATTAATGGGAACTCATAATCTGTGGGTCAGGTGCTAATCCATGAGTTCTTGTCATGAAACTTCTTTTAGTAGTTTTTTGTGCACGTTTGGGTGACCAAAACTTTGTCCTTATCTTAACATTTGGGACCCATTTCCTCATATCATAACGACTATGCTTTTGGGTTCTAGTCTCTGTGGTTCAATTAATTTTGGGCCGTGGCTTAAATTAATTTTTAAAAAACAACTAATCATAAAATTTATAGAAAAAAAAATAAAATTAATTTCTTTTAAACACGCATTCACGTTATACTAAACCATATCAAGCAGAGAACCCAAAAGTTTTCTCCATCACGATTTTCTAAAGCCATAAAGCTGAACAAGAAGACCCACTCACTAGTTTGAACCATCACTGACCCTCCACTTGGCAATTGCTTCACTGTAGCACTACTGACTTTGGAGAACTGATTAGTGTAAAACTACGACTTCAAAATCAAATGCACTACTAAAAGCTGACTTTAATTTTTATATTTCTTCCCCTCCTAATAGGGAACCGGCATCATCTCCGTTCATCATGTGTCACGTTTTATATAACAATTTCATTATTGATATAATAATATATATATATAATAATATATATATATATATATATATATATATTGAGAAGCATATACTGATTTATATTTGATTATGCAATAATTTGCATTACCTTATTATTTTTTAAATATTGTATTTTCTTACGAAATTATTGGAATACAAATATACAACATAATGTGACAACTTTGTGAGCGGGTTGCAACTATGAAGCACTGTGAGAGTACCACAAGTTACATCTTTACATGTGCATAATTTTTATTCCCTGAGTGAGGCAATGAGAGATGCTATATATCTGCTCAATACTCTTTTATGACAGAATATGTTTTAAAGTCACGATAACCATAAACCTATTAAAATTTCGAAGGTAAGTCAAAAGAATCTAATGGTGCATGGGTAATACATGATGTAGCAGAAGAACAAATTATTAATTAATCCATGAATAAAGTCTAACATGATATCCCAAATTAATTACGAGAAGTGATGTATATCAGTGATATAATACTTGAATTTATCATGGAGTATCTAATGCAGTTTCACTTTAGGGAATTTAAACTCATTAATAGTGATTAAAGCTTGGATGGGGCTTGGGGCACTTGACCCCCTTGATTGGCTCCCTATCCCTTATATGAAATGTCCCCTCCTCAAATTTCTCCCTTCTAAAATCTTTTTGATTGATATTTTCTTTCTTTATTTGCTATTCTTTTTTATTTAATTTATCTTATTTCCAAAATTACCTATAATTAAATTTTCTTATTTGCTCTTTCTTTTAACTTATTTTCCATTTTTTTTCATATTCCTTTACTCCTCCTGAGTTAAATTTCTGGCTCCGGACATGCATGTAATGTTATCTTAATTGAGGTTTGAACCACATGGACCATTGCAACACATGCTCTGTTTCTTACCTAATAAGAGACACAAGACATGGGGTGCCATAGAACTAAAATTGAAACCTCATAACAACCTACGACATACCAATATTGCTCAGGCTTCAACTGTTAGGACGGTAATATATATATATATATATAATACCTAAAACCAACACGCTTGAATTTTAAATTCCTTGGCCTAATAATCCACAGTTCCAATAAATAAAATTTCAGTAGGGCGATAACGGAGCCGTCCCGCCACAATATGGACAAAACATTTAGCTGGCAAAATCTGAAATTCTTACCTCATATAGTTTCACATATCAAACATGGCATAGGTTAATTAGGCCATTCTTAACTTTTAGCAACAGTTCGAAAATGGATATGGGACACATTCGAACAGTGCCTTTGTTTTTAGCTCAACAAACATGAATGAAACTGAAAACGCTAGACAAACCACTTTTGACTCGCATTTTTATAATGGAACAACAGATTATAATAGTGTTTACGATAATCTGTATTCGGATTTCGAATTTCGAATTTTTTTCCTGTTTAGTTTCAAGCTGTATTTGGACGACCATATAAAAAATTATATGTTCCCAAGTCTCGGATCTTAGTTAGATTGCATCTTTCTTCTCTCTGCCCCTCCTTTTTATGCTAGCCGGTCGATACCGGACAACATAATGCTGCCAAAGTTTCTAAGAATGAATGTTATTTTCATTTTAAATTTCAAAGCCAATGTGTGAAAAGGCCGTCCCTAGAAACTCTATAAAACCCCCCTAATTCCCCCTCTTTAAACCCCCCAACTCTCTCTCTCCCTCTCATTCTCTCTCTCTCTCTCTCTCTCTCTCTCTCTCTCTCTATATATATATATAGATAGATATATCTATATATATATATCTTTCTCCCTCACACACAAACACAAGAAAAATGTGTCAATTAGCTTCACCTCCGCTCTCGAGCACATTACTCGAAAACCCTGAGTCCGACATGTTGGAGGTTTTGATACCTCAAACGCGGACATATCAACAACAACAGCAGCAACAACGATTGAGTTGGAGCGATAAGTCCGAAAAGACTCATCTCTCCAGTGCAATAGTAGAAGCAAAGTCTATAGCCAAAATAGCATTTCCAATGATACTAACAGGCCTTTTACTCTACTCTCGCTCCATGATCTCCATGCTCTTCCTCGGCCGCCTAGGCGAGCTGGCCTTGGCAGGCGGTTCTCTGGCGATAGGCTTCGCCAACATCACCGGTTACTCCATCCTCTCTGGCCTGGCCATGGGAATGGAACCCATCTGTGGCCAAGCATTTGGCGCCAAAAAACACACCATCCTCGGCCTTTCCTTGCAAAGAACAGTGCTCTTGCTCATTTTCACTTCATTCCCAATAGCTCTTCTTTGGCTCAACATGAAGAGAATTCTACTTTTGTGTGGCCAAGATGAGTCTATAGCCACAGAAGCTCAATCTTACCTTTTGTATTCGATCCCGGACCTCTTTGCTCAGTCTCTCATCCACCCGATACGAATCTATCTTCGTGCTCAATCCATAACTCTACCGCTAACATTTTGCGCCACTCTAGCCATACTTTTACACATACCCATCAACTATTTTCTTGTTTCCAAGCTTAGTCTAGGAATCAAAGGCATTGCTCTAGGTGGGGTGTGGACAAATTTCAATCTTGTAGCTTCTCTGGTCATATATATACTTGTCTCTGGTGTGTATAAAACAACATGGGGTGGGTTTTCCAAAGAGTGCTTAAAAGGGTGGAATTCACTCCTCAATTTGGCCATTCCAAGCTGCATTTCGGTCTGCCTCGAATGGTGGTGGTACGAGATCATGATCTTGCTCTGTGGGTTGTTGATCAATCCTCGAGCCACCGTTGCTTCAATGGGGATTTTGATTCAAACCACCTCTCTAATCTACATATTCCCATCTTCTCTGAGCTTCAGCGTGTCGACAAGGGTGGGAAACGAATTGGGCGCTAACCGGGCTTCAAAGGCGAGACTGGCCGCCATAGTAGGCCTATGTTGCAGCTTTGTTTTGGGGTTTTCGTCGCTGGGGTTCACTGTGATGGTGAGGAATGTGTGGGCTAGTATGTTCACACATGACAAAGAGATAGTGGCATTGACATCGCTAGTTTTGCCCATAATAGGGCTGTGTGAGCTTGGGAATTGCCCACAGACAACAGGGTGTGGGGTGTTGAGAGGCACAGCTAGGCCTAAAGTTGGAGCAAATATAAATTTGGGGTGTTTTTACTTTGTGGGGATGCCGGTGGCTGTGGGGTTGGGGTTTTTCGCGGGGTTTGATTTTGAGGGGTTGTGGGTGGGGCTATTGGCGGCACAAGGGTCGTGTGCAGTGACCATGTTGGTGGTTTTGAGTAGGACTGATTGGGAGGTTGAGGCAGAGAGGGCTAGAGAGCTCACCAGAGGAGGAGAACAAATTGAAGAAGATGATGATGATAAGCCACTTAAAGCTGAGATCATGGAAGATTCTTTGTGTTTAGGTGGTGATTTAGTTTAAGCTAAATACACCATTTAGTGGAATTATTATATATTTTTTCTTCATTCTTTCCTTGGTTGTAAAGCAGAGAGGGAAGAATAAATTGAGGGAGTTCCATTTTTTGTTTTTATTTTTATTTTTATATTTCATTTTTTCTGTTTGTTCAAGAGGCTCGAGACCATCTCCAGCATTAAATTTCAAAGTCTTGATATATAGAATGTTTCAGGAATTAGTAACCACCAATTTGTACTAGGTTTAATTTAGAGATATACGGTCTAAAGATGGCTGTGATGTAAAATATAACTTTTTATTATTATTATTATTATTATTATTATTATTAATGATCTGCATATGTGTGGTAAATTGGCTTGACAACTGTTACATTTACATACATCAACTGTGTGTGTTGCGTGTGTGAGGGGTTGAGCTCATTTGGAGGTCAATTGCTGAACAAAGCAAGTGCTGGTGGAGCATGATAAAGGTTCATAAAGTTGAGTTCATGCATGGTTATGGTAGGATTGGCATAACTATAGCCAAATGCTAGCTTGCAGTAGTTCAAATGATCACATGAACTTTAGAAGAGGCAATTGATAAAGCAAAAACAATCAATTTATACTGTTTTTTTTCCCACTAATTTTATTTACTTTTTCCAATTTCATTTCTTTTGGAGTAATGATAGAAACTTTGACAGAAAATAAATGTTATACTTTTATGTTAGTAGAGACTGTTGTGAAAATTATTGGTTGCAACGGTGATACCATGTTAACATGCTTATATGGTATCACAATCCAATAAAAATTAATTATAACCATGTGAATTGTATGTGTAACAAAAATTCTTTTTGTATTAAAGAATGTTTCCTTCTACAACAGTTGCCCTATTTGGGGTAATTCTTTTCATATATATACTAGATGAGGTGGGCTTTTTGGCCCATTATTCTATGAGGATACCCTTCCGTAGAGAGAAGGTTAAGGAGCCATACATCCCACTCTTTTGTAATTCATCGCTCATTTTCCTAAGGAGTGAGCCACTTGATTACAAAGCCTAGAAGCTCACTTTAGAGAGAAATAACTACTAGAGTATAAAATGAATATCTTTAATCACTGCTAATGAGAGATTATCAGCTGGGGAAAGAGCCATAGTTCCCTGATAATCTACTTTAATTTTTTACACCAGAGTAACATCAAGAGGAAAACAGCTTTAAACCCTCTCTAAGAATGAGGATTTTAGCCATGAAAGCTAAGGAAACATTTTTCATAAAACAAGTAGATAATCTAATGGGTCTTCCCTGACAATCTCAAAGAACAAACCCACAAAGGAACACAAGTCGGGGCCAATTCTGGGATTTCACAGCTCCTCAGCATTAGTTAACTACGCATGGCCCATAGAACCCCTATGTGCGGCGTGTACACAGGGCCTACGGGTGGCGCGTAGCCTATCTTATGGGTGGCGCATACCCCCATCGTCAAGGTCTATAGGTAGTCCGTCAAAACAACATTTTCTAGCCACTTTTAGCTACTAAGTCTGTAGGTAGTCCTTAGGATTTTTCATGGAAATCACTTTTCTTGGTAGTCGCACTGTTTGAACCCCCTCGACTCTATTATAATGATTCTTGAAGTTGCGGCTCGAAAAAATACCGTTTCTGTCCTCCGGGAGCCATTTTTCTCTTGAAAACACTTCTTTATCTCTCATCTGAAATAGAAATGAGCACTTCTCTAGCTAATTCACCAAAGTTAGCTTTTTTCTTCATTAAGCTCCTGAAATACGCTTAAACACACAAATGATATAAAAATACCAAACAATGGAATGAAAAGACGTAATAAATGCAAGATAGGGGCTTAAAATGGACAATATTGAGCACCTATCACCCATCTCTCGGCTTTTACAAAAGTTTCAAACTCCTCTATGGAAGCTCTTAACATGTCCTCATTAAACTCTTGAAATTCATAGAAGTCGGTAAGCGCTCTATTGAGGATGAAAGGATGATCCCATTATTTACCATTGAAAACTTTTTCATTTATGGATTTCCACAAATGCCAACAAATGAAAGCTCCTAAACTAGAGAAAATTTCACCATTGTGAGCATGTTGTCATATATTTGTCAAAGCTAACCATCTTTTCTTCCAAGGAGCATCATTGTTACCTTCTATAAAAATTCTGAGAGAATAGTAGTACTATACATGTTTAGCAATTGGACATGAGAAAAGAACATGATCAACTGATTCATCCCCAACATCACATTGTGGATATGTAGTCTCCTTGATAATACCTCTAGACTTTAGAACTAAGTGAACTGGAATTTTTCTGTGGGTAGAAATTTTTCAAATTTTCTACCAATTGCATTTGAACTCATTTTGCAAACTGCTTGCAGCTGAAAAAAATGTCCCACCTTTTAGAGCTATTGTTGGTATAATTCTGGCCAACCTATATGCACTTTTGACATTGAATTTTTTTATTAGAAGTCAAACCCCAAATCTTTGTGTCTTCACCTTCAGTCTCCCTAAGAGAGATTTGCATGATAAGCTTAGAATCCCTACTATTGAAACAACTTACAATTAAATCTTTCTTCCAAGTATTTGTTAATGGAATTATAAGGTCTGAGACTTTTGAAATGGCAGTATGATTTTTTATAGAAGTGGAAAAATGGATCGAAGGGTCAGGTAACCATCCATCCCCTTAGTTATCCTCCATCGCATACCTCTTCTTATAAGATCTTTTATTGATTTATGTTTTCCCCAAGCCAAGAAGGTCTTGAACCAATGTTTGTTTCCAAGAAGTTAGTACCCGAAAAATATTTTTTTTAAAAAAAATACTAAAAGTAGCGAGTTTTCTTCCATTTCTAATCTTCAAGCTAATTTGGCAAAAAAATCTTGATTGAAAGCAAAAAGATCATTAATCATAAGCCATCGTCTTTCTTATATGTACAAATTTTATCCCAACTGATCCAACTAACTTTACCACTCTCTTCCTTACCAGCCCACCAAAAGGAGGTCATTTTACTTATAATTTTCTTGCAGACAGAAAGTGTAACTTTGAAGCATTGCATTACATAAGATGGTAGAGAGGCAAGGGAGGACTTCAAGAGGACTTATTTACCTGCTTTCGAGATCATCTCACCTTTTAAGCTCTTTATCTTTGATGAAATTTTATCTTCCAAAAACTTAAAGGATGTTGGTTTTGATCAACCTAGGATAAGGGAGGCCCAAGTAGTGATATTTCCCAAGTCGTCTCAGATATTCTCAAAAGTGGTTGAATTTCCCGTTTCTTATGAAATTCAGTATTTGCACTGAAAAACAAACCTGATTAGTCTGAATTAACCAGCTGGCTAGTAAGTTTCTCATACTATTCTAGAATGAATTTAATATGAGACACTTGATTAAAAGTTGCCCTACAAAAGTAGTGCATCATCAACAAACAAAAGATGAGTAATTTGAGGAACACCAATTCCAATTTTAACTCCCTGAATGAGTTTATAATTCATGGCTTGTTTTAGAAGAAGAGAGAAGCCTTCCATGTAATGAAGAAAAAGATTGGGAGAAAGAGGATCTCCATTCCTCAAGCTTCTTGAAGGGGAAAACATATCACCTGGTTCTCCATTTAAAACGATCGAGTAAGTGATTGTGGGCACACAACTCATAATTATATCAACCCATTTATTTTCAAAACCAAAATGATGCATCATATCCTGAATAAACTTGCAGTCAACCCTATCATAGGGTTTTGCTATATCAAGCTTGAGAGCTAAAAAGCTTGATTTATGTTAGGAAATTGTCTCAAATTCCTAATATAATTAGATTTTATATTTTAGAGTATATTTTATATGGTAATTGCTTGTTAGAGAAAAGTTTTATTATCCAAAGAATTGTATCCTTGTCCAATAAGGAATTGAGTTTATAACTCAATAAATAGACACCTAAGGTTGAGAGTAAGATTTATGAGAATAAGAGAGATGTAGCCCCATGGGGATCGATATGCTATGAAAGGTAGAGAGAGTTTATGGGTTGGGTAGAGTACACACCAAGGACAAGAAAGAGTCTCGTGCGAAGGAGTCGCGGGTACACGGGAAAACTCAGGTGGAGTTTGTGTATGTTTACCGGTGGTGGTAATTCTCTACTATTGTAATATGTCACGCCCCGTTATTCCTGAGACTCCAATCAGGAGAATCAGCGAATCCCGAGGTATGACGTCACAGAAAATGACCAACCGAATCAACGATAACAAGAAAATACATGGAATAAGAATGAATACAAGGTATCCCATGTCACCTGAGTGATAGAAACTCAGTAATAAATTCTAACAAAAATCCGGCAGAGTTCCGTTTGTAAATGGAACATCCGGACAACCCAAAAAATAACATAACAAAAGAACCTGCCCATAATAACATAAATAGAATCAATGGCACGTAGCCCAACATTCCAGAAACCTACTAGGGCCGAGGTAGTGAAAAAGAACACCAATACCTTTACACAACCCCTCTAAAATCAATAGAGCCCCAAATGCTCAAATGAAAATGTAAATAAAACTACATGGCGATGCCGAAAAGGTATAAAGGCACCCCAAAATAACAAATACCGACTGAGCCACCAAACTCAAATAAGAATACATAAAACTCAATGGTAATGCCGAACAAATACAATGGCACCCCAAAATAATAAATACATGGGCTGAAGATACAACACAAGGGAATCTGCCAACAGTCTGGCTCCCAAGAGAATAGAAGAATACACAAGTATGACTACGAAAGAAGGAACAAAACTACCGTCCCAAATCACCCGTATCGTCGCCGCCAAGCATGCCGTGCTGCATCCACCTGCAACCTGTTGTGGGGGTAAGCAAAACCACGCGTTCACCATAATATCAAAACATCACACTCATAGCCGTAAAAAAAAATGTTAATCATCCCGTGTGCATGCATCTATCCTAAGTCGGTCAGCTGTCTCATGTGGCACCCACGCCAAACAGAGACCCCAAAATAATCTCATCTACAGCCTCAAATCTACTACGGATATTATAAGAACTACAGATCAACAAAAATATAAACAACCATGTATATATATATATATAACATCCTGTAAATAACTAAGCCTGCCACCTAAGCCTATAGACAACCCAACTGAACTTCACTCTCAATCCAGAGACGCAACAAGGACTAACAATCTGCCATACCGTGCACCTCGCACGCTGCTCAAGGTTCCCAGGAGGTAAATAGATCATTCACTAGGACTGCCAAAAAGGAATAACTAAAATCACGCCGACAACTGAACCACAACGCCTACACAACACTGCTATCAAATTATTCTTAGAGATTCTCACTCTCATAAGTCTAACCTCACATGTCATCTTATTCACAGTAACCAGTGAAATAATCCGTTCACTTAAAAGATCTTTTCTCCAAGACCTCCTATTGTAAAGAGAATTTATAAAATCAACTAATGGTCATAAGGTAGGTTCACACTGCAACCATATATTCCTTGAAAGTAACCTAAGTGGACAAACTCTGTCATTAGATCAGATTCAACAATCTCAAGTCAATCTCCAATTCATACTGCCTACTGAGGCACAAAAAAAGGGTGCCGGAGTCATTTAGTCCCGAACAGATGCCGAAGTCCTCGAGTTTTTAAAGAAAAACGTTGAACCCCGAAGGATTCAACCGGTTTTTAAGAAAAAGTTAGGACCCGGTCAAATCTGTTTAGTTCCAATGCCTCCGAACCCACCGAAAGTACTACGAATCGCACTACGTGTGCATAAATCAGTATCATGTCTCTTACCCGAGACTAAGGCAAGGAAACTATAAAAACAAAGTGTGCCTTATGTATGCACAAAAAGGTAATCAGTTCTATACCACCAGTATCACCATAAGATCTCCATAATACTCTAAGATCTCAATATCACTATATCACAAACAAATGATCAATACCATCCTCAAACATTGCCAGTCTGTCTTAGAATTACTATCAAACATCCACTCGGGAGTATGACAACTCAAACCATTATGGGTACCTCAATTTACATTCAATGGATCCTTAAGACACAGGATAGTCCAACATTCCACTACAGATGTGGTGCTGAATAATATGTAGGGTTAAAACAACTCTAGTCCAGAGAAAAAAAAGAATGTTAACCTATCATGCCCGGTTAGACCTCAAATCAACCATTCTTATATATATCAACTATAGTAGTGTATCGACCACTCCATAACCTCATATACAGACCAATGCTCAAGGGAATCGGGTCAAAATAATAAGCTCTATCCGACCCTTACTCAACCAATACTCCACACTACTGGAGAGGTCTATCAATCATCATGTGATAATACTAATCACCAATCACCAATCGCAAAGGCCTATGTGGCCAAGATCACAATTTCAACTAAGTCTCAATATATTGTTACCCAGCTCAACTAGAGCTTAACATACGGGGAACCCTTACACCCCAAGGTCACTTTCACTTAATTTTTCCATAACTACCAAAGATAATCGTCAACCGTGGCTTCTTAATATTCCACTTTTCACTGTTCACCTTTTAACTTTAAGTTTTCTCTGTTTCCTTTACACTAGGAAGCTCACAATTTTCATTGTAATTTAACCACGGTTAAAATATCAATCACAAACACCGCGCCCAAGAGAATAATACAAATCTCTAATTAAAATTTAGACATAATATGCTCAACATCAATAAGTAATAATAACAGATAAACACATATCAAATAAATGCTCAATATGAATGTCAATGCAATGACAATGCAACTCCAATGCAACCCTAACCGCAAGAGGGTGAAACAAATATCCAGGAATCTCAAACCGTTCACTGCTGGGGCAACAAACCCACAACAGGAATGGTGGGCGTCGCCAAATAGAGTGCGGAGACCACAAGTTCGCCCGGGAACCGGCAAGTGAAGCCTAGCTCTCACCCCCGACGTCTAGAAAATTGAGAGTTACTAGCTCCCTGGGTGTTAGACCACCCCCTGACCAGTTGTTGCGACATTCCAACAATCCATACATGTACATAATGTAACTGAGGCATGTAACTCGCACCGAAATAATATATATACCATGGTGTTGTATGAATGCAAAATGCCTCCATATGAATGTAATATGCTTAATAAAACGGCATAAAAGCCAATCAATCTCATACAAAGCATGTTTCACAATTTAAATTATACAGTAAATCAATTCCATTTATCACAGAAATATTCGGGTTCTCGATTACCCAGTCTTTATAGATTTTATATGCCAGCATGCTTTTAATTTAATTCTCAATAATTATTTCCAATTTAGTCCACCTCAAGGACAATTAGACAATTTAGATTTGTAATTTAATTTCTTTATAATTTACAAAAAATCAACAATAAGGGAACTAAAATCAGGTCTAAGTTTCCAACGTCCCTCATTCTCGTGGATCCCAACATATTTTCAATTTCAATAAAATATAAATAATATGGAAAAATCAATTAACCGGATCTACGTCCACATCTACCTGCTATAAACATATTTCGAACTCAAGGGGTACTAAACCGCCTAACATATTTTTAATTTAAATAGGTTTATAATTATTTTAAATGTTTTGAGAAATAATTTATTTAATTTCTCCACAAGAATTTACAATTCCGACAACCTTTAATCCATTTATGGGTATTATATAAAATTCCTAGATTTTCGTCTATCACTAGGAATTTAATTAAATATTTTTATTTACCCATAAACATACAACAAAGATTTATTAACGTTTTCTACGCACTGCATATATATAAGAATATATATATATATGTAAATTCCCACCTAATTTAATTGCTTACAAACAGTCCCGCCGTGAACAGTGTCGACGCTCGAATATAGAACCCGCTGACCAAAGTCGTCCGAAAATTATTTCGAATATACCAAAACGTCCGTCTCGACGACCTATACGATATATACAAAGCCCATTAGCAATTGATTAATAATTTTGAATAAATCTAATATAACCCAAACGAAAATTTGAACCTATAAATTGAATTTCCGAACAAACCGCTTAACGGAAAATTACGAAATTTTAGTATGTCATACCTAGCATCGATACAAAGCTTTCCTCAAACTTTTAGCTCAAACCAACATCGGGAAGTCGACCAAATCGCCGGTCGAAATGCCTGCCGAAACACCGCTGTTGCGCGTCACCACTGCGCGAACTCCTCCTCGCGGTGTCACCACCACTAGCGACCTCCACGTCGCCGCCGTCACTCCACCGCCATTGCCTGTTACAACCAGCGAACACCAGCCCTAGCTATCGCCGTCGTCGCCTCTGTTAGCGACGAACTAGAACCCCAACTCCAAATCGCAAACCCATCTTTCTCCCTCTGTGTCGTCAACTGTAGCTCCGCTGTGAGCCACCACCGCTACACATCGCCACTGTAAGCCACCACCAGAACCCACCATCGTCACCAAGCCCGGTGACCACAACCACCAGTCGCAATCCTCTTCCAGCGACTCTCTCTCTCTCTCATCTACAAAACGAAGATGATGATGGTGATAGAGGTGAAGAAAAGCTACACGACTGAAAAGGAAGGAGGGTGAGTGGTGGATCTCTGCGTCTCTCTCTCAGTCCAACGAAATATCTGTGTCTCTCAATACCAGCCACATATCATTTATCCATTACATATATATATAATTTCCATTTATATATATATTCTTCCAATTAATAATATATGCATAATAAATTCTGAAAATATACCGGGAACTCCCAAATAAAATCACACAAGCCCGTAAATATAAACGGGATGCCCAATAATTACTATAACTAGTATAACTAGCTCAGGGTTAAAACCCAATTATCAAAACACCGGTTCAAACCCTCACAAGGAAACAATTCAAAAATCCTCCGAGTCGGGTACCGCACAAAAATAAAATATTTAACCTCCATTTTGATAATGAATAATAATAAAGGGAATATTATCTGAAAAATTCCTAAACGAATACACGAATACCCTGAATAACAACATATGCCAAATAACTCAAATAATCCGTAATAAATACCCGATCGAATCGTAATTAATATCACGCCATGTCAAAAATTCTACGGATATCTAATAAATTATATATGTCAAAATAAACACTCCGGGTACAAAACATAACCGTCAAAACACCGAACAATCCCGAACTCAACTCCGAGAAAAGATTGGTCTCAGCCCATCAATCCAAATTCTCAATCCACTAAATTAATAATCGAAAATCCCTGCTAATGACAATTCAAAACCCGCCGCCTCAAGTGCGAAAAGCGAAAATAAATCATTTAGCCTCAATTAATAATAAATAATAATAATAAAGGGAAAATTATAAGAAAATCCCTAAACGATGATACACGTACCCGGAAAATCGACGAGTCGCCCGATAAATAATACCAGCTAGGATAAATAATTCAAGGTACAAAATCCAACTACCAGAACACCGGGCACGTACAAGACCCATCGAATACTACTAATAACTAGGGCACGAAAAGAACTCAAAATAATAATCAAATACATTCATATCAACACATAGGAGTACTTAGAAACACGAAGAAATAAGCACACCAAACAAACAAAACACGTACATACAAACACTAAATACGTCGGTCAGACAAGGCACGTACTAAACCAAATACGAAAGAAAACTATAACTTCTCACGTCACCTAACACATCCTAAGCCTGATAAGATGCTAAGGATAACGTCTCAACTATACCGCGTAAATACAAACACAGAAAACGAGAAAGAAGAATACAAATACTCCTAAGCACGCTAGCTAAACAAGGCACGTCAATCACATGAAACACATACTAATCCCATTATAAGGGAAAACAAAACATCGAACCCCTAACGCACTAAATGCCGAACTCACACAACAGGGTCGGAGTCTTAAACGTCGGACATACTAAGCATGTCACCACCCAGTCGAAACATCAAACGTTGAGCATCTAAACGAATCCATGTAATCGGCACTAAAGTCCACGTAAACCTCTAGCCACGTCCGAAACACAAAACATCAGCTCAAGTAACGTAATCACAAAAGAAACCCCCAGAACTCACGTCAACGTTTCACTAGTTCAAAACATTAAACTCACCATTAATTCTCGTAATCGCCAACGACAATCCATGAATTAGTCAACAAGTCAATGGTCGCGTCATCCCGTTGTATCAAGACATAAACACGAAAAATTTACACGTGGGATACCAAGAATAACCATGACATCATGAACAAGTGACGTCAAAACCGAAATTAAATAAAAAAATAATTCCATAAAATTGGAAAAATAATATGGGGTGTTACATAATATATATACATGATTCTAGTGAAATCTCTTATCATCCATAGACCTAGCCTAGTTTAGGGTGAACCATGTAAATCTTGTGTTTATTCTTTGTGAGTGTTCTTTTATATTCTTCATTATTGCTTGTTACTTCCGCTGCGGCCCCAACATGTGGTATCAGAGCTAGTGGTTCGTATTGGGACATTTTGAAGAATATTCATAAAACAAAAGGAGTCTTAACCGAGGTGCAACGGGTCTAATTTGCAGGTGGAGTCAATCGATTTTGTTTTCACCATTATCCGAAAATCGTGATGAGTTCATGCCATGGAGCTCAAGTCGATCAAGGTGGAGTCTCAAAGATTTGACAGGTCGATCAATATCAAGTGTGGACAATGATAGTTCTACAGAATAATCCTCGCGATTGGAGGTGCGCTGAATTGTCTCAATGAATGCCATGGAAAGTGATGATTGACGTGATGGAATTTGAGCCAAGGTGGAGATTGTTAGGAAATTGTATCAAATTATTATTATAATTAGGTTTTCTATTTTAGAGTATATTTTTATGATAATTTCTTGTTAGAGAAAAATCTTATCCTCCAAGGAATTGTATTCCTTGTCCAACAAGGAATTGGGTTTGTAACTCTATAAATAGACACATAGGGTTGAGAGTAAGATTTATGAAAATAAGAGAGATATAGCCCCATGGGGATTGATGTGCTATGAAGGGTAGAGAGAGTTTATGGTTCCGGTAGAGTATACGCCGAGGACGAGAAAGAGTCTCGTGCGAAGGAGTCGCAGGTACACAAGAAAACTCAGGTGGAGTTAGTGTATGTTTACCGGTGGTATTAATTTTCTACTATTGTAATATCTCTAAATGATTATAGTGAAATCTTTTCTCATCCATGGACGTAGCCCAATTTAGGGTGAACCATGCAAATCTTGTGTTTATTCTTTGTGAGTATTCTTTTATATTCTTTGTTATTTCTTGTTACTTCCGTTGTGCCCCCAACAATTTACCTTTATTATGGGTTTTCAGATAATGCATAAGCTCGTGGGCTATTATAATGTTATCATAAATCATTCTATTGGGAACAAAAGTGCTTTGAGAGTCACTGATCAAATCATTTAACAGCGGTTTCAAATGGTTGGCCAAAACTTTTTTTAAAAATTTGTAAATAACATTGCATAATGAGATTGGCCTGAAGTG